>CM070553.1:33731237-34041237 GCA_036346405.1 Phyllostachys edulis
TTCCTTGATATATGCCATGCAATAGTTCCTGTGATTAGTGACTATTGCACATATATCCTTAATCAACATTGCATCAATCACATACAAGTCATACATTCACATAATTATACACTAATAATTACATCTCCAATTTCGGTTGCTACTGATGCAAAGTTGCTACAAGAATCAAAATATGAACAGATGACCTTGGGTCATTTACAAAAAGAACAACAATGAAGCAAAAGAATAAAAACAAAACCACCAATGGCCCCATCATCCCAAGAGCTATTGCGTGGAGAAAAGAACTAGCATTACTCGTTAGCGCCACCCGGATCGGCGCTAACGGGCATCTCATAAAGGTATCCATCCTCACCGCAACAAGGGTCATAAAACCCCGAGTACGAAAGGTACTCAAAGAAGACTTACACAAACTAATAAAAGAAAGTGTTTGTTAGAACCTATACAAAAGAATAGAATTTTATATGCATAAGGTTATCAACAATGAGGCTTAATTGGTTCAATTTTGCATAAAGCGAGACATCTTACCCTACAATTGCTATGTTTTGATCAAGCGCTTTGAATAAATTGATTTGGACTAAAAAAGGAATAAGTGTAATTGTAAGCATAAACAAGAATAAAAGTAAATGACAAACTCACAATTAAATGTGTATGATAACCATCATGCCAAATAATTCCCAAACCAAACTTAGAGCAAAATCTATACAGATGACATTAATTCAAGTTTTAAATCAGAATCAGTGGACACGGCTATTCGAATAGTTTTAACTCCTTGCAAGGGTGTACATCTTTACCCACATGACTTAGTTAGCCCGTAAGCCTCCGGAATAATAACACACTGCCTTTGGTGTGCCGGTCGGGTAAACTAAGATTTGGTATTTTTCAACAAGTTAATACTATTGAGTTGGATGACCCATGTGAGATTAATCCCGCTTAAACCAGACTGATAGCATACATTCAACCGGGGCTCACATGTTGTACCGGGAATGCCGACCCAGTCAATTAAATGCAAACTCGTGTTAGCCACACATTTTACACCGCAGTCGGGGCCCTGAAGGAACGTACATGCGATGTAACACATCTACGCCCTTACCCTTCTAAGAACATCTGATATCGATATAAGTTCCACATGGCATACGACACGGCCCGTAGACTTAAGCATCTATGCCATATGAAATCAATACACATGTCCTTACTCTCAGTATCCAACTCAATAATATTAACCCTTTACTTAACCAAACAAAGGCCCATACATGCGTGTGGAAGTACGTTGGGACTTGAATTAAATAGTCGAGTTCACCCTTAATCAATCCGCATAAGACATCCACATTTCCCAATTCTCGTGCACAAAGGCACCATCACTAGCATCCACTTGTCCAGATTTGAATTAATTGCAACAGATTTAGAAGCATTTCCAAATCAAATAAATCGAACAAGGATCAAAGATAAAACAAAGTATTTGTTGTTCCCGTGTTTGACAAGATAATCTTGTCAAACACTACCGCTTCTATGGATCGCATGGCTAAGCAAAAGTCAAAACTAAATATAATAACATCACAAACTACCTTAGGTTGAGTGTATGGTTGAATTAAGGATAAGCCACAAGTTCAGGATATAACTAACTAGAAACAGGGCATAAATAGATTTTTAGAAATTGGCATGTACAAAGGTCACCGTATTTTAGAATTCTACAGCTTCAAAAGATTAGGTTCAACATGGTGCGAGAGGAAGCTTGCCTTGATAGTAGTATATAACCTCTTGTTCGAGTTCTTGAGGTTCAACAAAAGATTCAACAAACCCGTAAGAACCGAATCTAAAAGAAGATAAAAGAATTTCAATGAACACAGGAAAAACAGAGAACAAAATGCATAAAAGAATGCATGATCAAATAATACATGGGTAATAGTATACTTAAGCTATAGCTAATTTATTAAGGGTCATAACCCATATACATCATCTACTGACAGTGGCTACCCAGATTTTTAGATTTAGAATTATAGCTACAGTATCAGGTTTTATATACTAGAACAGGACAGCAACAATTAGCTCAAGTATTGGACTCAACTCTACAAAATAAGATGTTGTAGGGTAGCTAAGTATACATATGCTAGTGCTGTGACCTAGCTAAGCAATTAGTGCTGTTAATGGCAATTTAAGACTTTGGACTATGTTGTTTGTGTGGCTAGTTAGACCACCCAGAAACGGCAAGGAATCATTGTAATATTTCGGCCGACTAGAAATGCTACACCACCTAATTACTCAAAAAGGAAGTAATTAATACTAAGGCCCGTTACTGCTACCATAAAGGCTCGGTTTACTTAAAGAAAAAGACAAACAGAGCTTTTTGTCGGCTGAAACCAAAACGGCAAAGGATCTGATTCCTGATTTAGGTTGGCCAGGGCATTTACACAAATCGATGACCTTAAATATGTGTTAGAGCTAACTGAAAAGTCATTAATACCACCATTCATTAATGTCAAACCTAACCGCCAGACATGTATGAGCTAGAAATTTCATTATTTGTCGGTTTTGTTATACCATAAAACAAGAAAGAGCTTTTAACTATTTTCGCTACAAAGAAAACTACATAAAGCAAAGACCATTAACAAAGATAAGGGTTTAACTAAAATCTAATTAAGCTAGTGCCTTTGGTAGAGAAACCCTAGGTTTTGAGAACGATATGAAAGACCGAAAAGTCATAATAATAACTTTTCAGTTTAAAGGAACAGGGATCATTACATGAGTAAATGAGTGATACATGTGAGTAAAAGATGTCCAAAAAGGGCTTAAGCTAACAGAAGGCAAGACTTATCTTACCAGCTAGGGTTTAGAGATGAAAAGATCAGTTCTTGGTCAACAGAAAAGGTCCAAGTCCTTTCTTTGATTCTGACCAAAACAAGAATGGTAGAACTAAGTCTCTAAAGATCATTAGTCACATTCTTGCTAAGAAAAGATGGAACTCAACTCACCCAAGTGAGGTTTTCCAAAATGAAGCTTCACAGCTCAAGTTGACAGGGAGCAGGAGTCCTAAGTTCAACCTACAAGAAGTACCCAAAACCACCTTAGTATAAGATGTAGGTATGCTTGTAGTTGAACAAAGGTGGAAGAACAAGGAGCTTCACTGCGAAGGAGATAAAGATAATGAGCTTCTCCTTGGTCAACAATGTCAAGTCCCAAGACTAAAGGTTATATAGTGTATAGAATGTGTAGAGCAACCGAGATGTGTCTAGAATCCAATAGGTGGCACTAAAGGATAGAGATTAGGAGAAAATATCCTCCAAAAGACTGTTCATCACCACCATTTCGGTCACAACAATGTCCATGGTGGAAAAAACCAGAGAGAAATCAAAATTCTACCACTTACATGTGGGCCCCAAAGCCATGCAATGCACACAGCGCACGCAGGGAGCAAAAACTTGCCACTGACGCGCGGGCCCAGGGGCAAACCAAACCATGCAGCGCACCGCACGCACCCAGCAAAAACGACGCTGACATGCGGGCCCCAGAGGATCTCCCATCATGCAGCGCACGCGGAAGCGCTCCACGCATAGCCACCGTCCATTCTGAGATGAGCGGCGGTGATGCGGGGTTTTAAAACACGTTGAACCGGTATGGGTGAACGTGGGCCACACGATCTTCAACGAACGCCGGATCGCGAGCGCCCAAGTGGTCCGAAGTTACAATTCCACGCGAGCCGCCGGATTTAGGTTTAACGGCCGCGATTCCACGGAATCGCCGCGGTCCGACGCCTAATCTGCGAGAACCGCGGCGATCGCGAACCAACGGCCCAAGATAAGGCGCCATGGAGCTCTTGCCCAAGGATTCCATCGCCGTTAAGCGCGAATCAACGGCCAGACGAGGCGAGGTACGGCCATCCGAACGCCCATTTTCATCCGCCCATCCGCAAGAAGGATGGTGAGATGGGCCGAGCTTTGACGACGGAAGGGAAAGTGGCGAGCCGGCTTCTTGGGTTGGACTCGACTTTGACGGGCCGAGTCGCTCTGATGCTGGTCCGAGGATTAGGCCGAAGTTTGACCAGTTTGTTTAAATTTTGAAAAGGTTTGACCAGTTCCTTAAATATAGCAAATAAATTTGTAAAATCCTCAAATTTTGCGAATCGCTCTTCGATACTATATTCCCCAAATAAATTTTGAAATCACTGTTTCTTCTTTATAAATACATAAATAATTTATTTAGACCAACTAAGGTTCATTTAAAGACAATTATTTTTCTAAAAATCAAAATAATTTCGAAAATTCAACAAAAATTATTTTTGGCCATAATAATTTATCTGATTTTCAATTAAAATATTTCCCAGTTATAATACCAACATTGGATGGTATTTCTTTTGAAATTTTGATCTAGTTGGAGTTTATAATAGAAATTTGGGAAATTGTTGTAACAAGTTCCCTAAATTGCCGTAATGAACAAGAATGACATGAACAATGATTTTATTATCAGATATTAGGTCGAGGTCATTACAAAAGAGTCCTTTATAAACAAGGCACTCAACGGGTACTCATGCGATGCATACTGTAGAGATAAGGACTAAACCTCCTTCACGACATTTACGGGGGCATCTGTGGAACTCATGCTTTCCACAGAACGTTGGTCGAAAAGCCTTTCGACAAGGATTTTACTGGCCGACAGCCCTTTACGATGCCAAAGAGTTGGTTAAGAAATGTGTACAATGCTAGTTTCATAGCAGGCAAATACGCCAATCGGCTCAAGCATTACAAACAATTCCTCTATCTTAGTCTTTTGCGACCTAGGGTCTCGATATTTTAGGACCGTTCCCACGGGCTCCAGGAGGCTTTGAGTTCCTTTTTGTGGCTATTGATACATTCACAGAATGGATCGAAGCCAAACCTGTGACTTGGATAACAACTAAGCCGCAAAACGGTTTATGATGAGAAGCGTGATTACTCGATTTGGAATCCCAAGTCGAATAATCACGATAATGGTAAACAATTTTGAGCGCAAAATTTCGTGAATTTTCTGCACGAGTTGGGTACCAAGCTTTGTTACGCCTCATCGCCCATCCCCAAATCAATGGGGCGGTCGAACAAGCGAATGGCCAAATAATGCAGGGAATCAAAACTCGAGTCTTCGACCAGCTTGTTAAGCACTCGGGGGCTTGGGTACAAAAATTACCCTTAGTATTATGGGCAGTTCGCACGACCGCTAGTCGGGCAACAGGAGAAACTCCTTTTTTCCCTAGTTTTTGGTGCCGAAGCCATGCTTCCGCTAGAACTAAAGATCGGGTTAACAAGGGTCGAGAGTTTCAATGACTCAGCCCAAGAACAATTTCGAGCAGATGATATTAACCTGCTCGAAGAAAAGAGAAATCAAGCCTTAATCCGTTTAGCGGTCTACCAGCAAGCCCTGCGCAAATACTACGATCGTAAGGTCCAATCTCGCAGCCTTGCTGTAGGTGACTTGGTATTGAGGAAAATTCAATCACAGTCTAATCGAAACAAACTTTCCCCTAAGTGGGAAGGTCCTTACACAGTGGTCAAAGTTATGCGTCCAGGTTCGGTACAACTGGCAATGGAAGACGGCCGGGTTCTCTCTAATTCTTGGAATATCGACCAGTTACGCAAATTCTATGTGTAAATGACCAACCATTCAATAAAGTATCATGTTCTTTCTATCTTTATTGTCTTACTTTGAGTAGTGCTTTGATAATTCTTTCCACCATACCCTGGTCGAAGGTCCGTGTTTGACCAATTCCTAGTTGTGAGCATTTTCACGACAATACACTAGTCGTAAGACATCCTACGACCAGTACCCAGTTCATCTTTACACTAGTCGAAAGGATGGTAACATCACCTAGTCGAAATCTTTTCTCTTTGCACGTGGTCCTGCCCACTAGAAGGAACTTCCTAGAGTCGACTCGTTCCTCCCTTTTTGCTACCAACACAAAGAGCTTAGGTTCAAAACATGGTCAAAATAGTGTCAAGCCAACTCTTAGTACCTTAGTTTATTTCTTCATTCATCTTTTTGAAAAATAAATTAAGCCGAGTATACTTTTTAAATTTGCTCGACTACTTTCGGTAAACTCGGTTTGTTTTAACTAGTCGGAGGAAGTTGTAACACCTAGTCGAAGACTTTCCTCTCTGCACGTGGTCCTGCCCACTAGAACAAACTTCCTAGCGTCGTCCTGTTTCTAACTCTTGCTACCAGAGCGAACCTATTGAGTGCATTGAAATAAGTAGAACAAATTTTTTAAAGGAACTCCAGACGTTTATCTAACTCAAGTTGACCGTTCTTGGTTTGATTATTCTGGTCGGAGATAGTAACATCACTTAGTTGAAGCCATTCCTCTCTGCACATGGTCTTGCCCACTAGAAGGGACTTCCTAATGTCGACTCGTTCCTACTCTTTCGACCAGTGCATGACAATCGTGATCGAAAAATTACAAGTTAGCTAAACCTCTCTCTTTTACAAAACCCATTTAAACACTATTTACTCGGTTTATCTAAATAAACCAAGCAAATAGTCGGAGGCTAGGATAAAGTTATTAATTTGACTTCAATTCTTAGTCTTACTCTTTTTTCCATTCATTATCTTATGAGTTACTAACTACTCGACAAGATGATTTTCAAAAAAAAGGAAGAGATATATACATCAACATCAACAAAAATTTGTCTTTACAGGACTCAGGACTCTGGTACAGACTGCTCTGGCGAAGGGGATCTTATTTGCATACCCTCCGTGATCGCCTCGTGATCGGTCGCAATGTTATCGTTAATCGCCCGCTTTATTTCGTAGGCATTTAAGTCGTCTATGATAGGTTGCAGATTAAGGTTGGGATCATAGGCTTTAAGTTTTTCTAGGACAAATCTTATTCCCTCTTCGATCGCATACTTTATCGAGTCGAATTGGTTAGCCTTCAGGGTAGTCACCAACTCTTGCAAAGTTCCGACTTGTTCGCCAATGGCACTTAAGTGGGTAGACAGTGTGTTATTTTGAGGAGTAATCCCCTCAGCATGAAGCCCACCGAGTACATTGTTCAGAAGTGAAACATTGTCTTGAAGATTGATCTTCAAAGCCTTCATTTCCCTCGATTGTAGTCGAAGCCTCGTGGAGTCGCTTTTATTTGTACTACTTGTTCTGAAAAGAATGAGACCAATCAGATAAAATGACCTCGAGAGGAAAACACAACTAATTGCAGGTAAAGATTTGCTTACCAACTAGTTGAGAATCTAACTTCTTGACTTCATTGGCGTGAGCGGCGGTATCCTTGAGGTAGCGCTGCTCCCACGTCTGGACCTCTTGGTCCTTCTCTGAAAAGAAATAAGATTCAGAAAAGGAAAAGAAGGTTGAAGGCGATCTTAAGTTCAGCACTTACCGCTTAGTCATCCCTGCAACTTTTGGTTTGCAGAGTTTGCCTCCTAAAGCTTCTTCTAGAGGTCTTCAATCTCCTCCTTTAGCTTTTTCGTCTCGGCTTTCTTATAGTCGAGAGAATCAGCTAAGATCTTCTCGTCACTCTTAAACCTGCAAAGGGAAAGAGTAGACGTTAGCACCAAACAAGCGGTCGTAAGTTCTTCTACGGCCAAGATCTAGTCGTAAGTCATTCTACGACAAAACCCTGGTCATAAGCTCTTCTACGACCAGTACCTAGTCATAAGATCTTCTACGACAAGCCCCGCAAGTACTGTGTGAGTGGTCGAAATATAAAAGACTACGAAAAGCAGTTACTTACCACTTCTCTGCTTGCTCGCAGAGTTCCCTTTTTTTCTGTCGTAATTGGAAAAGTTGCTTGTTGTATTCAACAACAGTAAGAATTTACTCCAATGCTCTCTGCATAGAGAAAGACAGTTGGAAGCAAGAAAAGATATGAGTGCAAATACCGAACAACAGGTACTTACATTCATTGCCCTTCGTGCAAACAAAGATACTACCCTCGTGGGATTTCTCAGTTCATCAATCTCTCGCACTCGGTCCCACCACACCTCTTCAAGACGCGCATCATCGAAAACATCACCTCCATCAGGAATATTTTTGGGGTGAGGGACACGAGCACGAGATCTGAGAGCAGAAGATCCCACATTGGAAGACAGCCCGAAGAACTCAGAGGCGAAGTTAGCATATTCCTCCTCTTCTGATTCGGTAACGCCAGCTCCTTCTTGAGGACCTGGGGGAAAGTCTGCAACAACTTCCTTCCCGGGGCGATGGCCTGATGCCTCCGCGGTATCAAGCATTGTTTTGCCTCAGTCTCTACGACCACTCCTGTGGTCGTAGCCACTTCTGGCCCTATGACCGCCCCAGTGGTCGTAGCCACTCCAGCACTAACGGTACCCTCTACCATTCGGACGGTGGACGACCCTTCGACCACTGCCATTGCTGTTCCTTCGCCTGCCAGGGAAATAGCAGTGGGTTCCTTGACAGGAACGTCCTCGAGGATAACAGGTGCCGAGCTAAGATCGTAAAAAGGAAAGCACAATTAGGTAGTAAAAAGCAAAAGATAAATGTTGTTCTTACACTTTTGTCTCTTTTACATACCTCCTAGTGCCAGACTTGATCTTGAGTTTGGAAAAAACCCTCCCTAAGGAAGGTTTCTTCGACTTTTTCTCAACCACGTCTGGTCAAGACTCAAGTTGAGGAACAGCTACAACCACGTCTGGTCGTAGGTCCTAATCAAGCGCCATCGCTCCTTGAGACTCTTGGCTCTCCGAACAGTTGAGACCTGTCTCGACCGCCTCAAGGACATAGTTACCCTTGACCACAGGTACTGCTGGCGCAGCAGTTTCCTTCATAAAAGACATGAAACCCTTCCAGTTTTCCTTTTCTAGTTGCTTGATAAAGCCGCGAGAAGCAGAAACTACGAATGTTTTATTGTTATAATAGAAGGGTACCTTGATCTTAGGGGCTTTGGGCTTGAATACTTTAGCTATTCCTGCCGCAATTGTTTCCTCTGCAGCAATTATTTCAGCCGCAAGATTAGCCAAAGGTGCGATTTAAATAGCAGAGCTCGAGCTATACCGTCCTTATCAACGACTGTGCGAAGCTTCCTCCTCTGATCTCGAGGAGCATTTGCTTGCTCAACAGCAGGACTCGAGCTTGAGCCTCCCTTGTCGGCGGCTTTAATGAGCTGACGCCTCTTGGTGGGGGGAGAAACAAGCTGCTCTACTGCAGCTGCACCAACGACCATCAGTTTGACCTTTTCGTCGTCTTGACGGTTCTCCATGCCTACTTTCTGCAGAAATCAGAAAGAAAGATATTATAAAGTAGTCGTAAGTTCTTCTACGACCATCATCATGTCGTAAGCTTTTTTACGACAACCCTCTGGTCATAGGTTTTTCTACGACCAGAACCTGATCGTAAGCCTTTCTACGATCAGTACCCAGTCATAAGTTCTTCTATGACTACAAAGTCCTAAAGATGAAATCAACTCTCGATTACCTTTAGGCGCTCCACCTTATTCTCTGGGGACAGGTTAGCCAAGATTGGAGGCACCACCATATGGGCTTGGGGCTTTTCATAGATGAGTTTGACCCGAGCATCAATCTCCTCTTATGAGAGGTCTGCAGGGATAAGAGAACCTTCAATAAGCTAATTTCGAAAATAACAGAAAAAAAAGCTAAGATTGAAGTTTACTTACCCTCCTCGTAGTCCCTGGTCAGGTCTTTCGACCCAGAGTACCTCCACATTGGATAAAGCCCTTTTCTTCAAAGGGCTGATGCGGCGCGTGATGAAATATTTTACTACATGCCATCCAGTGAGCCCCTCTTCCTTCAAGTCTGTAATAGCTCAAACGAAGGGGGTGATCCGACCGAGATCCTTGGGAGTCGCATCCCAGGAAGAAACCTTCTTGGCCGGCTTCCCGACGAAGGAGAGCTGTCCTCATTGGTTATCTCCCAATAGAACCACATCTTCTTCCACCCCAACCACGACGACCGGGTAAACATCTGAATATACTCCTTCGACTTCCCGCCGTGGAGCTTCAGACTGCAGCTAACGGCAATTCCGACTAGTCGAGTCATTCCGTAGTAGTACCAGAACAACTCCAAATCAACCGGAATCCCCAGGTAGGCCTCACACAAGTACACGAACACCTCCAACATTGTGATAGAATTGGGAACAAGATTCACCAACTCCACCTGGAAGCATTCAAGTACCAGTGTGAGGAAAGGATGAGCGGGCAATCGAAGATTACACTCACAAAATGCCTGGAAAACAGGGATTTGCCCAATCTCCCCCGACGGCCAATACTGCCCAACGGTCTCAATCCACTTCACGAATTCCTTCTTCGGGATCTTCTCGGAGTCGACCAAAGCTCCAATTTTGGCCGCATCCATCTCCGATTTGGCCCAATGGGAAGCGGTTCCGGCCATTTCTCTCAAAAGCCGAAGGTTTGGATTTGGAAAGATTGGGGAAGAAGGCTCAATTTGGTTGGCGGTGAAGAACTCGAAAGCTTTAACAACAAGAGAGATTTGGGGAAAGGTAAAAGACCTTATCCTCACCCGCGGTGAATATTTATAACCGCACGCCTGAAGCTACAAAAGACATAGCTACCCAACGGTTGCCAACGCTTCGGGAACCGCTCCACCAGACAGACTTGAGGGAGTCGATTGAGATTCTTAAATTTGTCTACTCGCGGAAATCAGGTCAGTCTTTACACCTCAAGCGAAATTACCTTCTTGACCAAGTCTTTTCTGGTCAAGTATGACAACGATTGGATGGATTTTACTTCCAACCACAGTGCTGCGACCACTGGGTGTTCGGAGAATTTCTTTACAACCACCTTGTAAGTCGCAAGATTATCCCACAATTTTCTTGACCAAGTAAATTTTCGGTCAAATGAAACACTAGTTGAAGAGTCTTTCCTTCGACCATTTTTCTACGACCATCTATTGATCGTAAGACCATCTACTGCTCCTTCTCCAAGTAAGTTATTTTCGCTTAAGCTGGGGGGCTAGATGACGAGGATATAACAATTCTCATTTTATTATATATCTATAATTCATATTATGGATAATAATTACGTCATGTAACTCTTGAGTATACCCCTTAATAGCCATAAGGGAGAAGCTGAAGGTCATAAGTTCTCCCACGACCACCTAGTAGTCGTAAGTCCTCTTACAACTGCCCTATAGTTGTAAGTCCTTCTACGACTATCCCATGATCGTAAGTTCTTCTACGATCAGTCTGTGGTCATAAGATCTTCTCTGACCGCCACCGTTGTAAGCTCTTCTCGACCAAATCCAGAATCGGCATGTGGCTTACAAACATGTGGGTCTAGTCGATCAGGGAATCTTCCGCACTATATTCAAAATATGGGCAATGAATTACGCGGTTATTCTCTGGAATAATGACACGATTTTAACTCCTTTGTTATGGTCATAACTGCCTAGCAGCATGAGAACATTACTACTCCCATAATAACCTCCAGTAACGGCTCAATAATCTGGGACATTAAGACAGTCTTTACACTAGAGACGCAACGGTACACCTTGAGGACTGTATAAAAGGCAGAATCATCAGGACAATTGGGGCGATCCAGAGATCATTAGAAGTACAATTATCTAGTCTTTGGCTCCATCTTGTAATCCAGCATACTCAATACATACACAAAGGAGTAGGGTTGTTATTCTCCCAGGAGAAGGTCCGAACCTGTATAAAAATCCTTGTGTCTCCATCTCTGTGTGATTTTGAGCCTAGAGGAACCCCCAAATCAAATAATCTTTACATAAGTTCGGTCCTAAAACACCGACACACCCTATAAAAGACCGTTAAATAATTGTGAGGGCATATATGGTTATTTTTATAGGTAATACATTTAGCAAATCTTATTTGTAGGTTGTTACTTTTTAGAAATGCTAGCAATTGGTGATAAGGTTGGTTAGTCCGTTTGTGATTTTCGTAGATTCTGAAGGGTACGAAATCTGTTAGACTTGCAATAACATTTTATGATCGTGGTATGTTGTTGTAGTGCGGTAAATTTCTGAAGAATTTTTTGAGAACGATTGAGGTAGCAACAATTCGTAAGTACGTAGGTAAGTGATATTGCAATGCGCTAGGAATTTCAATCGGTGCTAAGTGAATGCACCATTTTTTTGTCTATATATTTGTTGTAAGAATAATTCATCTATCACACTGACGGGGCCCGCCTCTCAGAAGACACACGTACAGACCCGAGAAATGCTATTACGCTCATGAAAGACTATAATACCCCTTGCTTGTACCCCTAGGCTAGCAATCCCACTGAAGGGTATTTCCGTCATTTGTACAGGCTTGGGAGCCTATAAATACCCCATGTATCCCTCCTTTTAAGGGGATGGCTCTCTTGAGCAATAAAGAAACATGTTCAAACTGGTGAGCCCTCGGGGGTTCCCTCTCCGGAGGTAACCCCCCGTTGGCTCACCGACAGAGTAGGCGGTCCTCTCGGACCCCGAACCTCAGATAAATCTCGTGTCATTTCTTACTCGTGGGCGAGGGCCCATTAGACGCCAACGCCCACCCCTCACTTGTGTTTGGTTTTACACCTACAACATTGGCGCCGACCGTGGGGGCGAGCTAATCGATGAAAGGCTATGTCTCCTACCAAAAAATACTCTAAGTCTCATTTAAACCTCCTCCGGCTCCGGAGGGCAATGATCTCGTGGATCGACCCATCCGCTTTTTGAAGGAGCCCTAGCCGAGCACCCTCATCGGAGATCGTAGCTATCCACCCGGGATGGCAACGCCCTATATGCCCCGGGGCTCCCACGCTGTCCTCCTTCCTTGCGCTGGTCGATCACGAGGCCCGCCAAGGCGGCGCATTCAAGGCACCCTCAGCCTGTAGGCTAAGGATTACGAGGCCAACCATCACCCTCGTGACGCATGACGTTCATGCGCACGAGCGATGAAGGCTCGCACGAGGCTGCCCCTAACGCCATCATTAGGGGACAGTCCCACATATAAATCTCAGATGGGCTCTCAAGGCACTTTCCCTCTAAGGGATTTCACCTTGTGGTGCATAGGGTGTCACGACCTCGGCCTCTCCCTAGCAAAGTCCATGGTGGCACAGGCGTCCGTCGCCTCCACCATGGCGGCTTGTGTCCCATCGCCCTAGGGCATGAGCGACCACCCTCATGGTGCATAGGGCGTACGACCTCCGCGGTCTCCCCTAGCAAAAGTCCATGGTGGCCTGGGCGTCCGTCGCCTCCACCATGGCGGCTTGTGTCCTACTGGCCCTAGGGCATGAGCGACCACCCTCGTGGTGCGTAGGGCGTACGACCTCTGCGGTCTCCCCTAACAAAAGTCCATGGTGGCTCGGGCGTCCGTCGCCTCCACCATGTCGGCTTGTGTCCTACTAGCCCTAGGGAATGAGCGACCACCCTCGTGGTGCGTAGGGCGTACGACCTCCGCGGTCTCCCCTAAAAAAAGTTCATGGTGGCTTGGGCATCCGTCGCCTCCACTATGGCGGCTCGTGTCCTACTAGACCTAGGGCATGATCGACAACTTTAGCCCAGTACCAAGTTGATGGATGTGTTGAGGACTCGTCCCCTTAGACTCTGTGCCACGCCACGAATCCACCTGGGTCCCCGACACCTAGCTTCATTGCTTCGCAAGGGTTAACCACTCTCATGCATTCCCGATCATAACAAAAACCCACATACGGGTAAAAGGGCTTCATTGCCCTCATAGTTTGGTGCCCCACGACTTAGCCTCGTGGCGCACCACCAGTGCCCGTGACTTACTTGTCAGGGGCACACGCCTAAGGTGCCCATGAGTTAGCCTCATGGGCACCTCCAAGTCCACTGGGGCTACCATCCCCATGGGCCATTCATCTCATGACTTAGCCTCGAGATCGGCACATATATGCCCGTGACTTACTGTCAGGGGCACACGTCTAAGGTGCCCATGAGTTAGCCTCATGGGCACCTCCAAGTCCACTGGGGGGCTACCATCCCTAGTGGCCATTCGGTGCCCCGCGACTTAGCCTCGTGGACGGCACAGATATGCCCGTGACTTACTATCAGGGGCACACGTCTAAGGTGCCCATGAGTTAGCCTCATGGGCACCTCCAAGTCCACTGGGGGGCTACCATCCCTAGTGGCCTTTCGGTGCCCCACGACTTAGTCTCGTGGACGCCCCTCCAATGTGCCTATGATTTAGTGTTGTGGGCACACCTTCAAAATACATATGAGTTAGCCTCATGGGTGCCTCCAAGTCTACTAGGGGGCTACCACCCCTATGGGCCATTCGGTGCCCCATGACTTAGTCTCGTGGCCACCCCTGTGATATGTCCATGACTCAGTCTCATTGGCAGCTCGAATCATGTACCGTTGACTGGGCTCGAATATTAAACAAGGACCATCATGCTCGCATAAGGCTATCACCTCGGAGATCTTAGTATCTAAAGTGATGGGACTCTCATCGTCCCTCGAACGACTTCGATCAATGCTCATGTCAAATGAATGTTATCTTGCTACAAGAAATAAGTGTTGATCATTCTCTCTTTCTGCAGAGACGCTTGTGTTATCTACCCATCATTACGCAACGCTTTAGCTCGAATCAAGAACCATTCGAGGAGTTCTACTGACAACTCTCATCAAGCATGAGCAACAGGAGGACAACTTCACCTACTTAGGCTTGGCTTGACGCCCGCCGGCCTCGAAGGCTATGCCTCGGCTCGGCGGCCTCGCGTCCAAGACCTTGCCTACATAGGCTTCGCTTGACCTTGATCACGCCTCGAAGGCTATGCCTCGGCTCGGCGGCCTCGCATCCAAGACTTCACCTACAAAGGCTTCACTCCAACATGCCTTCCACCTCGAAGGCTATCCCTCGATAGGGCGGGTTCAAGGCCCACGACTTCGTCTACACAAAGCTTGGCGATGCCGCCCGCCTAGAAGGTCAGGCTTCAGAGGTCGGTCTTGCTTCACGACTTTGCTCAAGACAGCTTCGCTTTGGATGCACCCCCTGCCCTAAGGGTTGTGCCTCGGTGGGGTGCCTCAGCGTTGAGTGCTTCATCTTCAGGGATGAAGCAACAAAAGCCACCCACGCGAAGGGCCAACGAGAAGCGTCAATTTAGTACCTGCCCTCACGTGGAGCACTCACATGATATGGAGTACAAAATAAGCATAAGTCTTTGGGCACCCACGTACCCACCAAGCCAAAATTGGCTAAGTCACGGGTGCCCTTGCGCATATTCCTCAGCTCTTGTGCCTCGCGCTACACAGAGTCAGAATTTGGCAAAGTCTCGAGTGTCTGCATTCCCGTCAAGCTGGAATTTGGCCAAGACTTTGGCCAAGCATATTCATCAACAAGATACAAGACCTCAGCACTCTTCGTTGCTCCTCAGGCGTCCTTGCAGGCACCCAAGGGGCAGGGGGGCTAGTGTTGAGTAATCCTACCACCTCGTCTCCACACGAGCCCCGGCCTTGGGGCACTTACGCGATGACTTTGTGTAACCACCGAGGGCCGTCGCCGCGCCTTCGTCGACATCGGTCCATCACGCATGCCCTCATGCTCGAAGCCCTCACGCACCCTCGTGTGCCCTTGCGTACCTTCATGCTTGCCCTCACGCCCGAAGACTTCGCAAAACCCTCGTGCCCAAGGCCTTCGCAAAATCCTCGCGCCCGAGGCCTTCGCAAAACCCTCGCGCCCGAGGACTTCGCAAAACCCTCGTGCCCGAGGCCTTTACAAAACCCTCGCGCCCGAGGACTTCACAAAACCCTCATGCCCGAGGCCTTTGCAAAACCCTCGCGATCGAGGCCCTCGCAAAACCCTCGCGCCCGGGGCCTTTGCCAAACCCTCGTGCCCGAGGCCCTCGCACGCTCTCACGTGCCCTCGCACCTCGAGGCCTCGCGCCTTTGCATCCTCACGGTGCCCTCACACTCTCGCGGCGTCGAGCCCTCGTGACCTCACACGCCCTCACACCCTCGCGGCGTTGAGCCCTCGTGCCCTCGTGACATCGAGCCCTCACGCCCGAAGCTCTCGCGTGCCTTCGCACATGCCATCACGCCCGAAACCCTCATGCGCCCTCACGCGTACTCTCATGCCCGAGCCTTATTATTCATCATCAATAATCAAACACAAATATTTAAGGACACTTGGAAATATCTCAGCAAACTGTAGTTCGAAGCTAAAAGAAGACCTCACACTACATGTGCAGGCCTTACAAGATGTCGACAAGTGCAAGGCCACAAAGAAGGCCATGCCTTTGCCCTCTGCCCTCGCCTCTAGCCACCCGAGCATGGTGCACGTCTGGAGCACCGTCACCAGCATCGCTTCGTCGGACACCATCCCGAGAGCTAGGCACTCCTGGAGCAGCTCCACGCCTCTCCACGGCAAACCGGCATCGGAGACCACCGGCATAAGCGCGTTCCAAGAAACGAGATTCCTAGTCGGTATTCCGTCAACACCTTGTCAAGATCTCGACGCGCCGACTTGCCGTGCTTTGAGACGAGGAGTTGCCGATCGAGGGTCATCGCCAGGCCGAGCTTAGCGCCGGGCGTGGACTGAGGCCGGCGGCGGCGCCGCTAAGGGCGCCGCAGGCTTGGCGGCGGCAGTGAAGCCATCGAGGCGAGACCGTCGGAGACTACGAGAGCCCTTCCATTCGAGCCGCGGGCTTGGCCTCCGGCCTCCTCTGCTCGGGTCTGGTCACCTCACATGGCGGTCGCCCAGCTCGTGCCGCCTGAGCTCTCGCCATGGCCGAACGAGTCCGTGATGCAAAAGGGCAGTGCTCGCCGGAGCTCGATGCCCTCGCGAAGCGGTGGCCACGCCGCCGAGCCAGGCGGCGCCAGAGGTGGCGTCGTGGAGCCTCCATGCGGCAAAGAAGACCGCAATGAGCAGTGCCCTTGTCCTGTCTGCTCCACAGCCGGGCGGAGGTCGCTGTCGCCGATGCCGCACCACCAGCTCAGCGCCTTGACGCGCCACAAGAAGACCAGATGCTTGGCGGTGGGTCCTGTGAAGGGCGAAGGGCCGAGCTGGTCTTGGAGCCATGGCGGCGCTGGGAGGCACAGGCGCCATGGGGAGTTTTCGGTGGAGTGCAGGCTCCATGAATGAAGAAGAAAGAAGAACTTTCGGCTGGCTGAGAAGATAAGGCAGCATTTGTGGCTGAGAAGATAAGAAAGAGGCAGCATGTGCTTTCGGCTGAACCAAAGCAAAAGGCAAAGAGCCGAGAGAGAGAAAAGAAGAACCAGATGCCTTGGTTTCCCACGGTTGAAAATATAAATGAAAGGAGATAAAGAAACTTTATTGCCTTGGATGCCTGGCCTTACACAGAGATGCTACATCAAAAGTGGAGACTCACGTGAACAAAGCAAAATATAGAGATGCTACATAAGTTTGCATAAAGTCAGAGGTGTGAACGCAATAAATACAGTTCACATGTGAGACTTGCATCATATGAAAGTCACCCGACGCCCGGGCACTGGCGCCCTACTCCCAACGCCCCGCGGCGCTCCTCTCGCATGCGCCCAGCGCCCAACAACGCTGCGTGCCCTGCGGAGCCCCACTCGTGTGCGTGCTACTCCCAAGCGCCCTATAGCCTAAGCACCCCCGAGCGCTTGGAGACCCTAGCACCTTCGTGACCGAGCGCCCGGCGATGCTGCACGCCCTGCCGCGTCCCGCTCGATCACGCCCTGCTCATCGAGGCACATCCTTACGCGTCGTGCCCGAAGCCGCGCAACCCACGGCCCAACTCGAATCGACATGCTCGTGAAGAATCGAGAGGATGGAAGAGAAGGGAGACCGGAAGCTCACATTTCCCGGACCTCCGGCAGAGGCTCGCTATCGCAATGCAGCTACCATTCAAAACCACCAGGACTTTTTTTGGAATATCAATCTCTACGCGAAAAGTACAATCCAAGACTGCCCCTTTTGGCGTTACTCCCGAAACGCCAAGGGGTAGGGGGGCTAGTGTTGTAAGAATAATTCATCTATCACACTAACGGGGCCCGCCTCTCAGAAGACACGTGTACAGACCCGAGAAATGCTATTGCGCTCATGAAAGACTGTAATACCCCATGCTTGTACCCCTAGGCTAGCAATCCCACTGAAGGGTATTTCCGTCATTTGTACAGGTTTGGGAGCCTATAAATACCCCATGTATCCCTCCTTTCAAGAGGATGGCTCTCTTGAGTAATAAAGAAACATGTTCAAACTGGTGAGCCCTCGGCGGCTCCCTCTCCGGAGGTAACCCCCCGTTGGCTCACCGACAGGAGTAGGGCGGTCCTCTCGGACCCCCGAACCTGTATAAATCCTCGTGTCATTTCTTACTCTCGTGGATGAGGGCCCGTTAGACGGCCGACGTCCACCCCCTCACTTGTGTTTGGTTTTTACACCTACAACAATATTTATGTTGTTCCATGCATTGCTACGCGAAGAATTGAAAGCGAATCGACAACGAGATTTGGAATCGTAGTAGCGAATTGAAATAGACTTTATAATAAAGTTGTAAATTACATGGCGCACAGGGTTTGGTTACGTGCATAAGCAACTACATCATGCACGATGTAACAAACTGAAATACATCTACGATACATATGCGCCTTTTGGGGTTGAAAATACAGTCGATTGGAATAAAGATCATTAGCTTCGGCGTGGGACTAGTACGGAATGGTCGGACTTACTGTGTGGACCGAGGCCATTTGCATTTCCCTGCGAGCTCGGGGTTGTACTCTTCGCCGGCCGCCTTTGCCTCGGCCGTTAGTTCCCTCTTTTTCCCGCGTACCCTCTCGTGAGCCTCGCGCTCCCCGCGCCTACACGCCTCGAGATGAGCTCACATCTCCTACCGGATACGCTCGTTGTGCTCTTCGTTGCGACGCTCCTCCTCCCTCCTCTCGTGGTCCCTGTTGGCATCCCACTCCATGCAGTCGAGACCCTATTGGTCATGTAGGTGGATCTCTTGGTTGATCTACTTACGGTAACCACATAGCGGATTCGGGGACTACGGGTAGACAGGAGAGGTTGTTAGTGCGTACTTCGAAAGAGAAATAGTAGGAGAACATACTGTAACCGGTCCTTACCAACTGTCGATAGCGGGCTATGTCCCAACGATGATCGGGATAATCCAAGGAGTAGTTAACGCAACCCCAGTAACACAAAGTTACCAGGATCATGGCCGAATCAGGTTGATTCCACTTTCCCTCTCTTCGATCTGGAATATCCAGACGGGCGACAAGTACCTAGTTTTGTAAAAATTTTTAGGACGACTATATATTTTTGTAATTATCTTTTAAAATAATATTATTTTTAAAAAGTCATGGCCGAATCGGGTTGGGTCCACTTCCCCTCTCTTCGATCTGGAATTTCTGGCTATTATTGTGATGGATGAACAGATGTTACTGGTACTAGTAAATCTATAGCTTGCTTAATCCGCTGTCAATGAACTATGGTTTTGTTTGACGGTTTCTGTTTACCATTAAAAAGGGAACTGGGTAAGAAGAGGAAAAATCAGCTGATTGTGACTAGCCTCTTTTTTGTGTTCAGAGATAAAGGCGCTGTAAGCTCTCAGCGTCCAATTGCTGTTTCTGAACAAACGAGAGTATGGCTTGTGACTAGCCTCTTTTTTGTGTTCAGAGATAAAGGCGGTGTAAGCTAAAGCGTGTCAGCTCAGTGTCCAATTGCTGTTTTGAACAAATGAGAGTACGGCCAGTACACTAGGAAGATACTAGGATCTGAAAAGACATTAATTAATTCGCTACTCTTGACTCTCCAAAGCTCTATCTTGTTTCCCAAGAAAGGACTGCTAGGCCGTGCTAGCTGCTTAGCTCCATTTTGATGTTTTTTTTACAGCGAAACAAGTTTTTGCAAATGAAAAAGCAAAAACTAGTCTCTTACGAACAAAATGATAAAAATAATACTTTTATTATACGATTTTGCTGAGAAAAACCACGTACCGTGATCCTAGACCTCGGTAGATCACGCGCCACGCTCTCATATCGCGCCACGTGGTCTGTCGCGCACCCAGTCAGCGGTAGGGTGTTGTGGTAGCGTGGCAGGTAGCACACGTACATTCTTGCCACTGATTAGGTGCGTGACAGACCACATACCATGATCTGGGGTCACGGCACATGGCCTACCGTAGATTGAGATCATGGCACGTGGTTTTCCGCGATAAAATCGTGTGGTGGAGATATCATTTTTATTATTTTATTTACGAATAGATAAGCTAGTTTTGCTATTCTATTTTAAAAATATGTTATTTTAGCCGAGGAAACTCTGAGCTAAAGGAAGTCAAAACAATGTTTGGTTGCCAGGAATAGAACGGTCCGCGAGGAAGTGAAGATAGCAAAGCAGTGACGTCAGGACATGACAACCATTCTTGCAGACTCTGGTCTCTGCCGCGATCAACGCCATGGCTTGCTGTATCTGCTTTTGCGCATACCCTTTCTAGTTGTATAACTTGGTCAGGAATCGTCTTTCCTTTGTAGCTTTACACTTTTCATGCGCCATTGCAAATCTTATTCTTCTCCTGTTTCTTTCATTAATTTAGCTCTAACATAGTAGTGTAGTACCACTCACCCTCAAAACCACACGTAGTAAATCTCAATCTCAGACTTACTGCCCAATGTAAATTTTGTTCCTTTTCTTATTTTCTTTTCTTTTAAGTTTTTTTAGCAATTCAATAAGTGTTTTTACATGATTATACAAGTTTATTTAAGAACATGGAGCAATAACAAATGAAAGCTAATTAAGATGATCAAAACTTATGATGAGCTTGAGATATTAGGAACTAAAATGTAAATCCAGACCACACAAATCAACAAAACACATCCAATGTTGCAATGTTGTTGCTAGTTGCTACAAGATGGGGAAAAAGACATTAACTAATTCTACTCTGAATATGTTCGAGTATGGCTTCTTGTCATCCCATCAGCCATCAGGTGCCAAAGTGTCCAAGTAAAGAAACACATATATTAGTGATCAAAATAAATAACAAAACAAATTAACTGTATTAGTATTGAAGGTGCAGTTTATACATCATTTCTTTCGCTTGCAACAACTAAATTAGTACAACAATTTAACTACATGAGAATAGTGCTTGGAGACCAAACAGGCTCACAACAAGTGCTTACGCCAGTTGAAGATGGCTTCTGATTAGCTATATGCTCACTTCTAGTTCCCAGGTAGTAGTACTATATATTATATCTTCTAGAATCCCCTTCCGAAGCTTTTTGAGTTTTTTTTTTGTTCACAGGGCGCTACTCACGGTGTTAATAGCAATTTTGACTCTTTTTCTATGTCAATACCAAAAATGACATCCTTCACCGTGCCCAAGGGGCCGAACTCCCCACCACGCGCCAAGTGTGAAATGCGGGCCCATGGAGTATGGAGCAAGCCGAGTCCGACCCCAGAAGCACGACAGAGGGCAATGCCGTTGCCTGGAGGCATGGAGGAGGCCGCCGTGGATTGGAGGCACGGAGGAGGTAGTGAAAGGTTAAAACATGCATCCATTTTTAGTATTGACGTCGAGAGAGGATAAAAAATTGTTATTAGCGTCATCAATAGTGTCATATGAGGAAAAAACTCAAACTTCCTATCCATTACTTCATCAGGGTAGTTTTGCAACTCCGTACATTTTTGTGGGCTGGTTTTGCAACTACATACATACATATCCTGATAACTTTGAGTTCCGTTGATCCTTGACAATTAATTGTTTGAGCTTCTTTTAATTGTAAATGTCTGCAACACTCGAGGAGTCCTAAACTAAATGGAGACGTGGACACAAAGGTTTTGAGTGGTGCAAGTGTGTATGTGACCCTTCGTAGGTGACAATTAACATCTCCGGGCCATCTATGGATCTCTCGACTTGCTTTTTTGCACTGCAACGGGAATGCGTACACCTATAGTAGCTCCTGCTTTATGTAAAAACAAAAGAAAATGGTTAGTTGGAGTATTTAACGCGGCTGTCTACCAGGCATGCATACATGGACCCAATTTGATAATTAAGGCCATGTTGAAATCAGTAGCATAGTTACTTCTTACAGACTAAGGGCATGTACGATGATATAGATAACTACTGTCTATACTACTGTTTTATATTATCTATAGACAGCAACTAAGACACTTACAATGGATTGTCTTTTTACATGTCTTTATGGATAACTTCTTCATGTATAATATGTCTTGTTTCTCGTGTTACAGTCGACTACTGCATAAGAGACGACCCAATTATCTATGCTCACTCTCTCTTATCCACATCATCTCGTATCCTATGTGGCAAGACTTACAGACAGCTGACGTCACGCTATTGTATATGCTTCTTAGAGCATGTACGTAGGATACGGGATGACGTGGATGAGAGAGAGGGAGTATAGAGAATTAAGCCGTCTCTTATGCAGTAGTCAACTATAACATGAGAAACAAGACATATTATATATGGAGGAGTTGTCTATAGAGATATATAAAAAGACAACCCATTGCAGGAGCTGTCTTTAGTGCTGTCTATAGATGACATAAAAGAGTACTATAGACATACAACAATTGTCTATATCATTGTATATGCCCTTAATTAGTATACTTTTATTTTTTAAAAAATAAAAGAAATACCAATAACCTTGCAAAAAAGAGAGTAATACCAATAACTTGTATTTATACACTCCACGTCATTTAGATACAAGGAGGGTATTGCTCAGTGGCGGTAGCAAAAGATGATTCGGACGTACTAGTCGTCAGTCAATCAGGTACTTTTCATGGATAAATATTAGATTCAGATTGTTGCTTCCATATATGTTTGGCGAGAGAGATATTTAATGAAGGATCTCTACGTCTGGCACATGGAACTATTCACTTAGTGGATTGTAGGAAGTATGCAATTCCTAAGGAGGAAACGGTTACATTGAAGATGTATTATGGAGCACACCGAACATTGATGAGAGTTCGGTATGTTCCCAGCTTAAAGAAGAATCTAATATCCGTGAGTTCCTTGAACTCAAAGGTTGTGAGGTATCACTTCGAGGTAAAGTTATACGAGTTACTTGCAAAAGGTATGTAATCATGAAAAGTATCTGTCGTAGGGGCGGCCCACCGGCCCCACGGCACAGGCGACACCCCTGAAGGACCTGCGACGTTTTGGGGGGCCCCGCAGGAGATCACGACGAAGGGCCTCCGGACGGGCCCCGAGGCCCCTGGAGATGCTCCCGGAGGCTCCGAAGGCGAACCCGGAGGCAACCCGGGAAGGTGTCCCGGAGGCTCCGAGGGGGTCCCCGAAGCCTCCGAAGGGACCCCCGAGGTCCCAAGGAGGCAGGAGCAAAGACACCCCCGAGGGGGGGGGGTCGGCATGCCCCTCCGAGGGGGAGGCTTCGAAGGGGCCTCGTCACCACCAACAAGGGCACAGCGGAAGTAGATCGGGTCCACGACACAGGTAGGCCAGTCCAGAAGGACTCACTGCGCCCGCACCTCGTCTAGGCTTGAAACTCCTGTTACCCCTCGTTCAATGTACTTCATTAGGGGTACAAGTGTAATTTCATGTACCAGGCAGGAAAGGCTATAAATAGCCCTCCTCCTTCACCATGTAAAGGAGAGACAAAAAATTTCTGGCAATAGACACAAGTGCATTCCTAGTCCGGAACTCCCACACTCGAGACCCTTCGGCCCCTCACTCCGAAGCCAAGGGTCTCCCATCTCATTTACTGTCTGGTCCTTTTTATACCACGACAGTTGGCGCCGTCTGTGGGGTTCGGCGAGAAGGTCACGAGATCCGGGGCAGCAAATGGCCCCTCGCAGGGTCACATCCAAAGTCTCCGCGGCCGAAGCGGCAGTGGCAGCCGCGGCGCCCAACACACCAAGGGCTAAGAGAAGTAGGACGTCCGTGACAGCAGCGGCCGCGCGGACCGCGGAAGAGGAAGCAAATAACTCCACACATGGTGGCATCACCGGGGGCGGCGTCCAACCCACCGAAGCGCCCCTTCCCAACCCCCAACCCCCGGCCCCGACCCAGCAAGCGTACGAGGCCCTCCAACGGAAGCTGGCTGATCTCCGGCGGGAGATGCTTAGCTTGCGGCAACCTGCGAGGGGCGGCCTCGCGGTAACGGTGCCCCCACCGAACCCTTCCGGGCCGCCCACTAACCCGCAGGAAAAACCCTTGCTCCAGGGCGACCCCAATTCCCGTGGCGTGGTAATCGAAGCGGCGTTGGCCCAAAGACTTCAAGATGCTGGATGTCACGCCTTTCGAAGGCAGCACCGACTCGACCAGAAATTCCTCCGGGTCTCTGAAAGCGACCATAGAGGCCGCGGGAGGAGACGATACCACGAGGCCAAAAGCATTTCACTGGCCCTCAAGGGCGTCACCCTCACGTGGTTCTTCACGATACCCTCCCGATGCGTATCGCGCTGGGAAGCGGTTTGCGACATGGTGTGCAAAGAACTTCGAGGAACTACGTCGAGCCGAAGGATGCGGGACATTTGTTTGCGGTAAAGCAGGCCCCGGGCGAATCTCTCCGCAGTTTCTTTAGGAAATTTGCGGAGGTCAAATGCCAAGTCAAGGGCATCAACGAGACTACGGTCATCAGCGGTAACCTGCGAGGCTGCGAAGGGCCCGCTATCGGAAAGGCTGGCTCATAAGCCCGTCTCCACCGCTTCTTAGAGCTCTTCGATAAAATGGAGGAGTACGCTCGGGCGGAGGAGGACAGCAACAGGAGGGCGGAGGGGGCAAGTACTACCACGCCCCAAAGCCCTCGCCGAGGCCCCCGAAGCCCGCACGCCGCCAACTCCAAGCCACGCAGTAACTACACGCAGAAGAAGCGTGGTCTACCATGTCGACCACGCCCAAAATCAAGAAGTCCCAAAACGCGGCGACGAGGAGGTCGCGCCAAGGGCGCCATGGAGGGCGCCAAATGGACGCCGGGGATGGCACAGAGAGTCACGTCGTCTGCGACCTCCATGGCGAGTGCTTTCGCACTGGCGGGCGATCGCCACACCATCACGGCCATGAACGACTATATCAACTGCCGGCAGCAACCAACCGAGTGCGAAGGCACCAGGGGCTCCGGCAATCAATTGCCCGGCCCACCTCCGAGGCCACAAATCGAGGGGAGCCACGGCGAGCCGCGTCAGCGGGTCATAAGCATGATAACGGGAGGATCTTCGCTTGGCCTAAAGTCCAAGAGGTAACGCCGCGCCTACGCCCGGCAAATCCACTACGTCGCGGCATGGCCTACGCACGGGCCACCCCGGTACGCCGAAGTGCCCATCACTTTCGGCCCCGAGGACGCTCTGGGCATCCACTTCCTGCACCAGGACCCCCTCGTCATCTCCGCCATCATTGCAGACTTCGAGGTCAGACGCGTCTTAGTGGACGGCGGAAGCTCCGCCGACCTCTTGTTCGCTGACGCCTTCGATAAAATGATGATTCTAAGGGACCGCCTATCACCTCCAGGCATACCCCTCGTGGGCTTCGGCGGAAGGCCGGTGACGGCCTTGGGGCAAATCGACTTGGCTGTCACCTTCAGTAGCGGCCCCGCCTCACACACGGAAATCATCACCTTTGACGTGGTCCACATGCTTATGCCGATACAACGCCATCCCGGAAGAGCAACCTTGATAGCCGGTGCGATGCGCCCATCATAACTACCTATGCATGAAGATCCCCGCCCCAGAGGGCGTCATCACCGTTCGAGGCAACCAAGATCTCGCTAGGCAAACCGAGCTAGCCATCGATCCCTTCGCCCGGCATGTTCACACGGTCGAAGCAGTAGGTACCCGCCACCGAACCCTTCTAAGTGGTCCCCGAGGGCCAAACACGAGGCGATTGCAAAAGTTCCTTGGAGGACGCATCCCCGGAAAAGACGATTGCCTTGGGGGAGGAGCTTCCCACCCGGGAGCGCAACTCCATCCTCGGCGTACTCCGGGCGAACTCCGACATCTTCGCATGGAGCCCGGAGGACATTCGGCGTGGCAGTGAGACTATTGAGCATCGCCTCGCTCTTCGAAGCGAAGCAATTCCCAAAAAACAAAAATTGCGCCGCATGACGCCAGAACGGCTCCAGGCCGCCAAAGCCGAAATAGCGAAGCTATTAAAAGCAGGGGTCATCAGAGAAGTCAATCACTCGGAGTGGCTAGCAAACCCGGTCCTAGTCCAGAAGAGCACGGGCAAGTGGCGTATGTGTGTCGACTTCATCGACCTCAACAAGGCATCTCCCAAAGATGACTTCCGCCATCACAAGCATAGACCGGTGGTGGGCGCCACCTCCGTGCGAGTTGATGAGTTTTCTCGGCCTATTCCTGATACCACCAAATCTTTATGGCCAAGGAGGGCGGTTTAAGCGCCTTCATAACCCCAATTGGGGCGTTTCGCTTCCATGAGAATGCCCTTCGCCTCGAACGCCGAGAGCTACTTTCACAAGGCTCATTACCAAAGTGTCTTGGCGGAGGCACAACGAGCTTCTTGTCGAGGCCTCGTCGGCGACATGTCGTGGTGGCAGGCGCCTCCTCTCCAGAAGACCTCCAGGAGACATTTGCCAACCTCGGAAGGAGGGAATCAAGCTAAACCCCGACAAGTGTGCCTTCGGAGTCAAAGCTTGCAAGCTCTTGGGATTCCTTGTCTCCGAAAGAGGCATCGAGGCCAACCCAGAGAAAATTAAGACCATCTGAGAATGGAGGCACCTGCGCCTTCTTGAGAGGTACAAAGGCTGACGGGCCGCCTCGTGGCCCTCAGCCGGTTCTTATCACGATCAGCCGAGCGCGCTCTGCCCTTCTTCAAGACACTTCGGGGCGCAGAGCCATTTCGCTGGACCGAAGCCTGCCAAAGCGCATTTGAGGACCTCAAGAAGTATCTGAATCAGCTCCCAAGCCTGACCAGCCCGAAGCCCCAAGCACGGCTCCTCCTTTACCTCGCTGCGTCCTCCACGGTGGTCAGCGCGGTCCTAGTACAAGAACACGCCGGCCAGTGCCCCATATACTACGTCTCCGAAGCACTTCAAGGGGCAAAGGTCTGCTACACGGAGTTGGAAAAGCTCGCCTATGCCCTACTCATGGCCTCGCGCAAGCTCCAGCACTATTTCTTGGCGCATACCATTGTGGTACCAACATCCTACCCCTTGGCGCTCATGCTTCGCAACAAAGATCGTCCCGGACGCGCGGGCAAGTGGGCGGCGGAGCTGGCACCTTGACGTTACCTTCGCAGCCCGCCACGGCCATCAAATCTCAATCTCTGGCGGACTTAAATGCCGAGTGGACTCCTAGCCCGATGGCCACCTCTCCGTATGACGAGAGGCACCATGGACCGTCCTGGCAGCGGATCTTGGTGTGCTGCGGCGAGCGGCCGCGGCCAACCATCTTGGTCGCACGGATGGTCGAACTCGTCAATGCTGCAAGCGCGTCTCGACTTCCCCACAACAAACAATGCTTCGGAATATGAGGCCTTACTGCTGGGCCTCCGCAAAGCCAAAGCCCTAGGCGCCAAGCGCGTCGTAGTTAAAAGCGACTCTCGCCTCATGGCAGGCCACTTCGACAAAAGCTTCGTCACCAGAGACCCCAAAATTGCTCGGTATTTGAAGGCCGCGCGGGCCGCAGCGAATCACTTCCTCGGCATTACTGTGCAGGCTATCCCCCGGAGTGACAACGAGGCGGCGGACCGGCTCGCAAAGGCGGCAAGCTCTGGAGACCACCCATAGCCAGAAGTTTTCTACGAAGTACTGCAGACCCCCTCGGTACTCCCAGAGGAGCCAAGCGCCTCACCAGAAGCACAAGGGGCTGGGCTCGAAGCACCCAGTGCATCGGGACAAGAAGTTGGCGCCCATCTGCTCCTTGAAGCCAGTTAGGCGTGGGCGATCACCGCCTACCTCAAGGTGGAGGCCGAAGACTCACCGAAGCAAGAAGGCTCAAGCATCGCTCCCGAAGCTACCGCATAAATCAGCGGGCGAATTATACAAGGGGCGTCTGCGCCCTTTCCTCCGGTGCATATCGCGCCGGAAAGGCGCGGAGACTGTTGAAGGAAATTCATGAGAAGCTGCGGGGCATGTCAGGCCCCGAACATCGTCGCAAGACTTTTCGCCAAGGCCTTTATTAATAACCGCGCTCGGGGCGCCCAGACCTCGTTCGGCATTGTCGGTATGTCGATGGGCGGCCACAACACAAAGCAAGCGGTACCCTCCGCCACTACCCGTCTCGGTCGCCCGCGCGGTGGGGCTCGACATCATCGGCCCCTTCCGGCGGCAAGGGCGACCTCGCTTCCGCCGTCGCCATCGAATACTTCTCCAGATGGGTGGAGGCGGAGCCGGTCGCCAAGATTACAGCCGTGGCGGCGCAGCGATTTGCATGGAAGAACATCATCTGTAGGTACGGGGTGCCGCGGGACGTCGTCACCGACAACGACACCCAGTTTGACTCCACGATCTTCAGAACATTTTGCCAAGACCTCGGAACCACAATATGCTTCGCGTCCGTAGGCCACCCCGAGGCCAATGGCGCGGTAGAGCGGGCCAATGGCAACCTAATTCGGGCCTCAACAAACGCCTGGTGAGGCTGCCAAAGGGACTCTGGCCGGACGAGCTTCAGAAAATATTATGGGCACTCCGCACCATGCCAACTCGAGCCACGGGCTTCTCCTCGTTCAAGCTGCTATTCGGGGATGAGGCAATGACCCCCGGGGAACTCGTCGCGAGATCCCTACGGGCAACACAAGGCATCGACCCCGCCAACCGCGAAGTCTCCCTTGACCTGCTGGAAGAAAGCCGCATCGAAGCCATCTCAACTATGGCAAGGTATGCGGACGGAGTCGCAAAAGCATATAACAAGAAAGTCAGGCCCCGCCCCCTCGCACCAGGCGATATGGTTCTCAAGCGAGTCGCCAACCCGTCCGGGGTCGGCAAGATCGAGTCCAAGTGGGAGGGGCCATATGTCATCACTAGGAGCACAAGGGCCGGTACACATTACATCGCCACCCCGGAGGGGCAGCAGCTCGGGCACACGTGGAACACCAAGAGCCTTCGTAGGTTTTACCCCTAGAAATATTTTTCGTATTTTGTAGAAAAACCCGGCTGCGCCCGGATAGCAGCCCCCCCGCTGGTGCGACCTTGTGGGGGCATGTACAAACACATGTACTTTTGAAACTATTTATAACTGCACAATGGACGAAGCAGGAAAGCACCTCACTAGCACCACAATGAAAGCCACCGCGCATGGCCTTGACCGGTGCACCGCCGCCCTCCATGGGCGCCATTATAAAACCAAAAAGCCACGCGTGGGCCTTGACCCGGTGCACAGACGCCCTCGGCGCGCCAGTGTATAGCTAAAAGCCACACGCGCATGGCCTTCCGCCGGTGCACGCCGCCGCCCTCACGGGCGCCGGTGTATAAACTAAAAGCCCGCGCATAGCCTTCAGCCGGTGCACCGCCGCCCTCATGGCGCCCGTGTATAAACCAAAAGCACCGCGCATGGCCTTCGGCCCCGGTGCACACGGACGCCCTTAGCGGGCGCCAGTGTATAAGCTAAAAGCCACCGCGCATGCCCTTCCGCCCCGGTGCACACGCACGCCCTCCGCGGGCGCCAGCATGTAAATTGAAAGCCAAATATAAGGGCTCCCAGGAGCCCTATCTAAAAAAGATGGGGGACGGCGCGAGGCTTTGCCTCCCTCGAACCAAAAATATAAGGGCTCCCAGGAGCCCTATCTAAAAAAGATGGGGGACGGCGCGAGGCTTCGCCTCCCTCGAATAAAAAATGTTAGGGCTCCTCGGAGCCCTATCTGAAAAAGGTGGGGGACGGCGCGAGGCTTCGCCTCCCAGACCAAAATATAAGGGCTCCCGGGGCCTATCTAAAAGATGGGGGCGGCGAGGCCATCTCCCGAAACAAAAATATTAGGGCTCCCGAGCCCTATCAAAAGAGGGGGATGGTAGCGAGGCTTCACCTCCCGAATCAAAATGTTGGGGCTCCCGGAGCCCTGTCGAGAAAGATGGGGGACGGTAGTGAGGCCATCTCCCCGAAACAAAATGTTAGGGCTCCCAGGCCCTATCCAAAGGGGGGGGCGGCGAGGCCCATCCCACAATAAAAATGTTAGGGCTCCCGGGCCCTATCTGAAAAAGATGGGGGCCGCGCGAGGCCGCCTCCCAGACCAAAATATAAGGGCTCCAGGGGCCCTATCTAAAAATATGGGGGCGGCCGAGGCCGCCTCCCCGAATCAAAAATGTTAGGGCTCCTCGGAGCCCTATCTGAAAAAGATGGGGGACGGCGCGAGGCTTCGCCTCCCTCGAACCAAAAACGTTAGGGCTCCCCAGAGCGCTATCCAGAAAAGGACATACCCAGACAAGACAACGAAGATGGCACAATACAATCACACTGTTTTTTTAATTAAAAGCTCAACATAGTACACATCTCATAACGTTACAGTGGGAGCACCACACGAAAAAAAACAATAAGCACAAATTACCCTTTTACAATCTGCTGCGCGTCGGGGCCACAAGCGCATCTTGACGCAAGTCCCACTCCTCCCTGTACGTCGCCCAAGTGAACAGTTCCTCGTCCGACGCTCCAGCAGCAACTAGATCGACGTACTACCTCCGCACAACCACATCCTCAGGAGTGTCCGACGAGCTCGTAGAAGCCTCTGCAGACGCGGAGGGCACCAGTGGTCCTCCACTCACGATGACAGTCCCCCGGCGCTCCCAGAAGGCCTGCACCTCTTCCCGCACTCTCACGGCTTCCCACGCTCGAAGGCGGAAGAACGTTTTCATAGAGCTGCTCGAATTGGCCTTCTTCCATCGTTGCCACTTCGCGCCGTGGCAGATGGTGTTCCGGTAACAAATCCTCAAAGGCCACTTCTGCAGAATCTCGCGCTCCTCCCCGAGTCGCGTGGCGGCCAATGACAATCACGAACCGCTGCCCCATAGGCGGCCGAGGCCCCTCCGACCGCACATAAACAAGCATCGCTCCTTATCTGAACCACAGCGTGCGACTTAAGACAACAAACCCAGTGGGGATAAAGCCATGCCAAGCCAAAAAGGTTTTCTCATTTAGCATGCAAAGTCATTACGAGGAAAAGCGCGACAAAAAGTGTTTTTCGCCTCCCCAAAGTCAAAAAGCAAGCGAAACCGGCGGTCAAACTACAATTACGAACACTCGCTACTGCGAGAGTTTTGAGCCGCTCACGAACAGCGAGGTCACACCTTGTCACCGTGGAGGACCCCGCTTCAGCCCTCGTGAGCCTCGGCTGCTTTCGGCCACGGAGACTTCCTTTAGCCTTCCTCGCCTCTGAGATCTTGGAAGGACTTGGTAGCATCTTCGTGTCCGCGCAATGCCCAGTAGTCCTCCAGAAGGACCTTGCTGGCCTTGCGCGTCCGTCGTTCCACACTCGCCGACTCTCGCCCGTAGCCCGCTGGCCCAAGCGGTGGCAAGCGCATCTATATCGCACACCCGCCTGTCCAGGGAAGCGAGGTCTCGCACGAGCCGCCTTAGCGCGATGGTCTCCGTCTGAGTGGGCGCGAGCACGATCACCCTCTAGCGTTTTTCACCGACGAAAGTGATGTCCGTCTCAGCAGGCCGGTGAGTCCTCGCGGAGGGTACTGCGCCAAGCTTCGTCACAGCATCTTCGGCATCACCGGCTGACTTCAATGCAGCCCCATAGTCTCCGACAACTCGTGCTCCGCTGCCATTTCCTCCTCGACCAACGCCCGCGCCTTCTGCGAGGCCTCGAGCTCGGACCGGAGCCCTACCACTTGCTCCTCCAAAGTCTTTACCCTCACCTCGAGGGAGTCACACTTGCCGCTAAGGGCCTCGTTCTTCGAGTGCTCCTTTTCGACCTCTCGCTGTATTTTGCCAAAGCACCGTGCCACATCATCATCCAGCACCCGTGCGAGCATCATTGTCTGCACGCAAATAACGCCTCGGTAGTGGACCCATGGTAACAACAAAGAACACCAAAGTTGTGGAAAAGAGCCAAACCTTCATGGCGTTCGCCTCCACGCTCTAGATCATGTCCCTATAGCCATCTTCTTGAAGAGGCCGACAGGGGAGGCGGTGAGTGAGCAAAGTTCCCACCGCCTCGCATACCTTAGCAGGGACTCACGGCAAAGTCTTCCACGACACAGCGGGACCGCGTCCACCACGATCCCATGACTCTATTGCTGAGTCGCAGGCTGCGGAGCCCACCCCTGAGCCGGTGGTGGCCTCCTTCGATCACGCCGCCGCCACATCTTGGGCTCTCCTTCGCCAACCCGCTCGGCGCCATGAAAGCCCTACGGCAGCGCTGAAGTGTTAGGCATCTGGCGACAATCATGAAAACGGACTAGCGCTCATACCTTGTGGTGATCGTGGAGCGACAGGCTCCTCTGTAACAATGTCGGCCACGCCCGGGTGGCCAGGTGCCCAGAACCACCTCTAAGTCCGCGGCATATAGATCGGCGGAGTTTCTTCATCGAAGGACTCCCGATGATAAGGCTCGTTAAGTCAATTACGCCCGTCGCCTTCGATACCTCTGTCGCGGCGCGCCCCACGGCACCCTCCGACGCGCCATCATTGGCCGAACCACTATGCTCGCCCGACAAAGAGCTGCGCGAGCTCGAGGACCCCTCGGGTTCTGCGACCACCGCCTGCTTGTTTGGCAAGTCGGTCTGCGCTTCCGCACCCTCGGAGGGACGGGACGCCTCACAAGGGCGGCGGCCGCAGCGGCACCGCGGCAATCGAACCCGGCCAGCGGCCCTCGATGGAACATCCTTCCTCTTCCGGCATCCGGATCCGGGCGTTCGGAAAAGGTGAGCGGACGGAAGCGTCACGCTGGTTGAGCCGCGATCCGCACTGCTGCGGCGCGTTTTGAATGCTCTTCGCTGTATCGGCCCAGCAACACACTCGGCGCGAGCCGCCTCGTTGATAGCCACAAGCTGCGAAAACACGCCACAACACAAAAGTCGCGCGCGCGAAAAATAAAAAGCGATGCGAGATGGGAAACAGCGGGCGTGGGGCAACATCTGTACCTTGGCGCCCCTTCACGGTCGAGTCGGCGCCCGGACTTTGCCGCACGATCTCCACCTCGATCTGGGCAAGGGCGAGATCCGGCGCATAATTCTTCCACGGATCGGTGGAGAACCGCCGTCACGTCCGGCAAAAGGCGGAAAGGGCCTCCTCCGTCGGTAATATCGACCGGGACTAGCGACAAGTCTTATCGGCCCGCCGGGCGCAAACCATCCTCGGTGAGACTTGTGGTAAAACCACCGGCGCGTCGGTCCGTATCCCCGATTCCGCCTGCCGGGTGGCGGTACGCCGAGCACCGGGCTCATGGTGAAAATTTACGTTGCCAAAGTTCAGCGTCTCGCCCTTGCTCTTTTTCTTCTTGGTTGCGGCGACCATCGTGTAGATAGGTGAGCGATGCGCCCCTCGCGCTTTCGCCGCCGCGACGCGGCATCCACTCGAAGACCCCCAACAGCGATGGAATTGGCGGCAATTGCGCGCAATTCCACCCGTATAACGAAGCCGCCCTGACGAGGGCAACGCCGCGACAGCGGAGGCCAGCGTCGAAGAACGCGATGAAGACCACCGCTTCATCGCCTCGAAGTCGGAGTAGTTTCCGCCGGTCGCGGACTTTCTCCAGACTCTCGGCTTACCCTCATCAGCGAGGTGCCGAGCACAAGGTTGGTTCTGAAGACCTCCCGGTTCGGCTCGTATAGGATACCTCCGGCGCCATCCCTAGCACCTTCGCCATGATCAAGACCACAGCCAAAGCAGTGAGACGCGGACTAAGAAGGGGAGAAGAAATGACGGTGGGGTGGTCCTGCAGGGGGGTGCCACATATTTATAGGCCAGCGAGACTCACGGGTGGGATTCGAGGCGCTCAGTCCATCACAAGACCGCCACGTGCACCCGTCCAACAAAGATCTGCACTGGTCATTTATGGCGCCTGAGAACGAGAAGTCGCTGTGGAAATCCCAACGAGCAATGGCGCCATTATGGTGCCGACAACCCGTAACATCGGAGATTCCACGGCAAGAAAGACCTTCGCCAACACTTCCAAATCACGCCGCCAAGCCCGAGGGGCGGTGTGCTGGACCGCCGGAGAAGCGGCGCAGTTTGACCATGGCGGCGGGACCTCGACAGCGAGGGGCTTGTCGTGAAGGGCGACCCACCAGCCCCACGGCACATCGACACCCGATGGACTGCGGCGTTTGGGGGCCCGCAGAGATCCTGACGAAGGGCCTCCTGACGGGCCCCGAGGCCCCCGGAGATGCTCCCGGAGGCTCCGAAGGCGAACCCGGAGGCAACCCGGGAAGGTGTCCCGGAGGCTCCGAGGGGGTCCCTAAAGTCTCCGAAGGGACCCCCGAGGTCCCAAGGAGGCAGGAGCAAAGACACCTCCGAGGGGGGGGGGTCGGCATGCCCCTCCGAGGGGGAGGCTTTGAAGGGGCCTCGCCACCACCAACAAGGGCACAACGGAAGTAGACCGGGTCCACGACCCAGGTAGGCCAGGTCCAGGAAGGACTACCGTGCGCCAGACCTACGTCTAGGCTTGGAAACTCCCTTGTTACCCCTACGTTCAATGTACTTCATCAGGGGTACAAGTGTAATTTCATGTACCAGGCAGGAAAGGCTATAAATAGCCCTCCTCCTTCACCATGTAAAGGAGAGACAAAAAATTTCTGGCAATAGACAGAAGTGCATTCCTAGTCCAGAACTCCCACACTCGAGACCCTTCGGCCCCTCGCTCCGAAGCCAAGGGTCTCCCATCTCATTTACTGTCTAGTCCTTTTTATACCACGACAGTATCTAAAGCAATGGAGGATACCAATTAATAGGTAAGCATAAGGGAAGAGCAGTCAATGGGAGGTCTGATAAAAATCATGGTCAGGAGAAGAAAATTGTGTTGTCAGCGGTAAGTACTCAAATCTCATCTGCAGCTATGTGCGAAATTGCAAAGATAGTTGTGAAATCTAGCAGATGCGAAGGTGGAGGTGCGAGCTGTTGGAAGAATGAAGATGTGGTGGGACCAACCACGCGGTACCGATGAGCAGGTAGAGCTCGGAGGCGGTACAAACCTATGGCATGGAGGGCTGTAAGAACAGGAGGTGTGGTTAACCAAACTACACAACAATGGAGCTCTTAGGTGGTGGAGGCTCCGAGTAGGCTAGTTTGGACATTGACATGTACATCTCGATGATGTGCATGGGCCTCTGTGGTGGGGCACTCCCAAAGGTGGGAGGAAAAAGATTTTTTTTTGAAAAAACAAAAATAGCTGAGCTAACTAGTTGCGAATTCGTGGAGGAGCACGGTGACTTCAACGGATAAGAGTCAATGTGGAGGTTGTTGAGTGCTGGGTGACTCATATCCTAACATACTAGGACTTGGAGATGTGTTCAATGATTCTTACCCTCATCCTATTAGGATTGGGAAATTTCGATAAACGCCATTGCTAAGTGGCCGTATCAGAGAAATGCCACCGTTTATTTCGAAATTCGAAAGATGCCATTGCAAACATATTTTTCTCATAGAAATGCCACCGATCTACATATTTCACAAATATTGACGTTATTGCCGTCGTCTTCTTCCTATGTCACCCTCGCTTCTCCTTCTTTCTCCCCGCACATCTCTGATGGCCACCGCCGCCGCTGCTCAGCGCAGCACGTTCATGCTCTCCAGAAAAGGAATGCACGGGGGAGGATTAAGGATTCCCCTCCCCCTGTTCTCCACCAATGGCGGCGCATGCGCACGTGGAAAGCGCAAAGTCGACGGCGCAGTGCAATCGAGCAGCATCCCCTTGTAGTAGCCCGACCTCCACCACGCAGCGTGGAGGCGGGCGAGCACGTCGTGGACGAGCGGAGGCTGTAGGTGACCGGATGCGGCGGCGGTGTAGCATGAAGGCGAGGTGGAGCCAACGAGGCCCAGGCGGCGATGTGGCGGCCGAGGGAGGCGGCGACGCAGTTGGTGGCGATGGCCTAGCTCGAGCAGCGGTGGTTTCGAGCTCCGAGTGGACTCCGCCGCCTCCCACTTCTCCGCGCAGAGCGAAGTAAGCGATAGGGAGGTCGGCAGTGACCAGCGGCCAAGCACGGCAGCTTGGCTTGGGCCAGATCCGGCCAGGTCCGAGTGGATCTGGTCGGGAAGAGGCAGCGGCGCGGCAGTGGTCAATCATCCTCCCTTAGCATCTGGGCTTCTTCCTCCCCCAGCTGCCGGATCTGTCTTCTTCCTCTACTCCGGCGGAGCACGGACGGCGCACGGAGCTTAGGGCTACGTGGATCCGAGTCGGGGTAGCCGCATCCGAGGCAGACACGGGCTCGGGGGCAGCGTCGGCGTCGGCTCGAAGGCGAAGAAGCACAGGGCTGGACAGAGGCACACGCCGGAGGTGGTGCAGGTGGCGGCGGTGTGGCGTAGGAGCCTGGAGGAGAGGGCGGCACCGTGGGGAGACCCAGAGAGAGAGAGAGAGAGAGAGAGAGAGAGAGAGAGAGAGAGGCACCGACCAAGGCGGCAAGGGTGGCAAGAGGGAGCTAAGCGCGGGGCGACACCATGAGGGGAGAAGAGGACGAGGGGAGATGGCAGCATGGAGCTCTAAAAATAGGGAAAATTTGATAAAGAAGACAGTGTGAGAAGTGAGGAAGGAGAAGGTAGGGGTAATTTGGTCCAATACTGATAGAATACGTATACTAGTAGCATTTGTAGGATGTTCCAAACTTTCCAGTGGCATCTTTCGAATTTCGAAATAAGTGGTGACATTTCTCTGATACGACCACTTAGCAGTGGCGTTTATCAAAATTTCCCATTAGAATTAGGATTCCTACTTTCTTTTGGAGGGAGAACTAGGGGACACTATATAAAGCTATGAGGGGTGGTCATGGAGAACACAAGTCACAAACCAACTCATCCAAAGTAAAAGGCCCACAGGAGGATCAGATGCTAGATTATTTTTTAGCACTAGATTATTGTGTAGGGCAATAATCCAAGAGTCCTAAAAGGTTTGAGAGGGTTATGAGAGAGTGACAATCTATTGTACTCTTTGAGGTTATGCTTAAGAAATTTGCAGTTGGCTTCGTCAAATCTCTCTCTCGTCGTGATTATTTCGTCGCTGTTATTAGCTTCTCTGTACGGGATTCATATAGTTCATTCTTGGTACCGTGCACACTCGTGCCGTATCTCGCAACTCTGATATGATCTGGGACTGCTGCGTATAAAAAGGGTATCAAAATATAACAATTTGTTTAGCAGTTCTAGTATCAATTAATATACTACAAGTCTGTATCTTTATGTCAATTTGGTCGTTTTCCTGCCACCTGACGCAAAAAAATCCCTGAAAGGAACATATATTTTAAAAAAATCCCTGAAAGAAACATATATTCTACATGTCCCGGTCGATGCGACCTTGAAACTGAACGAGATTAATATTAGAGTACGTACTAGTACTGCATTTCATATAAGCATTTAATTAAGCAACTTTCGGCGATCGACAGTGTAGTGCAGCTAACTCAGGGATATACTGACGAAGCAGTTAATTTGATCTTAAGCGTCGCCACTAACACGTACTGGCTGCTGCCTACCCATCCTGCGCAGTTTCAAGCAAGGATCGATTGATCTGGATTTTTGCTTTTCGATCAGACGATGGAGATCAACTTCTAACAAGTGACACCGTAGATGCTCTGTATTGAATCCATTTTCGACATGCAAGGGACGCTAGCAGTATATACCTACGTCCCGCACGAGGCGCACAAGTGTGCATATGGTTTCAGTACGGCGCACACGTGTGCACATGGCCGGATTCGGGCACTTAATTATACCCACTCGAAACATGCTTGACATACGCACGCATGCAAACTAACAAACGAAGAGAAGAAACTAGTGGCAAGGCTATGTTTGGGATTCATTAAAAAGACTATGTTTGGGATGTGATAATTTCCTAGGATTTCTGTATTAGCTACTCTATTCAGTAATATGCACGTACTCTTGGTGAAAGGCTGCGGAAAAAAAATCCTCTTGCCGGATTGCTACAGTACTAGTTATGTGTGCTCTAGTTACCGGTTGTAGGATAGTTACGTTGTCAATTCATGTAACTTCACATATATACTTTTAGTTAGGGTCTTATATAGGGGTGAAAACGGATCGAATACGAATTGAATAGTGGTGAAGTCATATTCATATTTGTATTTTTTTAACGAATATGAATTAGAAGGTGCTCGAATGCGAATACAAATCGAATTTAATAACGAATATGAATAATATGAATCGAATATCTACATAATTCAGTCAGATTCAGATATCCTCGTAACTTAGGTAACGTGAATATATTAGCCCTCGTAGGCCACTTTCCCCCGCAAAATGAGTGCCCTTGCACTGGGTTGTGGTGTAGTGAGCGATGCTTTATCCACGTACAATAATTTGTTGATGTAACTATTCTATTCTTTTTTATCGAGGAAAGCTATTCCAATCTCAATGAAAATGGTTGGCAGTTTTCTCTTGACGCCACTCGGAAAAAAAATACATTAGAAATCGATGAGCAAGTAATGCAACCCAAAGAATGCGATAATAGGAATTTAGGATGATCGACGATGAAGAAGAGGAAGACACAATTAATCGATGTGTAAGAAGCTAGATTGCCCACCTGGGGTGCGGGTTGTTCTTGATGAGCTTCTGCCCGTACTTCCTCCACCTGTAACCATCGCTCGGCAGCTTCCCTCCGCTACTCCTGACCCTCGCCGTGTACTTGCTGTTGATCTCTGCACTGCCCCTACTACCCCACGGTTCAAATCTGCAAGAATCCAAAGGAAAACACATGGCTTCTCTTGCATAGTACATGTGAGCAAGTTAGGCACACCCCGATGCACATACAGAAACGACGGTGAGGCGGAGCGGCGGGTGGAGGTGCTCGGTGGGCACTGCGATGCTAGCGCCTTCTCGACGTCTTGGATCGTCGGGCCGGAGTAGGCCGAAGGGAGAGCATTCCTCACCGCCGCCGGTGGTTCTTGATCGGCCGGAGTACTGCCGCTGAGCATGGCGCCAGTACTGCTGGTGCAGGAGTCGAAGCAATCGGCCGTCGGCGTTGTCGTCGAAAGAGCAGTGCTCATCATCATGAGGAGCTCGTCGTCATTGAGGAGCTCGTTTACGAGTTGCTCATCGAGCTCGCCGGACCAGATGTCCATGTCGTCCATCGGCGCTCGCGGCGCTTGATCTGGCTGGCTGTACATGGAATTGGAAATATGTTCTTTAGAAGTTGGCGACGGCTGGGGTAGGAGCAATGGAAAAGATGGCTATATATTGCTGATGTAGCGGTGTGTGCGCGCACGCGCGCGAGAGGGAGAGGGAGAGGGACGTTTTCCTCTAGATTGCGTAGTTGGAACCGCGGAGCTCTCAGGCTTCATGTGACGGACGATTACCCTGTTGATCTCCTTCTCCGTACGTACGTACGCACGGTTGGACATCTGTATCATGAGATATTGAAATATTCAATATTAGTATTTATGGGTCTCGGTTGTTCAGTTTTTTTTCCCTAATTATAAATCGATTTTACCGACAAATTATGCTTTTCTGCTTCCGCCTCCAACAACAAGCTCAATTGTTAATCGATTCCCCTCAGCTGCTATCCCTTTCAATATAATACTCTACCATATAGTTAACTCCTAGTTCTCTCCAATTACCGCTTAGTGCTGACCATTGCGACATCACACACGCATACACGTGCAACCATCGCCGATCCCTGGGACATTTGTCACGCTCTCTCCGGTGGCTCCGAGCCTATTCCCCATGGTTGCATCATCTCTACTTCGAGCTCTTTACTCCTCTGTTTATGTACATCTGTGCTTTTATTCGTACGAATGCATATACACATGCATGATGTTATACGTGATTGATGCCCTCTTCTCTTATGTCGGTCGCTCATCTTCTTCGACATTGGTCGCCTCAACGTTGTGGCTTCTTCACTAACCGCGACGACCTCCCATCTTCATTAATACTGGCATGTCTGCTTTAGTCGCTGTCTAACTATACGAAGAATCTTCTCGTCATCATCGGTGACGTTTGTTAGGTGCAATCACGTCGCATGCTTGCATGAGCCTGGGTCATGCGCATTCACGGCAGGGACTAATTGCCTCTAATTAAGTTTGGTTTAGTGGCTACGTTTCATACGACGTGGTATGGCACGCTAGGCGTGAGACGAAGTGTAGGAGTCAGGAGCTATTATCAGCACCTAGTCAGTTACTGCGTGTATCTAGCTATAAGAGGAGAAAGAAAATAGAAAAGTTGCAAGTCTTTCGCAGCACAAATTTCCACTGTTCATTTTTTTCTTCGAGTATCCAGAGCGTTTGCGTACGTTAGCTCGACCCAGTAATGTCAAGTGGTATCAGAGCCTGACTACCATGGCCTCGCGATCCCAGTCCGGCTCACGTACTCCACCCCGGGAGCGCGGGCGGAGCAGGGCACGAAGGGGAGGACGCGAGCAGGTGGTGCAGGAGCGCGTCGGGAGGGAAATTGGCAGCGCGGTTGTCCACCCCACGCTGACGACGACGAACTACACCGACTGGGCTCTCGTGATGAGGGTGAACCTGAAGGCGAAAGGACTGTGGGCGGCAATCGATCCCGACAACTCCAGCGAGAGGGAGGACATGATGGCCTTGGTAGCCATCCTCTGAGCCATGACACCGGACATGCTGTCCACGTTGGCTGTGAAGAACACGACCATGGATGCATGGGATGCCGTGAAGATGATGAGGATGGGTGTGAATCACGTCCGCGAGGCAAACATGCAACAGTTGCACAAGGAGTTCGAGGACATCCAGTTCAAGGAGGGAGAAACGATGGACGAATTCTCCATGAGAATTACAGGCTTCGTCAACCATCTTCGAGTCCTTGGCAACACGATGGAAGAAGAGAAGGTAGTGAAGAAATTCCTTCGTGTTGTGCTATCTAGGTACACCCAGGTGGCAATCGCGATCGAAATGTTGCTGGATTTAAGCACGTTGTCACTTGAGGAGCTCACCGGTTGGCTTTGAGTGGTGGAACAATGATACGGGTGCGACGACACCAACCGTATCGGTACGTAGTTGCTCTTATCCGAAGAGGAGTCAACGACAATTCTTCGCAAGGAGTTCGAGGAGTGGCTCGTGCGCACGAAGAACAGGCAGCAAGGGGAAGCTGCGTCAGAAGGTAATTGCGGCGGCAGCACAAGTAGCGGTGACAATCATCGGCGTGGCCGGCCGTAGGTCCATGGGCGCAATGATCACAGCCAGAGAGACGGCGGCACGCCGAGCGACGGCCACGACCCGGCAACGGTGAAGTTCTACAACTGTGGCATAATGGGGCACTACTCAAAAGAGTGCCACAAGCCACGACATGAGCGTAAGCGGGGGCTTTGACCGCGCACAAGGCAAGACGACGATCGATGGCGATGGTCGAGCACTGTGAGCTCGTCCAAGCCGCGGTCGGGGCGACGCAGCAGATGGTGTTCCTCAACGAGGAGAAGGTGATCCGAGTGGTGACTGGCAGTAATGAGTGGTAACTCGACACGGGTGCTAGCAACCACATGACTGGGAATTGGTCAATGCTCACGTCTCTCGATGAGACGGTGAAGGGATCGGTCAAGTTTGGTGACAGCTCCATCGTGGAGATCTGCGGAAAGGGCTCGGTGATGTTCCAATGCAAGAACAAGGAGAACCGGGTGCTCACCGACGTCTACTTCATCCCACGACTCCGTAGCAACATCGTCAGCCTCGGGCAACTTGAAGAAGGCGGATGTAAGATCGTGATAGAGGATGGGGAGATGTGCATCTTCGATCGACAGCACCTACTATTCACACGGGTCTGGCGGTCTAGGAACAGGCTGTACATCCTTACCCTGAACTTGACCGCGTCCATGTGTTTGCTGACAAAGGCAGATGATGTAGCATGGCGCTGGCATGCACGCTATGGGCATCTACACTTCCGCGCGTTGCACGCCCTCAGTGCCAAGCAGATGGCTGAGGGTGTGCCCGTCATCAACTAAGTGGAGCAGTTCTGCGATGGCTACGCACTTGCTAAGCAGCACCGAGCGCTGTTCCCCCGTGCATCTTTGTACCATGCCAAGCGCAGGCTGGAGCTGGCACACAGCGACCTTTGTGGACCCATTACACCGGTGACACCGAGTGGTAATCATTACTTTCTGTTGATCGTTGATGATCACAACAGGTATATGTGGGTGGAGGTACTAAGGACCAAAGATGAAGCATTCAAGTTCTTCCGCAAGATCAAGAGCTTGGCTGAGAACAAACATGATCTCAAGTTGAAGGTATTCCGCATGGACCGCGGTGGGGAATTCAACTCCAACGAGTTCCGCAACTATTGTGATGAGCTTGGGATCGAGAGGCACACCATCGCTTCATACTCACTGCAGCAAAACGAAGTAGTAGAGCACCGGAACCAGACTGTGGTGGAGATGGCGCGCAGCCTGCTAAAAAGCATGCACATGTCTACCGTGTTCTAGGGAGAAGCAGTGAAGACGGCGGTGCACATTCTGAACCGAGCACCGACGCGAAGTCTCGTTGGCGTGACGCCATATGAGGCATGGAACAGGAAGAAGCCAAACGTGAGCTACTTCAGGACATTAGACTGTATCGCTCACGTGAAGAAGGCCGGTCAAGGTATTACGAAGCTGTCAGACAGGTCCACACCGATGGTGTTTGTCGGCTACGAAGAAGGTGCAAAAGCCTACCGCGTCTATGATCCAAAGGCGCGCAAGCTCCACGTCACACGCGACGTGACGTTTGAAGAAGGGAAGCCGTGGAAATGGGAGGAGAACCTAGCCCCTGACGTGTCCAACGTGACGGATATGCTGATCGTCGAGTACGCTGTCGATCACATAGAAGGGAGCGCGCTAGCGAACGACGACAATCGTGAGCCTTCTGCACCAAGAGCTGCTTCCTCGACACCGCAAGCCAATGCACTGAGCACGCCTGCCACATCTACACCGAGCGGCATTGAATGGCCTCCCCGCTCACTAATGGCACGCTCAACTCGGACGATATACCGCAGCGCTATAGGAGGGTGCATGACTTGTACGACGACACCAGCATGGACAACGGCATTGAACAAAATGGCCTCTGCATGCTGTCCACAGAGGAGCCAACGAGCGTCACACAGGCGCTCACGGAGGTGTGCTGGAAATGTGCCATGGAGGAGGAGATGCGCTCCATCCACGACAATGCGACATGGGAGGTCGCCACGCTTCCCGCCGGACATCGAGCTATCGGGCTCAATGGGTCTTCAAATTGAAGAAAGATCTAGAAGGCAACGTTGTCAAACATAAAGCTCGCTTGGTTGCAAAAGGATATGCACAGCGACAGGGGGTGGACTTCGACGAGGTGTTCGCACTGGTGGTGCACACAGCGGCTGGGAGATCCGCCATATGGATGTAAAATCGGCATTTCTCAACGGGGAACTTGCCGAAGAAGTGTACGTGCAGCAGCCCCCCTAGTTTCGTTGACAACAACGACGAGCACAAGGTGCTCAAACTTTGGAAGGCATTGTACGGGCTGCAGCAGCCGGCAGGCGCTGCAAGCTTAGAACTTCAAGCTGGACCAGTCGCTCATGGCACTCAGCTTCGAGCGAAGCCCGACGGAGCACGCGGTGTACCGGAGGGTGAAGGGCGTAACGTTTCTGCTCGTGGGGGTGTATGTCGATGACCTAATCATCACCATCTCAAGCATCGATGACATTGCCGAGTTCAAATCCCAGATGATGAGTATGTTCAGTATGAGCGACCTTGGGCTCCTAAGCTACTATCTGGGAATCGAGGTGAAGCAGGCGAAGGGCACGATCACTATGTGCTAGAGCACCTACGTGTGCAAGATTTTGGAGACGTGCGGCATGGGTGGATGCAACCTGTGCTCGACGCTGATGGAGAACCGCCTGAAGCTGCCTAAGTCCGATGGGAGCGTGGCTGTGGATGCCACCAAGTACCGCAGCATCGTCGGCAGCCTGTGTTATGTGGTGAACACTCGGCCTAACATCGCCTACATTGTAGGCATCGTTAGTTGGTACATGGAAGCCCTGATGTCGCAGCACATGGCAGTCGTGAAGCACATTCTGTGGTATGTGAGCGGCACGATTGGTTTCGGGTGCCGATATGAGAAGAGTAGCCCACCAGAGCTTGAACTGGTGGGCATAGCGATAGCGACCTTGCCGGTGATGTGGACGACAGAAAGAGCACTACTGGGACAACGTTCTTCCTTGTGCAAGCCTGATAACTTGGGCGTCCCAAAAGCAGAAGATTGTGGCACTATCGTCCTGCGAAGCTGAATATATCATGGCGGCTACGGCAGCCTGCCAGGGAGTGTGGCTCAGCAGGCTACTCGCAGACTTGACGGGCACTGAACCACGACGCTCCAAGCTGCTCGTGGATAACAAATCAGCTATAGCTATGTGCAAGAACCCGGTGTACCATGACCGCAACAAACACATCAACACAAGGTTTCATTTCATCTGGGAGTGCATTGAAGAAGGCAAGATCGAGGTGGAACACATTGGGACTGACGCCCAGCTTGCAGACATCCTTACGAAAGCTCTCGGACGGATCAAGTTCTTGGAACTCAGGAACAAGATCAGCGTGGTCGAAGTGAAGATCGTGCTCCATGATTGAGGGGGGTGATTTGTTAGGTGCAATCACGTCGCATGCTTGCATGAGCCCGGGTCATGCGCATTCATGGCAGGGACTAATTGCCTCCAATTAAGTTTGGTTTAGTGGCTACGTTTCACACAACGTGGTATGGCACATTAGGCATGAAACGAAGCGTAGGAGTCAGGAGCTATTATTAGCACCTAGTCAGTTACTGCATGTATCTAGCTATAAGAGGAGAAAGAAAATAGAAAAGTTGCAAGTCTTTCGTAGCACAAATTTCCACTGTTCGTTTTTTCTTTGAGTGTCTAGAGCATTTGCATACGTTAGCTCGACCCAGTAACGTCAACATTGTGTCTCTCACCAATGATGGTACACTCCTAGTTACCCGATGGCCCCATATCATCTATAGCTCGTCTTCAATGCTTAGCTTTATCTCCTCTCTACTAGGGATTTCCCATCATCGAGCTTTTTTGGCCGCTGACTTCTTCAACAACACCAACGGCTCACCACTCGTTGTTGCAGCCCTTGGCTTCTTCGACTCTGGCCTTTCTCTTCAAAGACTCTAGTGAACAGCATAACATTGTCATCATCTCCATTGCCGCCACCTCGGTTCTTCGCTTTCCCATGGGTCAATATCTTCTTGCAAGACAGATCGATGCCACTACACTCTTTTGTGGTCTCCTTCGACACCATTCGTACTATCTAGAGATGGTCAAATGGGTCGTGCCAGCTGGGCCGGCCCAAAGCATAAGATTGTTGGCCCAGCCTAGGTTCAGCACGGCCCGACAAGACGTGTTGTTCTTGGGTATGCCGTGCCATGCTGAGCCGCCGATTTGGCCACCTCTAGTGCTATCCTTGTTATAATTTTTATTTTTATTCAAAATTTTAGTTATTCTGTTTTGGAGTCCGTATACAAATCAAATTGCTAATTTTCTTTAATTTATTCCAAATTTTAGTTATTTAGGGATTTTACTTTGGAATTAGTACCGAAATCAAATTGTTATTTTATTTTATTTTTAATTCCGAATTTTAGTTATTTTTGTTGGAATTCATATACAAATCTAACTGTTAATTGCTCTTTAATTTTTTTGTTTCAAAATATAGTTATTTAGATAGTTTACTTTGGAATTAAGTATCAAAATCAAATTGCAAATTTCAGTTACTTTTTGCTTGAATTTGTATACTGATTCAATTGATATTTGTTTTATTCTGAATTATATTGATCTAGGGATTTTACTTTTGAATTCATATCGAAACCAAATTCCTAATTTTTTAATTCGATTTCAATTATTTTTGTTGGAATCAGTATACAAATCCAATTGCTAATTTTATTTTTATTATAAATTATATTTATATAGGGATTTTACTTATGAATTTGTATGGATATTGAATTTCTTATTTTATTTTATTTTAATTCTGAATTTTATTTTATTCTTGGAATTTGCATACAAATCCAATTGCTAATTTTGTCTAATTTTTATTCCTAATTATATTTATTTAGGTATTTTACTTAGGAATCGTATGAAATCAAATTGCTTATTTTATTTTATTTTTTATTTCAATTTTCGTTATGTATATATTGTACTTGAGATGGACTCTTTTTTTTTAATGTAGACCATTATAATCTGGATCCACTACAATCGACAGTGTAGTTTTCTCTCTCTTTTTTCCACCGATTAACGTGGTAATTTCTAGCATTTGAGAGCGAACACGGTGGTTTTTCTTATTTGCTTTAATAAGATAATATGTAGATGACAAACGTTTTCGAAGAAGGAAGGAAAGTAAAGGAAAGAAAAGAAAAGAAAAGAAAAGAAAAGAAGTGAAGGGGGACATATGAAACTATGAATGGCAGATGCTTCATTACCAATAATCATCACTGCACAAACATGTCCATTTTAGGATAACCACTTGATCGATCTGCACGACTTGATGATACATGCTCACTACTACAAAACAAGCTATACTAGACACCTCATTATAGACGGCTCACGTGGAACCGTCTATTTCGTAATTATCACAGACGGTTTTTAAGAAGAACTGTCTGTGAGATGTAATGATGGCTAAAACCGGTTAGTATCATTTGTGATACGTAATTATAACGTACAATTTTTAATTAGAACCGTTTGTGATAATTTATAGACGGTTCTTCACAAGAACCGTTTATATAATTGTAGACGTCACAGACGGTGTTTGATTAGAACCGTCTGTGATAATTGCAGACATCACAAACAGTGTTTAATTAGAATCGTCTGTGATAATTCACAGACACTTCAAACCACAAACCGTCTGTGATAATTGCAGACGTCACAGAAGGTGTTCAATGCCGCTTCGGCTCCGGCGCGATGCGTCTCTTCGTCTCTTACGCCGACATTACGTACGATGTGTCTCTTCGTCTCACGCGCTGACGGTTTTATAAGAATGATCATCCACCACTGAAGATGAATCCCCACATCGCTCTAATCTCTTTCACACCCTCCATCAACAACTAGTAGAGTTAAAAAAAACAATGACTCCCTAGTACTCTTCTCCCTTAACGTTGGCGTTGACGGCCTACTTAGCCATTTTGTACGAGAACCTCGCCAGCCGTACACTGGCAGATGCTACGAAAGGACACTTCACACAGTGTCCTCCATCCTCCGGCGGAGGTTATGCCGGAGCATGTGATGGCTACCTTCTGTCGCCTCGACATCCTCCTCCGCCACATCTTTCGGGTGGTCTCCCTCTTTCGGCGAGCTAACGTCGCCATCAATATTGTCCTTGGGGAAGACGTTGCACATCTCTAGGAGGATTATCGTCGCTTGGACTCCGACATCGAGACGGCGGCTGATCGAGTAGACCATGCTGAGACACCTGAAGCGAGGGAAGAGAGCCTCTGGGCGTATTTCCACTTGGTCCTTGAGTCGGAGCGTCTTTATACAACTCTCCAATGAGCGCGTCAACGGGTGGACGTGTTTCAGGGAACCTACGTTGACCCTGAACCCTCTGATGCTGACCACGTCGCCTACGAAGAATTGAAGACGAAGATATTAGTCTACTTGGGCCGCAGGAAATAAGTTGAACTTTTTTATTTCTACTTTTTAAAGAAAATCTTTTGTCAAAAGTGACTGGCCACGCTGTTTGGCCATATGTAAATAAAAAAAATGATTAAAAAAATCCATTTTGAGGTTAAGTTACTGTCTATGGTTTTAGCAGCCGAAAACAGAACATTTTTTTACCTACCATAGGCAGTTTAGTGGAATAAACCGTCTGTGATATTTATCACAGACGGTTGTAAAATACAACAGTCTATGATATATAATTATCACAAATGGTTTGGGGTTGGAACCGTCTGGGATATTTATTACAGACGATTTATGGTTTGCATATAACTACAGGAAACCATCTACTTCACAAATATGCCATAAATTACAACAATGACACACACACACACACACACATTTTCTCCAGCCACTTGATATGGTCTAGAATGAGCTCCATCTTCAACTCTAGCATGTTTAGCCTCAGCTCCAACACAACTTCCATTCTCTGCTCTAAAAGCATCTAGGCCCCTAAAAATTGTTTTGGTAATTAATGATAATATGTGAATATGGGATTAATGTGTTTATTGAGTATGTACAAGGTTAAATCCCATTGGTGCTCTTGATGACCGGGAATTGCACGCGAAAAGATTACATAAAGATCATTTGGCTCAAAGACAAGGTACAATAGTCTAGGATCTTTTTATTTTACCGGTCTTAGGTGAATTGGTTGGAAGACTGGGTTATAGGCTAGACAGCCGTACTATAAAGAGGGTCCAAGAATTGAGTACCTTGAAAGTGAATGATGCCACAATTGCTCAAATCTTATTTGATTTAATCTTGGATTTGTTTTTGGTTTGGCCTCATTTTAAATTTGCTGAATTTCTTTGGAGGCCGGACCGACCGACGTTAACTAGCCGGACTGACCGGAGTGCCGGACCAAAACAACGGTCAGCATTTTCCAGTGAGGTGTTGTTTTCTGATTTTGCTGAATTCCACTGGGCCGGACTAACCGACGGCCATTGGCGGACCGACCGCACCCGGGTTTTGGGCGCGTCAACATTTTCGAAGAAGGTTTTCGCTAAAATTTGCGGTGCCGGATCGACCGCACCTCCGGTCCTTCAATGCGGTCGGCATTTTCGATGAGTCTCTAAACGATTTCCGTTTTTACAGAGGTCGGATTAACCGCGCGTTCACTGCGGATCTGACCGACCCCTCAGAACGGCTATTTTTCATTGCATTTAATGCGTTCTGATCGGCAGATTCTGGTGAGGTTTGGGTCGACCGCACGGTGCTGTGATGCGGCCACTGCTCCATGAAAAATTGGGGATTTCGTGCCCCAACAGCTAGTGCAGTGGGTGGAGACTATAAATACCTCACCCACTGCAACTAGAAGTGTGGTTGAGCCTCATTTAACATCTCTTGAGCCCTTTGCATTGTTTCCTACTCATTGAGAGCTTTCATTTCCATTTGCAAATGTAGTTGAGGTTTTTTTTCCAAGAGCATTTATTGAGTTTGATCATTGTGGCATTAGAGCGCTTTCAAGTGAAGAATTATTGCTCTATTACTCTTGGAGATTGCCGTCTCCTAGATGGCTTGGAGTTTGGTTCGGTGATCTTCTCAAAGGAGATTGTGGGAAGGCCCGGGCATTTGTGAAGGTTGGAGCTCGCCTATCCAGAGAGGAGAAGAGCTACCACTAGTGATCGAAGGAAGGCTTAATTCGTGGAGCCAGCTTGAGTTGATCAAGCTTCCTCAACGTGGATTAGTGAAGACCGGCAAGTCTTCGATACCACGGGAAAAACTTCCTTGTGTCTTTGTGGTTATTTCTAGTCTTTATATTTTCGCATTTATATTTCTAACTTGTCTATTGTGGTAAATTGCTTAGCTAGAATTATATCTTGTTTAGACTAAGTTAATAATTGGATAAAATTGTTAAATTATCAAAAAGTTTAAAAACCTCCTATTCACCCCCCTCTAGTCGGTTATCCTTGATCCTACAAGTGGTATCAGAGCTTGGTCTCTCATTGATTTAGACTTAACCGTCTAAGAGAGAAAAGGATGGCTAGTGAGGGAATTGCTATAGGAAAGGCTCCTCTCTTTGATGGCTCAAATTATGCTTATTGAAAAGTTAGAATGTCAATTTATTTAAAGGCCATGAGTCCAAGCATTTGGAAAATCGTAAATGATGGTTACGCTATGCCTCTTAATCCACTAGAACCCACGGATCAAGATACACGTAACTCTCATTTAGATGCCCAAGCTATAAATGCTCTCTTTGGCGCTTTGAACGCGGATGAGTTCAATAGAGTGAGTAACTTGGAAAATGCTCATGCTATTTGGACAACTCTCTCGGAAATCCATGAGGGTACATCCACGGTCAAAGAAGCCAAATTGCATAGGCTTCGGATTAAATATGAGACATTCATAATGTTGCCTCATGAAAACATCAATGAGATGTATTCAAGACTCAACAATATTGTGAATGGGCTCAAAGGCCTTGGGACTAACCTTCTTGATGTTGATATTGTTCGCAAGATGCTTAGGGCTCTTCCGGATAAATATGAGACGTTGGTGACGTTATTTCTCAACTCGCCCGAGTTGCCAAGGATGACACCAACGGGGCTTTTGGGCAACCTCATCACAAATGAGTTGTTCAAAAGGGACAAAGAAGAACTTTTGGAGACATCATCCTCAAAGAAGAAAATTACCGCTTTCAAAGCCAAGGCGGAATCTAGTGATGATGAGGATGAAGAAGAAGACTCTGACGAGGAGTATGCACTCCTTGTGAGAAGAATGAAGAGGGTCATTAAGAGGCACCCCAATAGAAGCTATAACTTTGACAAGTTCAAGAAGGGGCAATCCTCAAATGACAAAAAGAGATATAGCAATATTCGATGCTACAATTGTGAAGAAAAGGGGCACATTGCCTCTCGTTGCCCCGAAAAGAAGGATGACAAGGGCAAGTCATTCAAGAAGAAGGAATACAATGGTAAAAAGAAGCTTTTCAAGAAGCTTCACAAGGATGGCAAGAATGAAGCTCACATTGGAGAGTGGGACTCAAATGATGAGTCAAGCGACTCCGACTCCGACTCCGATGAGGAAGAGTCCCCCAAGAAGAAGGGACTTGTCAGCATCGCCATCAAGGAAGCTCCGTCGCTATTCTTCACTCCTACTTGTCTTATGGCAAAAGGAGATAAGGTAAAATCCATTAATGGTGATGAACCAACTTATGATGAATTAATGGATATGCTTGATGAATTAAGTGAATATCTTGGAAAAGAAAAATCTAAATATAAGGTCTTAAATAAGGAATACAATTCTCTAAAAGATTCTTATAAGGAGTTAGAGGAAGCTCATAACTTGCTTAACCAAGAATATTCAAATAAATCTTGTTCTAGTGTAGGAATTACATGCAATATTGTTGAAGAAATACCTAGTGTAGAAATTGCTAAGACTAGTGTATCTACTTCATGTGATGACCTACTTGCAATGCCATGTTGCTCTAATATTGATGCTAATCATGATATTGTTGAGCAAAATGATGCAAAACTTGTTCATGAGAACTATGAGCTAAAAGAACAAGTGACCAAGCTAAGCAAGAGCTTGGAAAGATGTTTCAAGGGTAAGGCTACTCTTGACAAACTTTTGAGTGAGCAAAGGTGTTCATTCAACAAGGAAGGTCTTGGGTATGTGCCTAAGATAGGTAAGAAGCCGGTAAACAAGCCCACAAGATTTATGAGGCAAAATGGTATGTACTGCTATAAGTGCCGGGAAATAGGGACATATGCAACAAAATTGTCCTAAGGGTAAGGTTCCATCACTTGGTATATATGATTCATGCTATGTGCTTAAAAAGAATATGAATGGTAAAATAGTTGCTCATTTTATTGGCACTTCAATTTTAGGTGCTAAAAAGAATGCCATTTGGGTGCCTAAATCCTTGGTTACTTACCTCCAAGGACTCAAACAAATTTGGGTACCTAAAAGAACTTGATTCTTGTTTTGTAGGTGAACTATAAGACCGGTGGAAAACATTGGGTGCTTGATAGTGGATGCACTCAACACATGACCGGTGATAGAAAAATGTTCACCACATTCGAGAATGGAAAAGAAGTAGACAAGATCACTTTTGGCGATAATAGCAAAGGAAAGGTATTAGGATTGGGTAAAATTGCTATCTCAAATGACCTTTCCATTTCTAATGTTTCTCTAGTAGAATCATTAAACTTTAACTTGCTATCCGTTGCTCAAATATGTGATCTTGGACTAATTTGCTCATTCTCTAGTGAAGGTGTAACCATTTCTAACGCAAAAGATAGCTCTTTAGCTTTCAAAAGCTTTAGATTTGGAAATATTTACTTAGTTGATTTTAGTTCAAGTGAATCTTGCTTAATCGCAAAAACCTCCTTGGGTTGGCTTTGGCATAGAAGGCTAGCTCATGTTGGAATGATTCAACTCAAAAAGCTTTTCAAACATGATTTAGTTGTTGGCTTGAAAGATGTGAAATTTGAGAAAAATAGACTTTGTAGTGCTTGTCAAGCCGGTAAACAAGTCGCTAATTCTCATCCTTCCAAAAGTATCATGTCAACTTCTAGACCATTAGAACTCTTACATATGGATTTGTTTGGGCCAACAACCTATAAGAGTATCGGGGGAAATAGCTATTGTTTAGTCATTGTGGATGATTACTCTAGATATACGTGGGTATTCTTCCTAGATGATAAAGGTGAAACCTCCGGAATTTTCAAAAGATTTGCAAAAAGGGCTCAAAATGAATTTGATTTCAAAATAAAGAAAATCCGTAGTGATAATGGTTCCAAGTTCAAAAATACTAAAGTTGAGGACTTTTGTGATGAACTTGGAATAAAACACGAACTTTCCACAACCTACACTCCGGAGCAAAATGGAGTAGTAGAAAGGAAAAATTGTGGCTAGGACAATGCTTGATGAATATAATACTTCCGATAGTTTTTGGGCGGAAGCTATTAACACCGCTTGTCATGCCATAAATCGCCTTTATTTGCATCGTCTTTTGAAAAAGACTTCCTATGAGCTTATTGTAGGAAGAAAACCGAACATCTCTTACTTTCGTGTTTTTGGTTGCAAGTGTTACATTTTGAAGAAGGGTGTTCGTCTTTCAAAATTTCATAGTCGTTGTGATGTTGGTTTCTTGCTTGGTTATTCCTGAAATAGCAAGGCTTATCGTGTCTTCAACAAAAACTCCGGTTTAGTTGAAGAAAGGCACGATGTGCAATTTGATAAAACTAATGGCTCTCAAGAAGTGCATGAAAATTTAGATGATGTAGGTAATGAAGCCTTAAGAAACGCAATGGAACATATGCAAATAGGCGACATCAAGCCGGAAGATGGTCCATCATCCTCCACTCAAGTTGAACCACCCACATCTTCCACAAGTCAAGTACAAATCATTGAAGAAGATAACAAGGAAGATGATCAACCATCCAACCTACCACCAAGAATCCACAATGCAATTGCAAAAGATCATCCAATAGATCAAATATTGGGTGACGTAAGTAAGGGTGTCCAAACTCGCTCTCGTGTTGCTTCTTTTTGTGAACATTACTCTTTTGTCTCGTCTATTGAGCCAAAGTATGTAGAAGAAGCACTTGACGATCCGGATTGGGTGAATGCGATGCATGAAGAACTCAATAACTTTACCCGGAATGAAGTTTGGATATTGGTGGATCGACCCAAAGAGCACAATGTTATTGGTACAAAATGGGTCTTTAGGAACAAGCAAGATGAGAATGGTTTGGTCATTCGAAACAAAACTAGATTGGTCGCTCAAGGATTTTCACAAGTTGAAGGTTTGAATTTTGGTGAAACTTTCGCTCCCGTAGCTAGACTTGAGTCAATTCAGATATTACTTGCTTTTGCATCATGCTTTGATATTAAATTATTTCAAATGGATGTTAAAAGTGATTTCTTAAATGGCAAAATATCCGAACTTGTCTTTGTTGAGCAACCTCCCGGTTTTGAAGATCCTAAGAATCCAAATCACGTCTATAAACTCTCCAAGGCGCTCTATGGCCTTAAACAAGCTCCTAGAGCATAGTATAAATGCCTTAGAGATTTTCTAGTCTCAAAAGGATTCAAAATCGGGAAAATTGATTCAACCCTATTTACCAAAGTTTTAGATGATGATTTCTTTGTATGTCAAATCTATGTTGATGATATCATTTTTGGGTCTACTAATCAAGATTTTTGCAACGAATTCGCTGATATGATGTCTAAGGAATTTGAAATGTCAATGTTTGGAGAATTAAGCTATTTCCTTGGACTTCAAATCAAGCAACTCAAGGATGGGACTTTCATAAGTCAAGCCAAGTACGTGAAGGATTTACTTAAAAAATTTGGCATGGAAGATGCAAAGCCCATCAAGACTCCCATGGCTACAAATGGCCATCTTGATCTAAATGAGGGAGGTAAACCTGTAGATTTAAAGCTTTATAGATCCATGATTGGTAGCTTACTTTATCTTACCGCATCTAGGCCCGATATCATGTTTAGTGTTTGTATGTGTGCTCGTTTTCAAGCTTCTCCAAAAGAATGTCATCTTATGGCCGTTAAAAGAATTCTTAGATATTTAAAGCATTCCTCTAGCATTAACTTTTGGTTCCCCAAAGGTGCTAAATTTGATTTAATTGGATATTCCGATTCCGATTATGCGGGTTGCAAAGTGGATAGAAAAAGGACCTCAGGTAGTTGTCAGTTCTTAGGAAGATCTTTAGTATCATGGTCATCCAAGAAACAAAACTCCGTAACTTTATCTACCGCCGAAGCCGAATATGTTTCCGCGGGAAGTTGTTGTGCTCAATTGCTATGGATGAGGCAAACATTGATGGATTATGGAATTAAATTTGATAAAATGCCTCTGTTGTGTGACAATGATAGTGCCGTGAAAATTGCTAATAACCCTGTTCAACACTCAAGAACCAAGCATATAGATATTCGCCACCATTTCTTGAGAGATCATGTGAGCAAGGGAGAAATTAAAATTAGCCACATAAGAACCGAAGACCAATTAGCGGATATTTTCACCAAACCTTTAGATGAAGGCCGCTTTTGCAAATTGAGGAATAAATTAAATGTCATAGATTGTTCTAATGTCATTTGATTACATTATGTTCTTGAATCTTAATTGAATTCGCTTTTCTCTCGTGATTCTCTTATTTCAAGAACTAAGATGGGAAACAAATTTAGGGGGAGTGCTATACAATCACCATGTATACCACAACTCAAATTGTGCACATATCAACAAACATGCTAGAATGTGTCTTTTCAAAAACCAATCCTTTTGGTCAAAAGTCAAAATTTGGTGTTTATCAATCAAACCTCTTGAAAAACTAGTTACATCTATTCTCTAGTGTATTTCAAAGGTTTTTGGTTGAAAAGATCTCAAAATTATCTATCTTAAAAGAAAAATCAAGTTTTGGCCAAAAACTAATTTCTTACTTATCTTGTTTTTGACCAAAAACGGCTTTTCATCCAAAAGTGTTTCCAAAAGGATTTTGATCTTGCTCCCAAAAGGAAAAAAAGCTAAAGATGGTTATTCGTGACCTTTTTTGTATTCATAAGTTTTTCAAACTCTCAACCAAATCAAAGTTATTTAAGTTTGAATCTCGCTCAAAAATAGCCCAAAACCCGAAAAATGCACTTGGGTCAATTCTAGCGTAAAATGAGTATTGCTATTTAGGCAATGATTTCCTTCATATAATGCTTCCAAATAGTATTTCATACTCATACATATCCTCACAAGTAACAAATCTCGTTGTTTGCTTCTTTTAACTCATTCAAATCGTTTTTCTTCAAAAATTGCTCTATTTTCCTAAAATCTATGTTCAAAACTCATTTGTTGATCTAATCTCATTGAAATTGCTTCAAGATAGTTTTTATGTTGTGTGCTAAGTCTATGGAGCAAAGATAACACAAAAAATCTGCAAAAATCCTCAAGAATCTCCAGGTGCAGTCAACATAAGCTTAATCATGGTCAACCCATGAGCTTGTTCTCGGATCGACCGAGCTTTGCCTCATGGGTCATCCGCATGCAGCTAGCTTAATGCGTTCATTTCTTTCTTTAACTCTCCACCGACCCGTCAGTTTGCCTCTATCTCTTCCACTCCTCCCCGACGGTTCTCCCCTTGTAAATCGCAACCGCGCCGTCGCCCAAGGCGCGCCTTCTCGTCTCCGCCGCCCGTGGCTCCTCCTCACCTCCGAACGTCCCCTCATCGCCGCCGACTCGGCAAGGTTCAATTTTTTCTCGATTAATCGATCAACTCGTGAATCTTCTCTCAATAACCGGTTCCTAGTTGGTTAATCGTCCTTTTAGATTGCTCCCTGTGTCTTCTACACTGCCTTGAATGTCGGATTAACCTGCATTTTGGAGATTCCCGTGGTTGTGATAAAAACCCTAGTTTTTTCAGTCACGGCCGGACTAACCGGCGTGTTGCGTCGGTCGATCCAGCTACTGCTGGACCGACCGCCAATGTACTGTGGTTAGTCCGACCACACGAAAAGGCTTCGCTTTTATCGACTTGTTGATCCCTATTCCTTTCAACTCACTCCTTGGTTGTCTTGTCTGTCTCTCCAGTGATCATGGCAAGGACCAAGACCGTCGCCGATCCCGAGGCATCTTCGTCTCGTCATCCCCGGAAGGCTACCCATCGTCCTCCGGTTGAGCATTCCGATAGCGACGAAGCGAACTCCTCGCCGTCCTTGTCCTCCGTGCCTAGCGCCAGTGAACATTTGGACGAAGAAGATGATGCTGATATGGAGTTTTCACCTGAGCCTTGTGTGGATCTTCGCTCAATTCGGAATGAGGATTTCAAGCAACTCAGGAAGCAATCACCATATGGGCAGCCGAGGTCAGCCACAGATGAGAGATTTCACACTATATTCCAGGAGGATTGCTACAATCATGTGGTGCTTCACAAGCAGTTTGCTATTCAAAAATACATTGATTGGAGATATCTCAATGAGCAGACTCGGTATGAGAGTTTATATTCCCGTTTTCGCAATGCTGGTTTGGATGGAATTGTTAGCATCAAGTGCAACTTCAATGAGGAGGTAATCCGTCAGTTCTATGCTACAGTTTACATTCCATCCTCCTTGGCCACTGTGACTTGGATGACAGGCTCGAGGCGCTACACGACCACCAAGCGACATTTTGAGGAGGCCCTAAATCTGCCAGCACGTGAGTATGTTAAGATTCACCTTGAGCCCGCGCTGCAGACTCCAGAGCAGTTACAGTTTTATGAGCCTACTATTGCTAGAGTTGTCCCTGGCAAGGTTGTCGGTCTGAGGCCCCTCCCTAGTGTCATTAACAGGATTATCAGGGCCACCATCTTGCCTAGGAGTGGCTACAATGATGCTATTAGAGGACATGCTTGGAATGTCATAGATTATGTGATGCAAGGAAAGAAATTTGATATTATGCACTTAATCTTGACTGAGATGCAGTCTTGCCACAGTGATTTGGGAAAGAGGATGTATTATGCACCCTACATCATGATGCTCATTTTGAGCACCACTGACTTTCATGGTACCACTCCCTTTCCTCACAAACAGTACAAGCCAGAAGGTGACCACCAGAGAGATTTGAGGAACAGGCCTCTTCACCCAGTTGCTGATGCTCCAGCCTCTCCTCAGCCCGCTCCTCAGCAGCAGGGTGGACTTGATCCACTATTGTTGGAGGTTCTGCATACTGGCATCAACACGATAGTATCTCGTTTTGATGCAGTGGATCGTCGCCTAGAGGTTCTGGACCATCGCATGGATACTCTAGAGAGCACTACTCAGTCTTTGGACTCTCGCCAGGCAGCCGTGGAGCAGTCCAACTCACTTGTGCTTCAGCGCCTAGATCAGATGGTTGGCTTGGTTTTAGGGATTCAGACCGACATGGCTGAGATGACCACTCGTATCTCGTCGATTGAGCAGACTATTACTTATTCTCGACGTCGACGCATTGATCCTCCTACAATCCCTTCCACGTCGACTGCAGCTCCTCCTCCTCCTCCCCCTACTTAGTAGCTTTTGGTAGTTGATGCCAAAGGGGGAGAAGTGCTATGGTCCTTTATATCTACTATGGTCCTATATATCTATTAGTTATGGTTGTTGAATGCTTGTTGGACTTTTGTTGGACTTTTGTGTGTAATAATTAGAGGATAAGCTTATTGCTTTCTTTTGCTATCATTGTAAGCTTATTGAACCTCTTATATGAACGCTTAATGCTTTACCGTCTATGAGCTTGGTTGAATGATCATGTACTTATATGCTTGTAATCGGTTCAAGACATTACTATAATTTCAATGTTATCTTGATGAACTTGTTGGTTAATCTCGTGCTTATATTACTCTCTTGAAATGCTATGTTTATAATGTTATATATTGTTGCATTTCCTCAAGTTCCATCATGGAAAAGAAACTCCGCCAAAATTCTCTAAAAATCTATACTTGTGCTTGCAAAAATTCTCTACCTTTTATGCACATGTTTAGGGGGAGCTTTCTTTAAACAGGATTTAACAAGGAAATAATTCTCAAAACTCATTTAAAGCTTATTGCAAGAATTATATCGTTGTTAAGTCATCAAAAGAATATACACTCATAGTATATTCAAAATAATCATTCTCTCACATATTAAGTGTGTTGTCATCAATTACCAAAAAGGAGGAGATTGAAAGCATCTAGGCCCCTAAAAATTGTTTTGGTAATTAATGATAATATGTGAATATGGGATTAACGTGTTTATTGAGTATGTACAAGGTTAAATCCCATTGGTGCTCTTGATGACCAGGAATTGCACGCGAAAGGATTACATAAAGATCATTTGGCTCAAAGACAAGGTACAATAGTCTAGGATCTTTTTATTTTACCGGTCTTAGGTGAATTGGTTGGAAGACCGGGTTATAGGCTAGACAGCCGTACTATAGAGAGGGTCCAAGAATTGAGTACCTTGAAAGTGAATGATGCCACAATTGCTCAAATCTTATTTGATTTAATCTTGGATTTGTTTTTGGTTTGGCCTCATTTTAAATTTGCTGAATTTCTTTGGAGGCCGGATCGACCGACGTTAACTAGCCGGACTGACCGAAGTGCCGGACCAAAACAGCGGTTAGCATTTTCCAGTGAGGTGTTGTTTTCTCATTTTGCTGAATTCCACTGGGCCGGACTAACCGACGGCCATTGGCCGGACTGACCGCACCCCCGGGTTTTGGACGCGGTCAACATTTTCCAAAGAAGGTTTTCAGTTAAAATTTGCCAGGCCGGACTGACCGTCGGTATAAGTGCGGACTGACCGCACCTCCGGTCCTTCAATGCGGTCAGCATTTTCCAGTGAGTCTCTAAAACGATTTCCGTTTTTCTGTAGGCCGGACTAACCGCACGTTCACCCGCGGTCTGACTGGACCCCCCTGTAACGGCTATTTTTCAGTGCATTTAATGCGTTACAGTCGACCGTTACGGCTGAGGTCGGACTGACCGCACGGGTGCCTGCGGTCTGACCGGGCTCCATGAAAAATTGGGGATTTCGTGCCCCAACGGCTAGTGCAGTGGGTGGAGGCTATAAATACCTCGCCCACTGCAATTAGAAGTGTGGTTGAGCCTCATTTAACATCTCTTGAGCCTTTTGTATTGTTTTCTACTCATTGAGAGCATTCATTTCCATTTGCAAAGGTAGTTGAGGTTTTTTTCCAAGAGCATTTATTGAGTTTGATCATTGTGGCATTAGAGCGCTTTCAAGTGAAGAATTCTTGCTCTATTACTCTTGGAGATTGCCGTCTCCTAGACGGCTTGGAGTTTGGTTCGGTGATCTTCTCAAAGGAGATCGTGAGAAGGCCCGGGCATTTGTGAAGGTTAGAGCTCGCCTATCAGGAGAGGAGAAGAGCTACCACTAGTGATTGAGGGAAGGCTTAATTCGTGGAGCCGGCTTGAGTTGATCAAGCTTCCTCAACGTGGATTAGTGAAGACCGACAAGTCTTCGATACCACGGGAAAAACTTCCTTGTGTCTTTGTGGTTATTTCTAGTCTTTACATTTCCGCATTTATATTTCTAGCTTGTCTATTGTGGTAAACTGCTTAGCTAGAATTATATCTTGTTTAGACTAAGTTAATAATTGGATAAAATTGTTAAATTGTCAAAAAGTTTAAAAACCTCCTATTCACCCCCCTCTAGTCGGTTATCCTTGATCCTACATGCTCCAACCTAGAATCCATCCTTTGCCTCAGTTACTCGCTCCTTGATCTCCCATGGCATCTCGCCTTGCGGAAATATTGACATCCTCCGCCTCTAAACGCATAAACGCCAAAACAACACACACATTTCATACCTACTAGAGAAACATCCAAACCGCAAGAAATCAGACTCAAGTTTACTTAATGAGAAATTAGGATATTTGCAAAACACCCAACCAGTATTTTCCTCGGTGTTGGCATAGAACACATTTGCTTGCACACGACTGTTAGGGCAATCAACCTACCTAGTAGTGGCTAGCGCTAGGCCCCTCCGATTCAGTGAGCTCGTCACCTCAGACATGGCCCTCACTCAAGAGGAGGAGATGAGGTAAGGTGAGACCAGAAGGAGATAAGAGGAGAAAGAGCTGAGCTCAAGTACTAGAAAAGGATGAGAAAGCTCAGGATTGGCCCTACTTATGCTGGCGTGCGAATATTTTTTGCCTATAGAACTATCACAGGCGGTTTAGTGGAACAAACCATCTGTGATATGTATCACAGACGGTTATAAAATACAACAGTCTGTGATACATACTTATCACAGAAGTTTATTAACAAGAACCATCTGTGATGTGTATTTATCACAAGATGGTTCTTGTTAAAACCTGTCTGTGATACGTATCACTGATTGGTTTTAACAAGAACCATCTGTGATATGTCTATTGTGAGATCTGGCTGATATGCGGCTGCTTTGAAGAAGACGACGAGTATGCCTAAGAAAGCAACTAAGCCCACCATGTAACATCCCAATTTTCTGAGTCTTAAAAATCTTTTGTTTAGTTAGTAGTTGAAAATTCACCCTTTGGATTTATTTGAAATTAATTCAATAGCTTAACTTGGGTATTTAGTATCAAAACAATTTAATATGATTAAAGTCAACATAAAAAATTATCAAAACTATTTTATTTGGATTCTATGTGCTTGGATATATTTTCTAGATTTTTCTAGAATTTTTCTGAGTTTATTTGCTATTTTCTAATCGCCATTTGGATTTTCTGGTATTTATAAAATAAAAAACCTATTTAAATCTCAGATAAAGCTTTGGGCCGAATCTTTTCGACCGAATTTCCTTTTCTCCATGCATGGCCTGTGTAGCGGCCCATTCGCATGATCGTGCGACCAACCGGCCCATACGTCGCTGGCGTCACTCGCGTTCATTGGCCGGGTGGGCCCCGCTACTGCGTCATCCTCCTTCTGTCATCTTCTTCACGCAGCTCCACTCGGTTGCCATTGTTGTTCCTCAAAGTTTCATCCGACAACAGCACGAATAGCCCTGATTCTTCGCGTGGACCCTGTATTCTAGAAGCCCTATCTATCCCATAACCGAATCTAGCTCGTATCCCTCTTGGATCCCTTTCTATCCCCGAATTCCTCGTGTTTTTGTTTTGGACTCATTTGGGTCTCTGCCGCCAACACGCCACCCCGTGCTCGCTCGGACCCTATAAATAGGACCCCTAGGTTCGCAATTGTCCCTGCATCCCGAAACCCTAAGCCGCCGCCCCCAAGAACTCGAGAGCCGCCGCGATTGAAGTTTTAGGGTTTTCCACCGCCGGCCATTATCTTCGAATTACACCGCCACCGTCGTCGCCTCATCAACCCTGACCACGCCGTCATGACCAGCGTCACTGGAGCTCCCTCTCGCACCCATCCTTGCCGCTAGAGCATCACCGGAGTCTCCGTCTGGCAATACCCGAAGCTTTCCTCCGCTTGAAGCTCGCCGCCAGCCACCACCGACGCCTCCGACCACCAGTAAGTGCACCCACAAGTGCGCAATAGCATCAACTACACGCCAGTACTACTCACCATCAGCGAGGAGCCACCGAATGCCGCCGACCCTCAGATCCTGAGCTACCTCACCATCGAGCTAACGTGGCAGTCCACATTGGTGTCCATCTCGGCGCTGCGTCATCCTTTTGCTGAGGTGTTGTCTCGCGTGGCGCCGAGTCATCCGCCTCATAAGCGCACACATGTGCATCCAAGTCACAGGCCAGCTTAGCACCCCTGTTGACGTGTCGTGCTGTGATTGGTCCAGTCGGATCTGATGCGGCTCAGCCACCTAAACCCCAGATCCATCTAGCATAAACCCAGTCTACCATAAGCCGAGTCACTGTCATGTGGGTCCCACATGTCAGTTTCCATTTTTATTTTCTTTTAATAGCAAAAATCTCAGGGCTGATGTCAGCCTACGTCATAATCCAGTTTTCCAATAGGAAAATAATTGGGAAATTCAAATAATTCCAATTTAGGTTATTTCTTTATATTTGATCTTCCAAAGGTCATATCTTCTTCATCCGAACTCCGATTGAACCCATTCAAATTTATAAATTCATCTAAATTCAAGATCTATTTATCTAAGATTTTTATTTAATTTTTGGAGTTTTGTTTTCTCTCTTTTATTTATTTGTTTTGTTTATTTGCTTTATTTGCGAGTAGACGTCGATACATCGGGGAACTTTGAAGAAGGAGGAGTGCATCAAGATCAAGACTAGTACCTAGATCTATTCCAAGGCAAGTTATACCTTTGATCATGTTGAACCTAGTTTTCAAAATTACTTTGATTCAAATTACTGCATTTACTTTAAGTATTTATTTAAATGCTTTTGGGTTTAGTTATTATCTAATTGTTATATCCATCTTGCATATTGTTATGTCATATTCTTTTATCACCCTAGATTGGTTTACTATTTAGTTGGTATCATCATAGCACCAACGTGGGTTGGTTAGATACAAGTAAATTGCTTAGCCATGCCACGAGTCATCATTTCATGTGAGTTGCAAATATAAATCTGACTAAGTGATTATGGAACTTTGTGATAAAACTGTGTGCACTATGTGTCATTACTCGTTGGTCGCATGTGTTGAAGTTAATCAACAGGGTGGGGAAAGAATATAGACTGAGGCAAGTGGTGGATACTGTGTGACATGGTGGGCTGTGTGAATGGGAATGATAATCTCTGTGGCATAGTTAGAAATTGGAAGTCTTGCCTTGGTCAATTAAGGACTTAACCTTGTTCGCCCTTGAACTGAGCCTTTCTATACGACCACATGCCTGATGGAACATGCCTAACTTAGTAAGTTATGGATTCTTGATATTGATTACTCAGGTAGTAGGTTAGGCTACGTGTATGGGTGGAGGTGTGGACTATAATGTAATACACATTTATGAGCGGTTCGTCGTCTTCAGGTCCAACGATGTGTGTCGGACTGGCTTTCTCCGTGGGTTAGTCTGGTGGTAAATCACATCGGGAGTGTCAATGTTGGAGATGAAGTTTCTGAAACGTTTTATTATGATTAGTGCTTGCAACACTGGTTATATCGTGTGGGTAAAGTGTACAACCTCTGTAGAGTGCTAATTAATCTATTCGAATAGCCGTGTCCGCGGTCATGGACATGCTTGGGAATTTCACATGAGGGGTAGTGTTCATAAAACACTTGGGAAGGGAGTTGTGTGATCTAAGTCATATGGTTGTATGAATAACTTGATTAGACTTTGTGTTCTTTGTGAAAACAACTGATAAAATTAATATTGTTTATTTATTTTACATTATGTTTCAATCTATTATTCACATTCAAATTGCAAATGTCGCATTTCTGCAAAAGAACCACATAAGCCATTCATTTGGAATAAGCCATCATATATACATTGCATTATGTGGTATGACTTGTGAGTACAGTTGTGTACTCTTGCTTGCTATAATTAATCAACAAAAGTGGGGGAGTCTTCGTTTGCTTTTGAGGAGGAGTTCTACGAAGGTGTTGATCATTAGGACCTGATCCCAGTCGGTTGCCTATGGCGAATTGATGGGATTCTGCTAGAGTTTAGTTTTTTCCGCTGCTGCTTATTTCTCTATTTTCAGCCCTGCGTGGCTTAATAAATGTAGACTCGACCATATGGTCAAAATGGTTATTTGTTAATTAAATTACTCGGTTATGTTATTATTTCATTTTGTGTGGATCGATATTCATCTATGTTGACACTGTGTGCACTAGCGTGATCCTGGACTAGTGCATTATGCACAGAGGGTCCAGAATTGTATTTTTGGGTCCTGACACACCACAAAGCATGATTTTTTTCGGGGGGTCGTCCATGCTGCATGAGGAGGATGAGACAGCAGCCATGACCTACTTCATCGAACCTGCAAGTTCAAGAAGCATGGCTGCCTAGAGTGAAAGATTACCTAGCGCTCTCCTGGTAGCCATCCTTCTTGATTTGCAGGCTCGATGAAGTAGGCCGTGGTTGTTGTCTCATCCTCCTCATGCTGCGTGCACGACCACCCGAAAAAAGAATCATGCTTCGTGGTGGGCTTGGTTGCTTTCTTAGGCGTACTCGCCGTCTTCTTCAAAGTAGCTGCATATCAGAGACAGATCTCACTATAGACAGATTTGTCGGGACGGCCAGATATTTAATGGCGCATATCCCACACGGTTCTTGTTAAGAACCATTTGTGATAAGTATCACAGACAGTTTTAAATACCAACCATCTGCATTAGTTTAATATCACAGACGGTTTTTATTTTAAACCGTCTGTGATGTGTGCCATTAAATATCTGGTCGTCCCGACAGATCTTTCTGTAGTGAGATCTATCTCTGATATATAGCTGCTTTGAAGGCGGCGGCCGACTCTGGGGCGTTTGGTGAAAGAAATTAATACCGTAGATTTGGATGTGTGCTTGTAGATCTATTTGTTCTTGGTGATCTAAGGTTAGTATTTGCTTCTAATTATATGCATTATAATATAGAGATATCGATGACAGCTAGGTTTATCATCCAAGGAGGTTATTGGTAGTTAAGATTTATAATAGAACAATGAGTAGCATGTATATATACATTGACTTATCCTATATTGTGTAAAATTATAGTGTTTACATTATAGTGAGCCTCAGTTCTGACTATGTCAAATGAAGGAGGAAGGGAGGAGAAGAAAAGGAGGAAGAAAGAGAGGAGGATCTCGTGTGATATTTGAGATCTTCATCATGAGCTCCAATGTTAACGATCTGTAATCCTTTATATTTGCCCTGGGTTAATCACTATTCAATTTGTAGTCTATTTGGTCAATAGGAAGAGTAGTTATGTGCATTAATCTAATTTAACACTAATTTGTTACGTGCGTAGCGTAGATGGACCGAAGCTGGATGTATGTTAAGAACCGTGTGAGTGAAGAGTACATTGATGGCGTGTCTGCTTTTAGAAGGGCTGCCGAGCAGAATATGTTGAAGAATGGGATAAAAGTTATGTATTGTCCATGCATTGACTACGATAATCTGAAAATATTTACCAACTTGGCGCAGATCGAAGCGCACTTGATTTGAAGGGGTTTCAAAGAGAAGTATACATGTTGAACCAGTCACGGTGAAGAGCAGATTATACCGGAAGGTAGTAACATCATCGAGGGAGACAACGATATGCCGGATGTGGACTGTGCTTTCGATGAGGGTAGGTCGCACGATGCCAATCTGAATCAGATGCTACGCGATGTAGAAGGGGGCTATAGTGAGAGAGAGTTTGGTAAATTCGAGGGTTTAATGGAGGACTCGGAGAAATCTTTATTCCCGGGCTACAAGCTAGAATACATAAGGTTGTCATCCGTGCTTGAACTGCTAAAATTGAAGGCAAGCAATGGTTGGTCCGATAAGAGTTTCACGGCGTTACTAGGTCTCCTAGCGAACATCCTTCAAGAGAGAAACGTGTTGTCCAGAACCACCTACCAAGCCAAGAAGGTTCTTTGTTCATTGGGAATGGAAGTAGAAAGAATACATGCATGCTCGAACGATTGTATCCTCTGTCGTAAAGAGTATGCAGGCATGTATGTATGTCTGGTGTACAAAGCATCCCGATACAAGCGTAAGAATCACTCTGATGACGACGAGGGCATAGAGGTGAAGTAAGGACCTTCTGCTAAGGTATTGTGGTATCTGCCTATAATTTTTCATTTGAAGCGTTTATTTGTGAACCAAAAAGAGGCAAGATTGCTATGTTGGCACGCTGGAGAAGCGCCCAAACGAAGACATCATAACACTAGGGGATGCCTTGTACACTTATGCCTAGTGGCCCAAGAGGGACATCGCCCTTGACCCTGCAGTACCGCGATCTCAATGCGATGACCATGCCTCTCCAACAGAACCTTCGATGACTCTACCTCAACCTCCGCTTCAGAAGACCTCAATATCGGCTCCCATGGAGACGACGTCGAAGAAACAAGAAAAGCATGCCGAGTCATCCCCCTCCCCCAAGGCGTATATCACGCGAGGCGCTAAGGCCAAATCGAAGAAGATTAACGCGCCTATAGTGCTACGATCTTGACACGACCATGCCTCTCCAACAGAACTTTTGATGACTCCACCTCAACCCCTGCTTTAGAAGGCCTCTGTATCGGCTACCGTGGAGACGACGCTGAAGAAACAAGAAAAGCTGTCGAGTCGTCTTCCGGGAAGACGTGTAGCGGGCTAGGTGCTAATGCCAAATCGAAGAAGATTAAGACACCTCACAAGCCTGGGACGTTTTCCCTCGGAATGCCGTTGGTCCCCGACATAATGTTACGCCATCTTGGTTTGGCTTGCGGGACTTTGCATGCCTGGTACATGCGGTAGACCGACAAGGCGAGGGAAGACCGGTCTACTGGATTCACTGCCAGCTACACGGAGAAGCATTTCCTCCACAAGCCAGGTGTAGGATCAATGATAACCGACTAGAGGGGTTAATAGGAGGTTTTTAAAACTCTTCTACTTATTAACAATTTTAAACAAGATTATCTTAACAAAGCTTCCTAGCAGAAATGTAATGAAAGAACTACTAAGCCTTTTAAGACAATTATGAACTTATGTCAAAACTAGATACAATTCTAGCTAGGCAATTCTACACAAATAAATTGCTAAAAATGTAAATGCAGAAGTAGTAAAGACAAGAATAAACCACAATGAAGACAATGAAGTTTTTCCTGTAGTATCGAAGACTTGTCGATCTTCACTAGTCCACGTTGAGGAAACTTGAATAAATCAAGCCTGCTCCACGAACTAAGCCTCAACCCTCGATCACTAGAGTTTCTCCTTCTCCTCTCTAGAGGTGGTGAGCACAACACCACTTTACAATCTTGCCGGGACTCATCCTAATCCCCTTGAAGAGTTCTCCGCGCAATTCCTTCCTCCAAGCCGTGTAGGTGCTGACAAACACCAAGAGTAATAGATCACGAGTTTTGCTTGAGGAAATACAAGTGCCTAAATGATCAACTAATGAATCAATATACTTCAATGCTCTCAACTACCTCAAGAATGAGAAATCAATGCAACTGAGCAGTTGAAGAGTGTACATGAGCTAAAGAGAGTTCAATGCAAGAGTATAATGCTCAATGGTCTCAAAAGTTACTGCTAGAAGGCAGGTGGGGGTATTTATACCCCTCACCAACAAATCTAGCCGTTACAACCTCTATCTTGAAAAATCAGGATTTACGGTAGTACCGCTGTTGAAACATGGTACTACTGATTTTTGCTCAACAGTCGGAACAGTAGCATTTAATGCTCTGAACTAGCCGTTACAAAATAAAGTTGTGGTACTACCGCCAACTAGAAATCGGTACTACCGCAGTGCGGTAGTACCGCTCGGCTCGAAAAAAACTACCATTTTTAGAGTTCAAGAAATCACACAAAAACTCATTCTCTAGAAAAAAAAATGTATCGCCATGAAAATATCGGTACTACCGCACTCTGGTAGTACCACTCAGATCATGCGGTCATATCGATTCTCAGGAGAGCTCAACAACTCCCAAAAATACACTCTTTGTAATTTACGTACAGCCATATAAATATCGGTACTACCGACCTACGGTAGTACCGCAATTGAAATGCGGCCGTTCTGATTTTCAGAGAGGATAAAAAACACTTACAATATGCTCTCTGAAAAATACGTACTGCCATGTAAATATCGGTACTACCGACCTGTGGTAGTACCGTCTATCACTTGCGATCATACCGATTTTCAAAACAGTTTTCCAGAAGCTCAAATCAAAGTGATGCATGAACCCTAGTTGATCATTATGGCACATAAATAGGATTGGCTGCCACGGCAGAGGATTGGCTACCACGACAGAGGATTGTGTCCCACGACAGAGGATTGGCTGCCGTGGTAGAGGATTGACTGCCACGACAGAGGATTGTGTGCCACAATAGAGGATTGGCTGCCGCGGCAGAGGATTGGCTGCCACGGCAGAGGATTGTGTGCCACGGGAGAGGATTGGCTGCCGCGGCAGAGGATTGTGTGCCGCGGCAGAGGATTAGCTGCCACAGCAGAGGATTGGCTGCCGCGGCAGAGGATTGTGTGCCACAACAGAGGATTGGCTGCATGGCAGAGGATTGGCTGCGACGATAGAGGATTGTGTGCCGCGGGAGAGGATTGTGTGCCACGACAAAGCATTGGCTGCCACGGCAGAGGATTGTATGCCATGGTAAAATCCAAGTCACAGACGGTTTTTAATACAAACCGTCTGTGATGAGATACTTATCACAGACAGTTCATATCAAAAACCGTTTATGTCTCACAGACAGTTCGTGATACGAACTGTCTGTGATATGTCATCACAGACGCTTTTTGTCTGAAACCGCCTGTGATTCGCAGCGCAGGAGTTCGAAAAATTTTGAACGTGTGCGCGGGAGGCAAAATGTTTTAGCGCCGTCGTTATATATTGTGTTGTGTATGGTGGTGGGCGCAATGGATGTGAGCGAGGACTCAATGGAGAGCTCTGAAGAGATGGTGACGTCGAGAGCCACCGCGTCCGAGGCGGATGTATAGATACATGATGCAAGAAGCCCGACGATCGCGAGAACCGGTGGGTTTCCTCGACCCACAAATGATCTCTGAGCAATGCATCAACCTAGACGCATCCTACGTCGAGAAATACATAACGAAGGGGTTGCTTGGTCACCGTGACAAGGACTACATACTGGTGCCCTATAACTAGGGGTAAGTGCTTCGCTATTTGCTATACAAATTTTATTTGTACTTTATACGCAACACAAACTTAGGTTTAATGACTATAGCGACATACATGAGTAGGTGGCACTTGATCCTTTTAGTCATTGTACCAAAGTGGAACAAGGTAATATACCTTGATTCCCTAGTCAAAAAAAAAACCACGACTTCACCCTTGTGCAAAAGTACTCGACAGGGATGCTCATTTCCTTCATCCGTAACTTGACGAGGATTAAAATCTCTGTGTATTACCTTAATACATAATTAAAGACCGTGCGTCTTCATAGTCATAACCCTTAAGGCTAACGACCCCTTTGGTCGTAAGGATTCTAGAGGTTACATAATGAGTACCCTAGTCGGACAGAGTCCTATGCCCAGTCCCCGACCAGATGACTGCTCGTAGAAGCGATGAATTGGCATTTGGATCTAACTCCAAGTATATTCCTTACTGTGTGATGAATGGAACACATGTTTTATTTGATCCATATCACACGACGTTTCATGGTCCTAAGCTACTGACAGTAACCACCATATGATTATTGTCTCCCGCTGATATCAAATGCCAAGCGGTTGATACTTTACCAATTGCCGCCTCTCTCCGACCAGACATGGCGCTTCCAACAGGCACCTCTTCCAGGAGTAATTGCCACCACTTCATCAAATATTTAAAGGAGAACACAAGCGGCAGAAGAAAATCCAATTCGGAAGATCAACAGACGTTTGGGTCTTCATCTGGAGCATTAGCATAACAATTAGTACACAAAGTGTAATTAGGGCTAGTCCACTGCCTTGTTAAAGGCATCCGATGTAAAGGATCCAGTTCATAGCAATAAAGAGTGATCCCATTCTCTCTCAAGAACTCTTTGCCATTTTTCTCTATTTATTTTGTAAGATTGGCGACAGTTAGCTCCGTCCGTGGGAAAGAAGGAGTTTTTGAGTTCTTGAAGATTATCGCTCATGCGAACATGGCGGGAACATGGGATGAGGCGACTTGGCGGACTACTCCAACCTCGACATGGACGCATGCATCTGCGCCATGGAAGAAAACGGGATATCGTCATCATCCTCCTCTGCCGGCTCACCATGCGCTGAGATCAACGAAATCGACCGGATGGATGAGGATTCACTGCCGCCATCCATGGCGCTTCTAGAGGAACCCGTCGCTCTGACCAGTTTGGAATGACAAAATGCCTCAAAAAGCTCGGTCCCTCTGACCGACAAGAATGGCAACGGAAGCCCAACGCTGCAATCAGAGGGTCAATGTACGCTCGATATGATCATGGACGACTGGTATTCGCCAATGGCTCCTACGTATTCTGGGGGCCAATCGACACCAAGTGAGGTGGTGGTAATCTCCGACTGCTCTCCATCGTAGAGGCTCCTTGCTAAAGCAGTAGAAGGCTCTCCATTAGTTACGATGGAAGCTCGTCAGGGGACCGCTATTGGAGGCACGAGGTTCATGCAATTGGAGATACCAATCAAGGTGCCTTGCACGATCCTTCATAGCTTGTCATGCCATCACATACTGATGGAAATGGTGTGAGCGCTCAAGCACCAAATGGCAGAGGTGGTCGAACTGATGGGCATCGATCAGTTAATTCGCCTGTTCCTACCCCACCACGAGTAAGGGGTCGAACATGGCAAACCGGAAGGTCGGGGGAAAATTCGACTCATCGAACACCCACTGTAAGTGGGAATCCTCCACGACCTTCAGTAACTATTCAAAACTTGCAAAGAGTCTGGGATATTATGAATAATCCAGATCCTGCTCTAGCAGGAACTCCAGGTTATGCTCAACTTGTAGGTCAAGTATCAGAGATCCTCCAACAAACCATGCAGCATACAGAAATGTATCGGGAACAAAGGAACTCACAAAGTCACACCTTGACTTCATCCCAGCACTCCTTCCTCAGCAAAGGGCAACATGGTTGGTCGGAGGACCGATCGACACCAAGACCCCCTCGTAGGTTCCGAACAGGGAATCACGAGGGAAGGTAGCTCTTCTCAGCAACCACTCCTTCTCCTCGTCAAGAGGAACAACCGCTTGGTTCCGATGACCTTCGCCATCGTTTGAACTGGGCAGGTGGTAAAAAACGTAACACCAACATTTACGACCGGATTGGGACATCGGATGCTAGGTATGCAAATCTAAGAAACCAGTCCCCAACTGACTATAATTCGGCTCCCTTTCAGACAAGGCGCCACGAATCCATTACGGGCTGTTGAGCGTTCTTGGCAGGACTCCAAGCTGTTCACTGGCCGGACAGGTTCCGACCAGCCAACATAGAGAAGTTCATTGGGACTCAAAACCCATTAGAATTTCTTCAAATTTATACTACCGCCATCAAAACTGTTAGTGGTAACGACAACATGATGGCAAATTACTTGCCCACGGTCCTTGAAGGGTCTGCCCAGTCATGGTTGCTCAACTTTCCGGTTGGATCTATCTACATTTGGGAGCAGCTATGCGATACTCTGATCGCCAATTTTCATGGGACATATGACCGCCCTGGAAGGGAGGATGAACTTCATTGGACGAAGTAGGAAACCAATGAAACTCTTTGACAATATATCAAGAGGTTCAGTCAGGTTCGAAACTCTATACCAGAGATCGCAGAGTCTTCTGTTATCCAGGCTTTTAAAGAAGGGCTGAGGAACCGACGGTTTATGGAGAATATTGCAACGAATCGTCCATGAACGACCATCGAACTTTTTGACATAGCTGGCAAATGTGTAGCCGCTAGTGAAGCGGTCGAATGGTGCGAAGCTATTGATCGAAAAGATAAAATTTCCCAACCAGTCCTGGAGAAGCAAGAAAAGAAAAGCAATAAGTCTCTCAAAAGTAAGAAGAATCGTAAGCCCAACAACAAAGAAATACTTGCGATTCCGAAAAATTTACTAGGGGCAAGAAAGATTTTTCAGGTCGAAACAAGGTGAAAGCTCCGACCGACGACTACAAGAAGAACAAAAAGTGGTGTCCACTTCAGCAGGTAGCAGGGCATGATCTGCGCACCTACTGAGCGTGGCAAAAAAAAACTAGAGGATTACTACTCGGGTAAGGGTACCTTCCTATCCGTAACAGAGATAAAGATGGCGGCGAAGAGATGGAGTACTAGGAGCCGCAACACACTGTAGATATGATCTTTAGAGGATCTTCTTTGTATAACTTGTGAGCACCCGGATTTATTAAGCTCATAATACTTAGTCATCCAATTGACCCTAGTATTATCAACCAAATAAACCCAGTCTCGAGAGATGTATACTCCCCAGAATGCAGTATACATACCTCACAAAGAAAGAATGTATCAATTCCATACAACACATAGAATATAAGCAACAAACCAGAAGTTAATATTAATAAGGAATAGCTATTACAAAAGAGGGGCCCTTAGGCCAAATAGCAACAATTCTACAAAGATAACAATGAAGCAAAAGTGCCATAAAGATGGCTATAACTCAAAGCCAATCAAGCAGTGCCTTAACCCCTAGGCATCTCGACCGACCGCCAAGCTAGTCGTCAAGAAACTGCAACACGAAGCGCAAAGAGAGGCTCTTGGAGCTCTCCTTCTTCCTCTGCAACAAAAGCCACAAAAAATTTGCCACAACCACGCGATGAGTACATAAAGTACTCCGCAAGACTTACGTGTGAGATAACAGTAACTATAAATAGCTACATGCAAGCTTTATTTAAGTGGAGGAGGCTTTGGACTCATTTTAGCATAAAGCAACATTTATTTGCAATAACAAAATAGATTGAAGGCAATTTGGCAAAGCATTTTTAAATGTTGAAGTAACAACGAGATAATAACATAGTAACAACAAAGAAGATCAACTCGAAGTGACTAACCCAATAGTCACCACAACAATAGCATGAACTTCCGCTCATACCAACCATGTCAAGTTTTAATTAAAGGTTGTAGTCTAATTCTTACGGAAATAACCAAGCGTGTCCATAACCTAGACGAGGCTATTCAATAGTTTTATCCTCGCAGGGTGTACCAATGTACCCACACGCCGCATCGCCTTTCCTTTAGGCACACTACCTTTGGTATGCCGCACGGCTAAGTCCTACGAGACATTTCCAATGGACAATGCTAATTTCGAGTCGCACAACCCACGGGAGAAGGAGACATCACACAACCTGCCCTGAAGCCAATGCTCCTCCCACATCACACACACATTTTATCTTTAAAAACACACCAACCGAAAGCGACCCCAATTAACACCGCCCAAAGTACTTAGTCAAGAGGGGTTCCATATGCCCTCGTGTGGTTAGCACGCAAAATTGCTTGGATCAATGGCGCAAGAATTCGGTCCTTGTTGACTCGGGCATACCACCACATCCAAAACCACACCATCCATCCAATATGCTCAAGTCTAAATCAATCTTTTATTTTCAGTTTTTGATTTTACAAATTAATCAAAGCACAAGTGCTGGACATATAGGAGTAATAATCAGTTTTGAGTGATCAAGACCATCGACTAAGTCGATGATCGCCCATTTCTACCGATAACTAAGCATGTCTAAGCAATTTAAAACTAAACTACTAAGTGATAAGAGCTCATCCAACGAGCTCAAACCACAGCAAATAACCTAGGCTCATGGTAGTAGAGGATAAACAATTCCTACAGATTATGCAACTATAGGATTGCTAGCTTACATTTAACACAAAGTCGCATGCATACATAGAAGTAAAACAACATATTAACCTTTAAAGTAATGGGACGTTAGAGGATATGATCAAACTGCTTGCCTTGTTGCTGGCCAAGTTGTGGCAGAGGGTCACTCTCGGATCGCCACAAATGTCGAAACCTAACGGAAAAGCGATAAAGAACCGATAAGAACGATTTAAAAACAACAAAGACAGCACAACAAACGAACTCCAAATTCTCTGAATTTTCTACAGCAGCAAGAGAGTGATTTTTAGGATTTTGCAACAAGAACCAATTGATTTGGATTCTCGATGCAAAAGTTATGAGCAAAACAATTCTGCTCAGCCCTAAAATACCAAACTGCACTATTCACTAATTTAATTATGAGGCAACATTTTCTAAAACAGAAGTGAAGCTGAAATTTTTACTGTAAAACCAGCACCTCATGAGATGAATAACACAATTGAGTTCACCTCATTTGGAGCTATATTGCACTTTCTATAATTTTTCAAAAACAAGAACTTGAACAAAATTATAATGCACAAGTCCTCATTTTCCTAACAGCAACATGCTCACAACTAATTTTCACAGTGAGTTCATTAATAGAGGAAACCAACAAAGTTGGTCTCGCCCAAAAATAATCTACAGAGCATTAGTTATGTATTTTACAAGTTAAGCATTAATTTGAGTGTATATTTAAAGTGATTTTTAAAATCTAATGGCAAAATCAGAGCTCTGAGCTGAACTCAACTTACAATCATTTTTGGATTAAAGTCAAGTTCAAGACAGAGCTAACACAATTTGAAGGACCTCATTTGGAATTAAAGAGAAAAAGATACGAAATTCTAAAGTTTATACCTTATTTCAGTTCATAATTAAGAATTTACTGGAATTTCTAAAACCCATAAGGACATGGGAGGTCATGAGCCACAGATCACAGATCTAACGGCTCAGACCTCCCAGGTGAAAAACGCACACGCGCTCAGGAGGTCCAGAGGTCCTGGACCTCCTAGCAATGCACATGCGCGAGGTGAGGGGAGGTCGGGGCCGTAGATGGGAAATCCAACGGACCACAACATGGAAAGGAGGTCCGGAACGGACCAGATCTAAAGGGGGAGGTCCTCAACGGTTGGGATGTCCTCGAGGAGGTCCCAGCGAGGTCTCAACGCCACTGCACCTCCGTGGGAGGTCTGGACGGCTACGATGCGCAGGGAGGTCTTGGACGCCCAGATCTCCTGGGAGGTCTCGACGCCCTGACTCCAAATAAAGACGCCGCTGGGACCAGATAATGCGCGCTGACCACGAGGAGGTCCGCTACGGAGGTCTTAATTGCACGCATTAAAGGGTGGATTTAAGGCGCTTAAGACGCCCATTGATTACAATGATGGGAGCAAATGATTAGCGATTAAAATGGTGAATCTTTGTCCTAAAACGACAATGACACGCCGGACGTCCGACAAAGATCCCGAAGCGTGAAGAAGTGGTCTCGCCGGCGATGTAGAGCCCGCCGGTGAGGTTCAATGGTACCACCGAGTGCACAATAACGCTTGCGCACCAAAGGACCTCCTCTCAACGGCGACGGCGGCTTTGAACGCCATGAGCCGGAGAGGGCAAATTGACCAAAGACGGCCAAAACCGAAAAGCAAAAATGAAGCTCATGCGACATTCAAGCGTATGCCCAAACAAAAGCTCCGCGACATTCATTCATACGGATGCCAAGAACTAAAGGACTAACAGGAGTTACCGGAGGTCCTAAAGATGCCAATGAGGTTGAGGATGGTGCCGGGCCGGAGTTGGGGAAGATGGAGAGCTCCACCGCTCAAGTCCAAGCTCCAACTCCAAGCTCCCAGCTCCACTAGGCTACCTCTGCAAATGCCCCAACCAAAGGAAGTTAGGGTTGAGGCCGAGAGATGCCCAGATAGAAACAGAGAGAGGAGGAGAAGCCACTCGAAATCCCGAGCCACCGAGAAGCTTCAAGGACCTTGACAATGGCACCACCAAGGAGGAGGGAGAGTTTGGGATGAGGAGCTCACCACGCACAAAGTGCAAGGCTGAGATCAATTGTGTGCAAAGGAAGCCACGGGAGAGTTCCAAGGGGTAACTTATAGCCTGAGTGAAGGTTATGAGCTGGGGCTAAGCTCCATGGTGAGCTTAGCCCACGGGTTGGTCCATGGAGTGGCAAGGACATGAGGTTGACAAGGTGCAGGTCTGAGCTGACCCAAAAGGCGTAAGGCTGACCTGCATTAAATGCGGGTTAGCAAAGAGCTGTTGAAAAGGTACCAAGTGGACAAACGTGCATTAACTCCACTGCTCAGAGCTCGCAGGCGCGCCAGAGGAAGGAGAAGAACAGGGGAGGTCTTTATGACCGTTGGATAAGACCATGGGGAGAGGTCCTGGCCCTCCGATGGCATTTTGAACCGTTAGGTTTTAAGTGGCCGGGAGGAGGTCCCACCACACGATCAAGGATGGGGAGGTCGTGGCCTCCGATTTCTTAATGTGTACGCCAAGACGGGGAAATGGGACAGGAGGTCCAAAGCGTTGGATTTCAATCCAACGGTGCGGACCTCCTGTGAGGTCTTAACCGCATGCGAACATAAAACATGAGGGGGAGGTCATGGCTTTTGGATTAAAATCCAAGGGCACACAACCAAAGGGAGGTCTGAGGCTTTGCGTGAAGCGCGAGGGAGGTCAAGATCTTTGGATTTTGATCCAACGGTGGTGATCAAAACAGGGGAGGTCCTGAGCCTCGCACGTGGCGCAAAGGAGGTCTTGGGCTTGCACAACACACACGGGAGATCATGGCCTTTGGATTTAGATCTAAGGGCAACGACCTCACGTGCGCGGGGAGATCTGATGCGCATGAGGCCAGGAGGAGGTCGTGACCGTGGATTTCAAATCCAACGGTGCACAACATGAGATAGGGGAGGTCTTGTGCGATGGATATTTTGAGGGGAGGTCGTGGGCTGTTGGATCTGATCCAACGGCTACGACCTCAAGTGAGTGCAAAGGGAGGTCTGATAGTTAGCTTAAGAGGAGGAGGTCAGGAGCGGTTGGATGTAAATCCAACAGCCTATGACCTCGCCTGTGGAAGGTGGTTTTGAGGTTTGATAACAAGGGAGGTCAGGGCGGCTGGATCTTAATTCAAGGGCCAAGACCTCAACAAGGTGGGAGGTCTTTGCAAGTGTTGATCATGAAGAGGTCGTGGGCGTTGGATGTAAATCCAGCGGTCATGACTGATCAAGGTGGAGAGGAGGTCTCATTGGGTGCAGACACGGTTGGGCTGGACCAAATTTTGAATGCGGCTAGCCCAAGGAATAGTGTAGGCTTTTAAATTTAGTTTTTAACAAATTTAAACTTAGCAGTAATTATTTGAGATAGCAAATGAACTCCAAATTTGATGAAATTTTAACTGGAGCTTGTTGACAATGAGATCAATCCTTGCATAAAATTTCCAGAGGTTATTATGCAATGCATTTTTCTCAGGAAATTCGTTAAGGTTGTTTAAAGGATTGTTTTACCTCCAAAATTTATCAAACTAGTTTTACAACTTGTGATATTTTTCAGAGGGGTCCCACCTCAGTTTTAGGACCAAGGAAAATACTTTCCAATTGTTTGGCACAAGATTTAAGATAATCGGAAAATGAGTTTGACTTTTGGTCAACAAGAGCTTTGTGTTTTTGGATTACACAACTCTTGGACAAGAATTACATGAGATTTTAGGGGTTTTCAAGTTGTGAGAAAAAGTTTTAATTTCTACACATATAATTATACTTGAATAACCCCAATTATACATTTGGGATGTTACAAAATCTCTCCCCCTTACAAAAATCTCGTCCCGAGATTTGGCTCACTCGGTAAAGAAAGATGGATAGTCCGCACGCAGACGATCTTCTCTTTCCCAAGTAGCCTCATCCTCGTAATGGTTCGACCAATCGAACTTTAAGGAACTTGATGGTCTTATTCCTTGTCCTTCGCTCAGACTCATCGAGCACGCCGAACAGGTGCTCGCGATAGGTCAAATCTTCCCGACATCGAGGGTTTCCAACGGAGCTTCCTCGCTTGGAACACGGAGGCACTTCTTAAGCCGACACATGAAAACATCATGTACCCCCTCAAGTGCAGCCGGCAACTCCAACTTATAGGCAACAGCTCCTTCTTCTCGATAACGCCGTAGGGACCGACATATCGAGGAGCCAACTTGCCCTTGACGCCAAACGTTGATGGCCCTTCAAAGGAGAGACTTTGAGATACACAAAGTCATTAGGCTCAAAACGCAACTCACGCCGGCGGCGATCCGCATAGCTCTTTTGCTCGATTGAGCTGCAGGCGCAAACGCCACGAAATAAGCCGGACTTGGCGCCGCCTCATTGATTGAGTCCGGCCAAAGAGAGGTCTTTCACCGTCTCACCAGCTCAACGGGTTCTACACTTTCTCCCGCATAAGGCCTCAAATGGTGCCATGCCGAGACCGGATCAAATCGTTGTTATAAGAAAACTTCGCGAATGGCAAGCATTTCTCCCAATGCTTCCCATAGAAAGGACACAAGCACGAAGCATGTCTTCCAAAACTTGGTTGACCCTCTCGGTCCCACCATCGCTTTGGGGTGAAATGCCGTATAAAGGTAAGACGGGTTCCCATAGCCTTTTGCGTGCTATGCGTAAACGGAAGTGAAGATGGAGCCACGATCGTAAACGATCGTTTTAGGTACGCCATGTAAGCTCACAATCCTAGAGACATAGAGCTCACTAGGCGATCGGTGACGAATCTTGGTCTTGATCGAAGAAAATGAGCCACTTTAGTCAATCGATCGATGACGCACCCAAATGGCATCATTTCCCTCGGGACGGGTAGACCGGTGATGAAATCCATTCCGATCGAATCCCACTTCCACTCCGAATAGGCAGAGGTCAAGATCCCCATCGACGCCGATGCTCGGCCTTGACACGATTTACACACGTCGACTCAAGAACGAACTTCGCGATCTCCTCTTCATTCGGGTCCACCAAAATCTCTAGCGGAGATCTTGATACATCTTTGTGGCCCCGGATGAATGGATAAAGGCGAATCATGGGCTTCATGGAGGATTAAATTCGCAATTCCCCTTTGGAACCACAAGGCGCTGTTCAACCTCACAACACCATGCTCATCCTCGGAAAAGCACTTAGTCGCTCCGCTTCTGACATTTGCCTTAATGTGGCTCACCCAATATCCGATCGCTGCGGACTTGATCCGATCCACCAAGGTTGGTTGCACAACCAAGGCAATGAGAGAACCATGCTCACTAAACCCAAGTTGAGATGTCAAACTCTTCTAGAAGAGCTGGTCAAGCTCCTCGACAACAAGGCATTGCAATGCGCTTATGATTAAGCGCGCCAAGAATCTACATTAGCCTTGCCCAGATGGTAGTGAATACCCATATCATAGTCCTTGATCAACTCCAACCATCTCCTTTGCCCGAGGTTCAGTCAGTCAGGTGAACAAATACTTAAGGCTCTTGTGATCCGAATACACTTCACAACGACACCGATTAGGTAATGTCGCCAAATCTTAAGTGCATGAATCACGTAAGCCAACTCCAAATCATGAGTAGGGTAGTTAAGTTCATGAGGTCTCAATTGCCTTGATGCATAGGCCACTACCTTGCCTTCTTGCATAAGGACACAACCGAGGCCTCGACGAGAAGCATCGCAAAGATATCGAAGCTTGATGGATATCGTGAAGAACAAGAACAGAGCGGTGGTCAACCGCTTCTTGAGTATTTGGAAACTTTCTCACACTCGGCGGACCACACGAACTTCTTGTCCTTCTTGAGCAACTCCGTCATCGGCCATGATCTTAGAGAAGTTCTCGATAAAGCGACGATAATATCCCGCTAAGCCGAGAAAACTCCGCACATCGGTGACCAAACAGTCGACTCCATGAAAGAACATCGCGACCTTGTTAGGATCAACGGTTACGCCTCCCGCCGAAAGAATATGGCCTAAGAAGGCCACTTCTTCAACTGCACGCGACTTGTCAACTTCACAGACAAATGGTGCTCACGAGCTTGCCTAACACAAGCTTCAGATGCTCGGCGTGTTCCTCATCGCTCGGGAGTAGATAAGGATATCATCGATGAAGACCACGACAAACTTATCCAAATACTCCATGAATACCGAATTCATGAGGTTCATGAACAAGGCAGAGCATTGGTTGTCGAATGACATGACAAAGGTACTTATACAAGCCGAAGCGAGTAGAGAACGCCGTTTTGGAATATCCTCAGTCGAATCTGAACCTCGATGATATCCCACTCTCAAATCAATCTTGGAGAAAACTCGAGCTCCAGCTTAATTGATCAAGAGATCGCCAATACGGGCAATGGATACTTGTTCTTTATCATTCACTTCATTAAGTGGGCGGTAATCAACGACGACATGCAAAGTACCGCCCTTCTTCTTTACGAAGATTGCCGGACAACCCCACGGAGATGAGCTAGGCGAATGAACCCTTTTCTTGCAGCTCACTTAATCGCTTCTTCAACTCCACCAACTCGCTCGGTGGCATCCGATAAGGCCTCTTTGAGATAGGGGCGTACCGAGCCAACTCAATGACAAACTCGAGGTCTCGAACGGTGGCATCCCCGAAGATCTCGCAGAAAGACATCAACAAAGTCACAAACTGTTGGGACTTCGCTAATATCAAGAGCGGCTTCGCTTCGAAAGCGAAGAGATGAGGGCCTAGCAGCCGGTCGGCGAAAGCTTAACCTCGCCACGGAGGGGCTAGACAGAGAGACGAGCTTCGGGCGCAATCGATTTGTCCCATGTGCCGAGACAACCAATCCATGCCAAGAATCACATCAAGACTCATTGAATGGAGAAGGATAAGGTTTGCTAAGAACCCTACGCCGATCTCGATAGGGACATCCCTACACTCGGATTCAGCTCTCAACTCCGAACCAGAGAGCGAATGAGTAAGCGGACCGACAATGGAGAGAAAAGAAGCTCTCCGACAGCAAAGAAAAGACTCGTAAACAAAGGAATGAGATGCTCTGAATCAAACAAGACAATGGCAGGGTGAGAGTTAATGTAGTGTACCTAACACGACGCCGGATGCCTCCCCGAGCCTCCTCTCGCAGTGACGGCGTTGACGCGACCACTACCCACGCCTTTGGGTAGCCGGACGATCTTCGTCCCGAGCCGCACCACCTCTCGCCCGCGTCCTCCATTAGGACGAGGGGTCGCTTTGTCTTCTTAGGGCATTGGTTCGCATAATGCCCCTTCGTTGCATGAGAAGCATGTGACCCCGGCACTGGTTATGGGGGCCGTCACGACTCGCAGTGCACGGATCGAGACACGGCTGCGATGGACGAGGAACAGGCGGTGACCTCGGGGTGCCAAGAATGAGACCGTACCCTGAGATCGCCTCAAACGGGACGGAAGAATCGCCTCGATGACTTATGGGCCTCCCACTTGCACTTGCGGAGTCCATAAGCTCTCGAGCCGCATGCTCGTGACGATGGCCTTGTCGACCAAGGTCCGGAAATCGTGAAGTCGACAATGGATAGCTTGTCCTTCACTCCTCGCACAAGCCACGCTGAACTTGGCCTGCTTAGCCATATCAAGGCCACATCCTCGGAGCATAACGAGCTAGATGATTGAACTCAGAGACATACTCCATGATCGAAGCTACGCCTTGCTTGAGCGCGAAGAAACTCCCGCTTCTTGATCTCCATCAAGCCGGCAGGATGTGAGCCCGACGGAAGGCAAGACGAAACTCCTCCCAAGAAACGGTGTGTCTCGCGGCTGCATGGCGAGAAAGCTCTCCCACCATGACAACGCCGCACCTCCACCGGTGCGATCGCGATCAGCGCCTTCTCGTTCTCGCACTACGCGATCGCGGCTTACGCCCACAAGACGGCCAATCGCTCAGATCCAACGGGTCCTCGACCGAAAAGGTAGGGGCCGAGTACGAAGAAACTCCGCGAGTCCTCCACGCGGTGATGGGCGTTCCCTTGCCTGCATCCTGAAGCTCCGAAAGTGCAAGGTGGTGTTGCGCGATGACGCCCAAGAGAACTCTCTCACATCCGCTGTTGCGCCGATCCAAGAAGAATCTCGCCATGGTCGGAGGAGGAGGAAGCTCCTCGTCCCGACCAGCCGATCGCCTTGGCCGCTACGAAAAGGCCCGCCATCCTGTTACAATGAAATTTGGTTAGCAACTAAACCCGAAAACAAAGCCTTAAAGAAAGCAAAGCCAACGACTAGGGAATGGAATATCACCCTAAACGAAAGCCAAAACAGCGGTAATTTATACTTTAAAAAGCTTCTAATAGACTCCAAAAACAGCCAAGAAACACCAAAAGAAGGCTCAACTTCTCAACTCAACTAACCCGTATTGAATGAACGAGTAATTGATCGAGAAGATTAAAAATCAGATTGTAAGATGAGATCTAAAACTATTAGAGAGCAAGGTTAATGCAGCGAAATAAGTGTTAGATACTTAGCTAACTAGTATCACATCTTACCCTTTTATTCCCACAAGTTTTAGTTGATTTAACCTCTCATTTTCTATCCTATTTAGAACCTTTGAGCTTGCTGTCCGGAAATTGACGCTTGCTGTCCAGATTTTGCATCCAAGCTTCCAAATAAATTGGCCATTCCAAGCTTCAAAACCTTGTAGATGGGCAGCTAACACTTCAATTTGCCAAACTCATTGATTCCCCAAAACCCTATTAATCGATAACAACTATTTTGTAGAAGGGAAGAGAGGAAAACAACTTTTAAAACTCAAATTAGAGTGAGATGAGAAGAGAAAGCTAAGATAGATGAGGAGTAAAATGTGAGAGTTTTCTTAAGCTTTCAAAACTCATTTGATATTTTGAAATTAGGTTTTCAAAATACCCTAAAGACGACTAAGCTTATGTTATTACGGTCAAGATAGCTCGATACTAACTTTTAGAGCACCCGGATTTATTAAGCTCATAATACTTAGTCATCCAATTGACCCTAGTATTATCAACCAAATAAACCAGCCTCGAGAGATGTATACTCCCTGCAATGCAAGATACATACCTCACAACAAAAGAATGTATCAATTCCATACAACACATAGAATATAAGCAACAAACCGTGTTAATATTAATAAGGAATAGCTATTACAAAAGAGGGCCCTTAGGCCAAATAGCAACAATTCTACAAAGATAACAATGAAGCAAAAGTGCCATAAAGATGGCTATAACTCAAAGCCAATCAAGTGTGCCTTAACCCCTAGGCATCTCGACCGACCGCCAAGCTAGTCGTCAAGAAATCGCAACACGAAGCGCAAAAGAGAGGCTCTTGAGCTCTCCTTCTTCCTCTCGCAACAAAAGCCACAAAAAATTTGCCACAACCACGCGATGAGTACATAAAGTACTCCGCAAGACTTACGTGTGAGATAACAGTAACTATAAATAGCTACATGCAAGCTTTATTTAAGTGGAGGAGGCTTTGGACTCATTTTAGCATAAAGCAACATTTATTTGCAATAACATAATAGATTGAAGGCAATTTGGCAAAGCATTTTTAAATGTTGTGAGAGACCATGTGGAGGTCGTCCCGTGTGAGTGATGAGTAATTGACAAAGGTTTTAGGTCACGAGTTTGGTTTGTGTGGTCGGACCATGTCGTTCTTGCGCTGTTCACGCTGCTGTGAAGTCAATCGTATTGCCAGATAATCGAACGACCGGCGTTATTATGAGCGGCACGACCGCAGGCGGTTGTACCGATTGGTAAATGGCGTTGAAAAATTCCGAGAAGTTGTTTTTCGAGTTCGTCTTCATTGAAAATCGGAACGACCGCAGTATTGAGCCAGACGACCGAGTGCGTTGATCCGCCGGTAATATGGCGGTTGTACCGATTGTATTGTGAGGTTCGCCATTTTGGTGTTTTGAGTTTTGGATAGGTCATATCCAAGTGTGTTCATGCATATGTGTTGCATATTGCATGTTTGAGCTAACGCGGTCAAGTTGTGAAGAACTTGTTCCTGCTTCGTGTTTCTTGTCTCGTGTGGTCAGCAGGACGCCGAGCGGAGTCGTGGCGAGACACGGTGGATCGGACTAGGCGCAGTGGCGCCGAGGTCGAACGGTCGATGTGTCAAGACGACGTGGACTCGAGGTGGTTGCGAGGCGGCGAGACAAGGAGCTTCGAAGCTCTGAAAGGCGTATGGGCGAATCGAAATTCGCAAGGCCGCACAAGCGGGCTCCGTTGGACTTAGCGGGCGAACGGGAGGAGACCCGTTAGCCAAGGCTATATAAAGGATTGGAGGGCTGCATGCCCTCTTGAGCACTTGGGTGGAATTAGGGTTTTAGAGTCAAAAGAGGCTTTGTGAGGTTGTTTCTCTTTTGCTCTTTAGTGGTTGAGGTGTTGGTGGAGGCGCTTTGGTGCTCCTCGCTTGTCCCTTCGTAGCTCTCCAATGTGAGTTCTTGGCTTAGGGAGAGGGAGAGGATGGATTGATGAACTTGTAATCATTCCTCTTGTTCTAATGTCCATGCGTATGGGGATGTATCTCTTTGTATTTCGCTCTTGATTCAATGAATGGAAATCAAGTTTTCTTCTATTCGTGCTCTCTGCTCTTCGCTCTCCTTTTTGTGATTTTTGGGGCTTTCTTCAATCCGGGAGTTTTTGCTTGGTTCTTCCTCTTGATCTTGCTTGCTGGGACATGTGGGAACCTATCTAAGGTCATCTAGATCATCATCCACCCACGAGCAAGTCGTTAGATCAAGTTTTGATTTTTGCCCGCTTTTGAACCCACCTTCGCTCAAATGCAAAAGGATAGGAACCTTGGCATGGATCTCTGAAATCGTTGCTTGAATAGGTTCCTAATATCTTCAGGAAGGTGTGGTTCAATTTTGGTCAAGTTTGGCCGCCAGAGATCAAAAGTTTGATCGATTTTCGCTTTTGAAACCCGAGCTGATTTTACTCGCTCCAGACAATCGAACGACCGGCCGTAACACTACGGTTGTACCAAGATCATGAACGACCGCCGCTTGTTCTGCGGTTGTATGCGGATCGCGTACAACCGCCGCTTGCTCGCGGTTATCCGATCATGTACAACCGCCGCTTGTTCGCGGTTGTACCGATTGTCCCGATTTGTTCGTAACTTCCTGCTTTTTGTTTGTCGAAATGGGGGTGAGAAGTGGATTCAACATAAGACTTCCTCTCAGGCTTAATCTTTGATCTTCATAGCTCTCATAGCTATTGGAGTGATTTACAAGTTGAATCCATTCTTTGCGAAAAAAGTTTATGTGCTCCTATTCACCCCCTCTAGTCGCCTTTCCGTCCTTCAATTGGTATCGAGCCGTTAGCTCTTTTCAATAGATCTTAACCGTCTCAAGAGCCGTGGCGATGGACAAGTACTCGACTGTCACTGCTTTTGATGGCATCGACACCCTTCCGAAGAGCCGAATGGAGACATACATCCGTGCCTGTGGGTATGCCATCCGCGAAAGGTCAAGGTTCGATTCATTGTTCTCGCCGATGAGAACATCAATGCCGGAACATGGTTGATGTTGAGGCGAATGCAAAGGCAAGGAACATCATCATCCGTGGTTTGAGTCGAGTGAGTTTGACCAAGATATCTCACCCGCCGTCCGCCTCGATATCCGGGTGACCTCGACGATACCATGAGGGCACCACCAGATCAAGACGGTTCGACAGACCAGCTCAAACGAGAATACAACAAATTTGAGATGCTTGTCGGTGAGTCCCTAGATGAGTGCTTCAGACGCGTTTTCACAAGATCTTGAGCAACCTCCGAGCGGTCGGTCTCACATACCCGACTTCGGACAATGCTCGCCGATGCTCACGGACTCGATCTGCGGTTTGGGAGATGAAAGTGACCACCATCAAAGACACGACAGACCTCTCGACCTTGACTCTTGATGCGCAGACTCACGCCTCAAGACTCACGAGATTGACGTTGTCTCGTCGAGTCGAAGTCACAATCGATGGCCTTGGTCACCGATCCCGCCAAACCGAGTCCTCTTGCAATTTCTCCTTGTCGCTCTCGTGACATAACCGATGATCGCTAGAGCAACTTCGGATGAGCAACTTGCCCTCCTTGCTCGTAGATTCTCCCACGCTACAAAGGAGGAGGGACAGAAGAGAGGAGGACCCGTGATTTGCTTCGAGTGTGGTGGCCCCAACCACATTCGGCAAACCGCCCCAAGCCGAGAAGGGCAAGAACGACTCGGCGGTTCGGGCAAGAACGACTACACCGACAAGAACCGCAACAAGAAGCCTCCACTCGGACGCCTAGCAAGAAGAAGAAGTTCCGCAACTTCGGCAAAGCCAAGAAGCTCTTCCATCGTCCTCACCGCCTTGACGACCTCGACCTCGGCGAGGTGGAGGGATGGAGCGACGATGACGGACGGGTGACCAAGAGCCCAAGAATGGCGGCGACGACTTCTCCCAAGATGTGCTTCATGGCCTCGAGGGCGAACTCAACGACAATGAAACAGACTCCGACTTGAGACGAGGTAGATCCCACCTCACGAACAGCTCAATCATGCTTTTCTTAAGCTAGGAGGTTTTCATGCTAAAGCTAAGGCTAGGTGTGCTTTGAGTTAGAGAAGGAAATAGATAGACTGTCACTAGAGATTATTGCTCTTACATCCGCTCCTTCTAGTGATGATTGTGATACATGCTCGCTTTGTCAAGTTGATATGGAGAAGTTAAGGACCTCACATGATAGTATGTCCTCCTAACTTGATAGTGTTAAGGTGGAGAATGTTAGTCCGCTTGTTTGAGTTAGAGTTGAGTAGGATGGTCATTTACCCTACTTATTATTGATGAGACTACTTCTCCCACCTCATGTGAGGGTAAGGACATTGTCGCTAGAGGATCTTATGCCATGCTCCTTGATCTCGCCTGAGTCTTGTGAAAATTGCAATAACTTGAAGATGAACTTAAACGGCAGATCATAAAATTGTCAACTACAAGCTTTTTTACTTGAGCCGATTGTTTCATGCTTGAACTGCCCTAAGTTAATCACTTTGAACTTGAGGTCGTCTCCAAACAGCTTCAAGATATGATTGATCATGAAAGGAAGTTGGCTCGCTTTGCTTCTAAGGACCTGTTAGCTCACCATGCATTAAGTGTAACAAACTAAAATCGACTTGATTGCTTTGGATGAGAAATGTGTGAAGCTAACTAAGGATCTTCTAGAGAAGTCACATTGTGCTTGCAATATGATTGTGGAGAAGGGAGAAAGCCCTGTGGTAAGGATGAGACGCTTAGCAACGTGAACCAACTGGCTAGCAAGAGGATCGTCCCTTCAGAGTTTGTGCGTGCACAAGCCATTCTTCCTCTCCACCGGTTCTTCTTTTGCTCCCTTACCTTCTGTGCCTCTTCTTCCCCTGCTCTTCTTGCACCTCTCTCTTTCGGGAGTGTCGGTGCTTTATGAACACTCTCGAGAGATTTGTAGGAGGCAAGAAGAAGCTCAATCTTATTCTAGACCAATCTAAGATCTGCAGATTTAATCGTGGTCTAGGATATGACTTCTTTGAGGACATGAGGAAGCATCCACCGCCGTGCTCGCACCCATAGCACTGTGTGTGATCGAGACCGAGCCCAGGACCGAGAAAGTCCATTTCAAGTCACGGGCTATGTCCAGAGGGATTTCGACAAGAAGGTAATTTCACATGTCGCTTCTACCTCTCGAAGGTGAAGTATCACCGCACCTTCGTCGAAGGATGGACACACATCGATCGATGCTTCAGCGCGCCAAGATCGCAGCGTAGAGACCATGTTGAGTCTCTTAGGCGCATTCGTGGTCGGCCCTGCACCTTGAGTGCACCTAAGACCAACACGAGGTCTAGACTTGTTTCTTCGATGGGTTTGTGCAAAGATCGAGGACTTGGTTTTTCCGAAGTTTTACGGTTTTCGCCTCATGTCGCTTTCGATCGTGACTTCCGCCGTCCCGAGGGTAGATCTCGCTTTCCCATCGAGATAGCTACTCATGGCGTGTTCAAGATGTTGCAGTGTTCGACTCGCTCCTTCAGAGGGCGGACCCAAAGAACGCCTTCGGTCTACTCTTAGACCTTCGCTTTGAGTTACAGAGAGCGAGGGTAGATAGAGGTCGATCGTGCTTGACTACTTCATCGCCGACGTGTTATTCAAGATTGGGTGCCAAAATCATTGTTGATTTATCCCAAGATCGAGACTTTACTCTCTTTGACTCAGTTCGCGGGTAGGGAAGGAGAAGGTTTGGCTTGTAGACTCGGTTGTTCTCGCTATATGACCGGAGACTCCGTTGGTTCTCCTCCTAGCCCGCGCTCCAGTGATGAGACGATCACCTTCGAGACGCTTCGTCTGGGCGCCATCGCCAAAGGTACTGTATTAATGCTTCTTTTATTCTTAAGGATGTTGCCTTGGTTAGTAAGTCGCAAAGACAATTTGCTTTCGCCACCATCGATGACGGTTTCGAGGTGAGCTTTAAGAAAAACAATTGCAAAATTCTTGACTCTTGGGTAGTAGTCCGGTTTATGGATTTCTCGTTATGGGAGGATCTTTCGTGCTGATTTTTCCGATTCTTCCGTGATCCTCTCCGTGTTTGGTTGCTTCGAGTCCCGCGATCTCTCTTTACGCATAGGAGACTTGGTCATATTGATTTGACCATTTGACCCGAAAGTTAGCGACCATGATCTCATTCGTGGTCCGCCAAACTCAAGATGGTCAAAGATCTTGTTTGCACTCCATGCCAAGCACGGCAAGATGGTTGCCGCTTCTCATCCTCCCACACGAGCATTATGACCGATGACCCGACACCGCTCCACATGGACACAGCTTGGACCAAAGTCTTGATCGGCAGGAGGAAGTGGTATGTTCTTGTTGTGGTCGATGACTTCTCGAGGTATTCTTGGGTGTTTTCTTAGCCTCGAAGGATGAGACGCTTTCACATTTCCGAGGTCTTTTAGTAGGTCATGTCTGCTGAGCTCCCGGTGCCTTACGAGCGATCCGCAATGACAATGGCACGGAGTTCAAGAATTCCTACTTTGAGAGTTTCTGCGGTGAGACAGTGTAGAGCACCGCTTCTCTTCTCCATACGCCCCTCAAAGAAATGGCGCTAGGAGAGGAAGAACCGCACCTTGGTTGAGATGGCCAGACGATGCTTGATGAGTACTCTACACCGAGGAAGTTTTGGGTGAAGCCATTGCGACCGCGTGCCATGTTTCAATCGAGTTTTTCTTCTGCACTCCTACATCGCACTTCTTATGAGTCGAGATACTGCTAAAGCCCAGCGTCTCTCATTTTCGTGTGTTTGGTTGCAAGTGCTTTATTTTGAAGTCTGGGAACCTAGATAAGTTCGAGTCACGTTCCTGTGACGGTATCTTTCTAGGCTACTCGACTTCTTCGCGGGCTTATAGGGTCTGGAACTGCGAGTCTAGCAAAATGGTAGAGACCTGCGAGGTGATTTTGACGAGGCCACCCGGGACTAGGCCGATATCTCGTGTTCTTTAGAGCAGTCCGAGACCATCTTTGTGGATGATGAGGACGATGGAGATGACGGTTGTCTACCTGATCCTGTCTCTCATCCACTCCTTGAGGTGCCGTCTTCCACCGCACCTCGAGGTGATCAGCCCTTGCCTTCTGCTTCCTCTGGAGCTAGTGGCTCTGCTCCTACCTCGTCACTCATGAGGTAGAGGCCACTTCTTCATCTCTCCCAGACCTCCTAGACACATCCAGAAAGTTCATCCTTCAGAGCGAGATCATTGAGATCTTTTCGAGCGTGTTACCCGCTCAAAATCGCTTATCTCAATTCTGCTCCATTCGCCTTCATTGCCTCCTTTGAGCCCAAAGATGTTTCTCATGCTTTATCTGATGAGTCCTGGGTCAATGCCATGCATGAGGAATTAGAGAACTTTGAGAGAAACAAGGTCTGGTCGCTTGTTGAGCCCCCACGAGGCCACAATATCATTGGAACCAAGTGGGTGTTCAAGAACAAGCAGAGCGAGGATGGGGTAATCATCCGAAACAAGGCAAGATTGGTAGCTCGGGGTTTTCCTGTGTTGAGGGTCTAGACTTTGAGGAGACCTTTGCCCCTGTAGCTCGACTTGAAGCCATTAGAATCCTGCTTGCCTTTGCAGCTTCTAAGGGTTTCAAGCTTTACCAGATGGACGTGAAGAGTGCCTTCCTCAATGGCCTTATTGAGGAGGAAGTCTACGTCCGACAGCCTCCAGGTTTCGAGAACCCCAAATACCCTAACCATGTTTTCAAGCTTTCAAAGCTGATGGACTTCTAAGCTCCCCGAGCTTGGTATGAGAGGCTTAAGTCCTACTTGATAAGTCATGGTTTTGAGATGGGTAAAGTTGACAAGACCTTGTTCATCCGCCAAGATGGCATCGACCTTCCGCTCGTCGGATCTATGTCGATGACATTATCTTTGGCGGCTCTTCCCATACTGGTTTCCCGCTTCTGATGTCATGAGCACCGAGTTTGAGATGAGTATGATGGGTGAGTTGACCTTCTTCCTTGGCTTCCAAATCAAGCGCACTCGGGAGGGTACATTTCTTCATCAAGGAAAGTACACTCGTGACCTCCCGAGACGCTCCGACATGAGTGATGGTAAGCTTGTGTCGACTCCCATGGCTTCTACCGCCTATCTTGACCTGATGAGGATGGCGAGCCGCTTGATCAAAAGGAGTATCGCAGATGATTGGCTCCTCTTGTACCTCAACGCCTCGAGACCGTACATACATTTTTCTCGTGTGTTTGTGCGCTCGTTGTGCTTCTCCTCGCTTTCACCGCCAAAGGTGAAGCGATCTTTCGCACCTTCGAGCTACCATTGACTATGGTATCTGGTACTCTTCCTCATCCCGCCTTTCCTTGAGAGCCTTTTCGATGCGACTTCACCGGGTCAGAGGATAGATAGGAAGAGCACTTCGCACCGCCAATTTCTTGGCACTTCTCTTGTTTCTGGTCTTCAAGGAAGCGATGCAGTGTTGCATGACCCACCGCAGAGGCCGAGTATGTTGTCAGCAGACGATTGTCAGTAGTCAAGTGCTCGATGGCTTCGACCTGCGGGACTTTGGGTTAGTTATCGGCAGTGTTCCATTTTTTGTGATAACACTTCATGATTAACATTGCCAAGAACCCAAGCAAATTCGGACCAAGCACATCGATATTCGCTTCCACTTCCTTAGAGACCATGTAGAGAAGGGCGATATAGTGCTCCAGCCAGGAGAGTGACCACCGGTTATCGACATTTTCACCAAGCCATTGGATTGTTCGAGGTTTTCACTCAAGGGAGAGCTTGGGGTGGTTTGTCCTTATGGACCTGTAGTGAGGGGAGCTTTGGGTTTTATCGCTTTACTATATTATTTATGCTCTTGCTCCTTCTTGTTGCATTGCATTTTGGGTGCATTTGGGATTAGTCCTCCTAGCATAGATTAGAGTGCTTCTTTTGTCTAGTTGTTTAGATTTACGCTCTTATCTTGTGATTCTAGGATGTCGCTTATTAGTCGCTCTCTTCTCACTAGGTTGAGCTTACTCACTTCTTATAGGTTCTAGCAAGGGTTGGGCCACCCTTGGGTAGACAGGAACGTGTTTGCTCCTTAGTGTGTTAGCCAGGCGGTTGATAGTCCTAGAGTCATATGGGTAGATGAGAGTCATCGAGCCATAGTATTCTCTATATCTTATCTATGCTTTAAGGATCATTGCTTTTATGTTTTCTTTGCCGCCTTCTCGATTTATTGTTTTGGTTCAAGGAGTTCATTTGGGAGCTTCGAGCTTAATATTGACTTAACTCAACTTGAACTAAAAGTTGCATCTAATGTTGAGGGGAGCCGGATCTTCGCATTTCTAGCATTCTCGCATTGTAATTTAACTACATTGAGCCTTGATTATTATCCCGCTATGACATGTTTACAATGCTTTACACCTTGCCATGACTTGTGCTTATTTGCTAGATTTATCATGACTTCATATGTGTAGCCTAGCTTTTGCCATGATAAGTTAATTAAAATTGCTCAACTTAAACTAAAACTTGTCTTGTTAGCACTCGAGATTAGTCCTTCTTGAGCTATCCTTTTATGATTCATGCCATGTCAAATAGGTCGGGTAGAGTGATGAATCTATATTGAGCCATAGAAAGAGCTGTTTTAGTCTCTTGATGATGCATGAGTTAGTACAACTTGTTAAAAGGCAAAAGATCTCTTTTGTGCGAAAAACCGATCTCACCAATTCTCTCCTATGAGACGGCTTGCCATTGCACTTGGCATGAACTTAGGGGAGTTTTGGGTGACCTAGACTATCTTCTTAAGCTTCTCGCTTGGAGTAGTCGATAAGGCTTGAGACCTAGCACATGATAAAACAAAAATCTGGTTGGAAACCACCATGAATTTCAAAAGAAAATATGTTTCATGTGCTTAAAGCCACAAAAAGTATCATGTACTTTAACCAATGTTTCAATCTTGAGCATAGCACTCTTTTTGGTCTCAATTTAAGCTTCTTAGTTCCGCTTAGCTTATTGACATGGCTGCATCATCCTTGGATATCTCTAGCGAGACTTTGCTCATTGATGACTTGACTTGCTCACATAATGTACCTCATTTTCAGATTGTCATCTATGTGTTCTAGCTAGCTTATACATATCTTGTCATGATCTAGATAGCCTTTTTATTAAGTTATGGCTTGGTGTATTACATGTTGGTCATTATGGATAATTCTCATGGCTCAAAATGCTTAAATAAACAAACTTCACCATTTTCATCCATTAACATGTCATATTCTCTCTATTGCATCTTGATGCTTTATTGCCAAAAGGGGAGAATAAAGAAGAAAAGTCTGTTGGGGAACAGCTTTAGAGCTTTGGAGATCAATTTGCTCTTTCGCTTGTTGCTCTAGTGTTCCTTCATCGACATGGTCATTAGTTTCACTCTTCTTCTTGGACCATGTTGATTCTTCAAACTCAAACTCAACTTTGCTTTTTTTGAGTTTGTCAATATACTCATCAAGGGGAGATTGAGAGACCATGTGGAGGTCGTCCCGTGAGTGATGAGTAATTGACAAAGGTTTTAGGTCACGAGTTTGGTTTGTGTGGTCGGACCATGTCGCTTGCTGTTCACGCTGCTGTGAAGTCAATCGTATTGTCAGATAATCGAACGACCGGCGTTATATGAGCGGTACGACCGCAGGCGGTTGTACCGATTGGTAAATGGCGTTGAAAAATTCCAGAGAAGTTGTTTTTCGAGTTCGGTCTTCATTGAAAATCGGAACGATCGCAGTATTGGAGCGATACGACCGAGTGCGGTTGATCCGCCGGTAATATGGCGGTTGTACCGATTGTATTGTGAGGTTCGCCATTTTGGTGTTTTGAGTTTTGGATAGGTCATATCCAAGTGTGTTCATGCATATGTGTTGCATATTGCATGTTTGAGCTAACGCTGGGTCAAGTTGTGAAGAACTTGTTCCTGCTTCGTGTTTCTTGTCGTGTGGTCGCAGGACGCCGAGCGGAGTCGTGGCGAGACACGGTGGATCGGACTAGGCGCAGTGGCGCCGAGGTCGAACGGTCGATGTGTCAAGACGACGTGGACTCGAGGTGGTTGCGAGGCGGCGAGACAAGGAGCGCGAAGCTTCCCTTGGAAGGTGCGAATAAGCGAATCGAAATTCGCAAGGCCGCACAAGCGGGCGGGCTCCGTTGGACTTAGCGGGCGAACGGGAGGAGACCCGTTAGCCAAGGCTATATAAAGGATTGGAGGGCTGCATGCCCTCTTGAGCACTTGGGTGGAATTAGGGTTTTAGAGTCAAAAGAGGCTTTGTGAGGTTGTTTCTCTTTTGCTCTTTAGTGGTTGAGGGTGTTGGTGGAGGCGCTTGGTGCTCCTCGCTTGTCCCCTTCAGTAGCTCTCCAATGTGAGTTCTTGGCTTAGGGAGAGGGAGAGGATGGATTGATGAACTTGTAATCATTCCTCTTGTTCTAATGTCCATGCGTATGGGGATGTATCTCTTTGTATTTCGCTTCTTGATTCAATGAATGGAAATCAAGTTTTCTTCTATTCGTGCTCTCGCTCTTCGCTCTCCTTTTTGTGATTTTTGGGGCTTTCTTCAATCCGGGAGTTTTTGCTTGGTTCTTCCTCTTGATCTTGCTTGCTGGGACATGTGGGAACCTATCTAAGGTCATCTAGATCATCATCCACCCACGAGCAAGTCGTTAGATCAAGTTTTGATTTTTGCCCGCTTTTGAACCCACCTTCGCTCAAATGCAAAAGGATAGGAACCTTGGCATGGATCTCTGAAATCGTTGCTTGGAATAGGTTCCTAATATCTTCAGGAAGGTGTGGTTCAATTTTGGTCAAGTTTGGCCAGAGATCAAAAGTTTGATCGATTTTCGCTTTTGAAACCCGAGCTGATTTTACTGCTTCCAGACAATCGAACGACCGTCAGAACACTACGGTTGTACCGCAAGATCGCGAACGACCGCCGCTTGCTCGCGGTTAGTCGATCTGCAGTACAACCGCCGCTTGTTCTAAGGGTTAGCCGATCATGCAGACAACCGCCGCTTGTTCGCGGTTGTACCGATTGTCCCGATTTGTTCGTAACTTCCTGCTTTTTGTTTGTCGAAATGTGGGGGTGAGAAGTGGATTCAACATAAGACTTCCTCTGTGCTTAATCTTTGATCTTCATAGCTCTCATAGCTATTGGAGTGATTTACAAGTTGAATCCATTCTTTGCGAAAAAAGTTTATGTGCTCCTATTCACCCCCTCTAGTCGCCTTTTCCGGTCCTTCATGTTGAAGTAACAACGAGATAATAACATAGTAACAACAAGAAGATCAACCTCGAAGTGACTAACCCAATAGTCACCACAACAATAGCATGAACTTCCGCTCATACCAACCATGTCAAGTTTTAATTAAAGGTTGTAGTCTAATTCTTACGAAATAACCAAGCGTGTCCATAACCTAGACGAGGCTATTCAATAGTTTTATCCTCGCGGGGGTGTACCAATGTACCCACACGCCGACCGCCTTTCCTTTAGGCACACTACCTTTGGTATGCCGGCAAGACGGCTAAGTCCTACGAGACATTTCCAATGGACAATGCTAATTCGAGTCGCACAACCCACGGGAGAAGGAGACATCACACAACCTGCCCGAAGCCAATGCTCCTCCCACATCACACACACATTTTATCTTTAAAACACACCAACCGAGCGACCCCAATTAACACCGCCCAAAGTACTTAGTCAAGAGGGTTCCATATGCCCTCGTGTGGTTAGCACGCAAAATTGCTTGGATCAATGGCGCAAGAATTCGGTCCTTGTTGACTCAGGCATACCACCACATCCAAAAACCACACCATCCATCCAATATGCCCAAGTCTAAATCAATCTTTTATTTTCAGTTTTTGATTTTTACAAATTAATCAAAGCACAAGTGCTGGACATATAGGAGTAATAATCAGTTTTGAGTGATCAAGACCATCGACTAAGTCGATGATCGCCCATTTCTACCGATAACTAAGCATGTCTAAGCAATTTAAAACGAAACTACTAAGTGATAAGAGCTCATCCAACGAGCTCAAACCACAGCAAATAACCTAGGCTCATGGTAGTAGAGGATAAACAATTCCTACAGATTATGCAACTATAGGATTGCTAGCTTACATTTAACACAAAGTCGCATGCATACATAGAAGTAAAACAACATATTAACCTTTAAAGTAATGGGACGTTAGAGGATATGATCAAACTGCTTGCCTTGTTGCTGGCCAAGTTGTGGCAGAGGGTCACTCTCGGGATCGCCACAAATGTCGAAACCTAACGGAAAAGCGATAAAGAACCGATAAGAACGATTTAAAAACAACAAAGACAGCACAACAAACGAACTCCAAATTCTCTGAATTTTCTACAGCAGCAAGAGAGTGATTTTAGGGGATTTTGCAACAAGAACCAATTGATTTGGATTCTCGATGCAAAAGTTATGAGCAAAACAATTCTGCTCAGCCCCTAAAATACCAAACTGCACTATTCACTAATTTAATTATGAGGCAACATTTTCTAAAACAGAAGTGAAGCTGAAATTTTTACTGTAAAACCAGCACCTCATGAGATGAATAACACAATTGAGTTCACCTCATTTGGAGCTATATTGCACTTTCTATAATTTTTCAAAAACAAGAACTTGAACAAAATTATAATGCACAAGTCCTCATTTTCCTAACAGCAACATGCTCACAACTAATTTTCACAGTGAGTTCATTAATAGAGGAAACCAACAAAGTTGGTCTCGCCCAAAAATAATCTACAGAGCATTAGTTATGTATTTTACAAGTTAAGCATTAATTTGAGTGTATATTTAAAGTGATTTTTAAAATCTAATGGCAAAACTGTGCTCTGGAGCTGAACTCAACTTACAATCATTTTTGGATTAAAGTCAAGTTCAAGACAGAGCTAACACAATTTGAAGGACCTCATTTGGAATTAAAGAGAAAAAGATACGAAATTCTAAAGTTTATACCTTATTTCAGTTCATAATTAAGAATTTACTGGAATTTCTAAAACCCATAAGGACATGGGAGGTCATGAGCCACAGATCACAGATCTAACGGCTCAGACCTCCTGTGAAAACGACACGCCAGGAGGTCCAGAGGTCCCGGACCTCCTAGCAATGCACATGCGCGAGGTGAGGGAGGTCGGGCCGAGATGGGAAATCCAACGGACCACAACATGGAAAGGAGGTCCTGAACGGACCAGATCTAAAGGGGAGGTCCTCAACGGTTGGGATGTCCTCGAGGAGGTCCCAGCGGAGGTCTCAACGCCACTGCACCTCCGGGGAGGTCTCGACGGCCACGACATGATTAGCAAGGGAGGTCTTGGACGCCTGCAGATCTCCTGGGAGGTCTCGACGCCCTGACCCAGCACAAGCCAGCGCCGCTGGGACCAGAGCATAATGCGCCGGGACCACGAGGAGGTCCGCGCACGGAGGTCTTAATTGCACGCATTAAAGGGTGGATTTAAGGCGCTTAAGACGCCCATTGATTACAATGATGGGAGCAAATGATTAGCGATTAAAATGGTGAATCTTTGTCCTAAAACGACAATGACACGCCGGGGCGTCCGACAAAGATCCCGAAGCGTGAAGAAGTGGTCTCGCCGGCGATGTAGAGCCCGCCGGTGAGGTCAATGGTACCACCGAGTGCACAATAACGCTTGCGCACCCAAAGGACCTCCTCTCAACGGCGACGGCTTTGAACGCCATGAGCCGGAGAGGGCAAATTGACCAAAGACGCCAAAACCGAAAAGCAAAAATGAAGCTCTGCGCGACATTCAAGCGTATGCCCAAACAAAAGCTCCGCGACATTCATTCATACGGATGCCAGCAACTAAAGGACTAACAGGGGAGTTACCTGGAGGTCCTAAAGATGCCAATGAGGTTGAGGATGGTGCTGGCCGGAGTTGGGGAAGATGGAGAGCTCCACCGCTTCAAGTCCAAGCTCCAACTCCAAGCTCCCAGCTCCACTAGGCTACCTCTGCAAATGCCCCAACCAAAGGAAGTTAGGGTTGAGGTCGAGAGATGCCCAGATAGAAACAGAGAGAGGAGGAGAAGCCACTCGAAATCCCGAGCCACCGAGAAGCTTCAAGGACCTTGACAATGGCAACCACCAAAGGAGGAGAGAGTTTGGGATGAGGAGCTCACCACGCACAAAGTGCAAGGCCGAGATCAATTGTGTGCAAAGGAAGCCACTGGAGAGTTCCAAGGGTAACTTATAGCCCGAGTGAAGGTTATGAGCTGGGCTAAGCTCCATGGTGAGCTTAGCCCACCTGTTGGTCCATGGAGTGGCAAGGACATGAGGTTGACAAGGTGCAGTGTCTGAGCCGACCCAAAAGGCGTAAGGTCGACCAAGATTAAATGCGGTTAGCAAAGAGTCATGAAAAGGTACCAAGTGGACAAACGTGCATTAACTCCATCGCCGAGGCTGCAGCGCCCAGAGGAAGGAGAAGAACAGGGAGGTCTTTATGACCGTTGGATAAGACCATGGGGAGAGGTCCTGCCCTCCGATGGCATTTTGAACCAAGATGTTTTAAGTGGCCGGGAGGAGGTCCCACCACACGATCAAGGATGGGGAGGTCGTGGCCCTCCGATTTCCTTAATGTGTACGCCAAGACGTGGGAAATGGGACAGAGGTCCAAAGCGTTGATTTCAATCAACGGTGCGGACCTCCCGTGAGGTCTTAACTGCATGCTAACATAAAACATGAGGGGAGGTCATGGCTTTTGGATTAAAATCCAAGGGCACACAACCAAAGGGAGGTCTCGAGGCTTTGCGTGAAGCGAGGGAGGTCAAGATCTTTGGATTTTGATCCAACGGTGGTGATCAAAACAGGAGGTCTGAGAGCCTCGCACGTGGCGCAAAGGAGGTCTTGGGCTTGCACAACACACACGGAGATCATGGCCTTTGGATTTAGATCTAAGGGCAACGACCTCACGTCTTGGGAGATCTGATCGATGAGGTCAGGAGGAGGTCGTGGACTGTGGATTTCAAATCCAACGGTGCACAACATGAGATAGGGAGGTCTTGTGCGATGGATATTTTGAGGGAGGTCGGGTCGTGGATCTCGATCCAACGGCCACGACCTCAAGTGAGTGCAAAGGAGGTCTGATAGTTAGCTTAAGAGGAGGAGGTCGAGCGGTTGGATGTAAATCCAACAGCCTATGACCTCGCCTGTGGAAGGTGGTTTTGAGGTTTGATAACAAGGGAGGTCGGGGGCCTGGATCTTAATCCAAGGGCCAAGACCTCAACAAGGTGGGAGGTCTTTGCAGTGTTGACCGCGGAAGAGGTCGTGGCTGTTGGATGTAAATCCAGCGGCTGCGACCTGATCAAGGTGGAGAGGGAGGTCTGCTGGGGTGCAGACACGGTTGGGCTGGACCAGCTTTGAATGCGGCTAGCCCAAGGAATAGTGTAGGCTTTTAAATTTAGTTTTTAACAGCCGAAACTTAGCAGAATTATTTGAGATAGCAAATGAACTCCAAATTTGATGAAATTTTAACTGGAGCTTGCTGACAATGAGATCAACCTTGCATAAAATTTCCAGAGGTTATTATGCAATGCATTTTTCTCAGGAAATTCGTTAAGGTTGTTTAAAGGATTGTTTTACCTCCAAAATTTATCAAACTAGTTTTACAACTTGTGATATTTTTCAGAGGGGTCCCACCTCAGTTTTAGGACCAAGGAAAATACTTTCCAATTGTTTGGCACAAGATTTAAGATAATCGGAAAATGAGTTTGACTTTTGGTCAACAAGAGCTTTGTGTTTTTGGATTACACAACTCTTGGACAAGAATTACATGAGATTTTAGGGTTTTCAAGTTGTGAGAAAAGTTTTAATTTCTACACATATAATTATACTTGAATAACCCCAATTATACATTTGGGATGTTACAAAATCTCTCCCCTTACAAAAATCTCGTCCCGAGATTTGGCTCACTCTCGAAAAGAAAGATGGATAGTCCGCACGCAGACGATCTTCTCTTTCCCAAGTAGCCTCATCCTCGTAATGGTTCGACCAATCGAACTTTAAGGAACTTGATGGTCTTATTCCTTGTCCTTCGCTCAGACTCATCGAGCACGCCGAACAGGTGCTCGCGATAGGTCAAATCTTCCCGACATCGAGGGTTTCCAACGGAGCTTCCTCGCTTGGAACACGGAGGCACTTTAAGCCGACACATGAAAACATCATGTACCCCTCAAGTGCAGCCGGCAACTCCAACTTATAGGCAATAGCTCCTTCTTCTCGATAACGCGGTAGGGACCGACATATCGAGGAGCCAACTTGCCCTTGACGCCAAACGTTGATGGCCCTTCAAAGGAGAGACTTTGAGATACACAAAGTCATTAGGCTCAAAACGCAACTCACGCCGGGCGGCGATCCGCATAGCTCTTTTGCTCGATTGAGCTGTGGCGCAAACGCCACGAATAAGCCGGACTTGGCGCCGCCTCATTGATTGAGTCCGGCCAAAGAGAGGTCTTTCACCGGTCTCTGACCAGCTTCAACGGGTTCTACACTTTCTCCGCATAAGGCCTCAAATGGTGCCATGCCGAGACCGGATCAAATCTGTTGTTATAAGAAAATCTTCGCTAATGGCAAGCATTTCTCCCAATGCTTCCCATAGAAAGGACACAAGCACGAAGCATGTCTTCCAAAACTTGGTTGACCCTCTCGGTCCCACCATCGCTTTGGGGTGAAATGCCGCTAAAGGTAAGACGGGTTCCCATAGCCTTTTGCGTGCTATGCCGTAAACGGAAGTGAAGATGGAGCCACGATCGAAACGATCGTTTTAGGTACGCCATGTAAGCTCACAATCCTAGAGACATAGAGCTCACCTAGGCGATCGGTGCGAATCTTGGTCTTGATCGAAGAAAATGAGCCACTTTAGTCAATCGATCGATGACGCACCCAAATGGCATCATTTCTTCTTGGGACGGGTAGACCGGTGATGAAATCCATTCGATCGAATCCCACTTCCACTCCGAATAGGCAGAGGTCAAGGCCCCATCGACGCCGATGCTCACCTTGACACGACGACACACGCCGCTTCTAAGAACGAACCGCGATCTCCTCTTCATTCGGGTCCACCAAAATCTCTAGCGGAGATCTTGATACATCTTTGTGGCCCCGGATGAATGGATAAAGGCGAATCATGGGCTTCATGGAGGATTAAATTCCGCAATTCCTGTCCTTTGGAACCACAAGGCGTTGTTCAACCTCACAACACCATGCTCATCCTCGGAAAAGCACTTAGTCGCTCCGCTTCTTGACATTTGCCTTAATGTGGCTCACCCAATATCCGATCGCCTGCGCGGACTTGATCCGATCCACCAAGGTTGGTTGCACAACCAAGGCAATGAGAGAACCATGCTCACTAAACCCAAGTTGAGATGTCAAAACTCTTCTAGAAGAGCGGGTCAAGCTCCTCGACAACAAGGCATTGCAATGCGCTTATGCGATTAAGCGCATCGGCAAGAATCGACATTAGCCTTGCCTGATGGTAGTGAATACCCATATCATAGTCCTTGATCAACTCCAACCATCTCCTTTGCCCGAGGTTCAGTCAGCCGGTGAACAAATACTTAAGGCTCTTGTGATCCGAATACACTTCACAACGACACCGATTAGGTAATGTCGCCAAATCTTAAGTGCATGAATCACGTAAGCCAACTCCAAATCATGAGTAGGGTAGTTAAGTTCATGAGGTCTCAATTGCCTTGATGCATAGGCCACTACCTTGCCTTCTTGCATAAGGACACAACCGAGGCCTCGACGAGAAGCATCGCAAAGATATCGGCTTCGATGGATATCGTGAAGAACAAGAACAGAGCGGTGGTCAACCGCTTGAGTATTTGGAAACTTTCTCACACTCGGCGGACCACACGAACTTCTTGTCCTTCTTGAGCAACTCCGTCATCGGCCATGATCTTAGAGAAGTTCTCGATAAAGCGACGATAATATCCCGCTAAGCCGAGAAAACTCCGCACATCGGTGACCAAACAGTCGACTCCATGAAAGAACATCGCCGACCTTGTTAGGATCAACGGCTACGCCTCCCGCCGAAAGAATATGGCCTAAGAAGGCCACTTCCTTCAACCGAATCGCGACTTGTCAACTTCGTCAGACAACCGGTGCTCACGTAGCTTGCCTAACACAAGCTTCAGATGCTCGGCGTGTTCCTCATCGCTCGGGAGTAGATAAGGATATCATCGATGAAGACCACGACAAACTTATCCAAATACTCCATGAATACCGAATTCATGAGGTTCATGAACAAGGCAGAGCATTGGTTGCTTCAATGACATGACAAAGGTACTTATACAAGCCGTGGCGAGTAGAGAACGCCGTTTTGGAATATCCTCGGGCGAATATTTAACCTCGATGATATCCCACTCTCAAATCAATCTTGGAGAAAACTCGAGCTCCGGTTAATTGATCAAGAGATCGCCAATACGGGCAATGGATACTTGTTCTTCATCGTCACTTCATTAAGTGGGCGGTAATCAACGACATGCTAGTACCGCCCTTCTTTTTACGAAGATTGCCGGACAACCCCACGGAGATGAGCTAGGCGAATGAACCCTTTTCTTGCAGCTCACTTAATCGCTTCTTCAACTCCACCAACTCGCTCGGTGGCATCCGATAAGGCCTCTTTGAGATAGGGGCGTACCGAGCCAACTCAATGACAAACTCGAGGTCTCGAACGGTGGCATCCCCGAAGATCTCGCAGAAAGACATCAACAAAGTCACAAACTGTTGGGACTTCGCTAATATCAAGAGCGGCTTCGCTTCGAAAAGCGAAGAGATGAGGGCCTAGCGACTTGTGGCGAAAGCAACTCGCCACGGAGGGGCTAGACAGAGAGACGAGCTTCTGGCGCAATCGATTTGTCCCATGTGCCGAGACAACCAATCCATGCCAAGAATCACATCAAGACTCGCTGAATGGAGAAGGATAAGGTTTGCTAAGAACCCTCGCCTTCGATCTCGATAGGGACATCCCTACACTCGGATTCACTCTCAACTCCAACCAGAGAGCGAATGAGTAAGCGGATCCGACAATGGAGAGAAAAGAAGCTCTCCGACAAAGCAAAGAAAAGACTCGTAAACAAAGGAATGAGATGCTCCTGAATCAAACAAGACAAGAGCAGCAGGTGAGAGTTAATGTAGTGTACCTAACACGACGCCGGATGCCTCCCCGAGCCTCCTCTCGCAGGTGGACGGCGCTGACGCGACCACTACCCACGCCTTTGGGTAGCCGGACGATCTTCCGTCCCGAGCCGCACCACCTCTCCCGCCCGCGTCCTCCATTAGGACGAGGGGTCGCTTGTCTTCTTAGGGCATTGGTTCGCATAATGCCCCTTCGTTGCATGAGAAGCATGTGACCCCGGCACCGGGTTAAGGGGCCGTCACGACTCGCAGTGCACGGATCGAGACACGGCTGCGATGGACGAGGAACAGGGCGTGACCTCGGGGTGCCAAGAATGAGACTGGTACTTCGAGATCGCCTCAAACGGGACGGAAGAATCGCTCGATGACTTATGGGCCTCCCACTTGCACTTGCGGAGTCCATAAGCTCTCGAGCCGCATGCTCGCCGACGATGGCCTTGTCGACCAAGGTCCGGAAATCGTGGAAGTCGACAATGGATAGCTTGTCCTTCACTCCTCGCATAAGCCACGCTGAACTTGGCCTGCTTAGCCATATCGGTTACATCCTCGGGAGCATAACGAGCTAGATGATTGAACTCAGAGACATACTCCATGATCGAAGCTACGCCTTGCTTGAGCGCAAGAAACTCCTCGCTTGATCTCCATCAAGCCGGCAGGATGTGAGCCCGACGGAAGGCGATCGAAACTCCTCCCAAGAAACGGTGTGGTCTGCGGGCTGCATGGCGAGAAAGCTCTCCCACCATGACAACGCCGCACCTCCAAATGGTGCGCGATGCGAATAGCGCCTTCTCGTTTCCCGGCACTACGCGATCGCGGTTTACGCCCCACAAGACGGCCAATCGCTCAGATCCAACGGGTCCTCGACCGAAAAGGTAGGGGCCGAGTACGAAGAAACTCCGCGAGTCCTCCACGCGGCCGATGGGCGTTCCTTGCCCAGATCCTCAAGCTCCGGAAAGTGCAGCAGTGTTGCGCGCGATGACGCCCAAGAGAACTCTCTCACATCCGCCGTTGCGCCGATCTGAAGAAGAACCTCGCCATGGTCGGAGGAGGAGGAAGCTCCTCGTCCGACCAGTGGATCGCCTTGGCCGCTACGAAAAGGCCCGCCATCTGTTACAATGAAATTTGGTTAGCAACTAAACCCGAAAACAAAGCCTTAAAGAAAGCAAAGCCAACGACTAGGGGAATGGAATATCACCCTAAACGAAAGCCAAAACAGCGGGTAATTTATACTTTAAAAAGCTTCTAATAGACTCCAAAACAGCCAAGAAACACCAAAAGAAGGCTCAACTTCTCAACTCAACTAACCCGTATTGAATGAACGAGTAATTGATCGAGAAGATTAAAAATCAGATTGTAAGATGAGATCTAAAACTATTAGAGAGCAAGGTTAATGCAGCGAAATAAGTGTTAGATACTTAGCTAACTAGTATCACATCTTACCCTTTTATTCCCACAAGTTTTAGTTGATTTAACCTCTCATTTTCTATCCTATTTAGAACCTTTGAGCTTGCTGTCCGAAATTGACGCTTGCTGTCCAGATTTTGCATCCAAGCTTCCAAATAAATTGGCCATTCCGAAGCTTCAAAACCTTGTAGATGGGCAGCTAACACTTCAATTTGCCAAACTCATTGATTCCCCAAAACCCTATTAATCGATAACAACTATTTTGTAGAAGGAAGAGAGGAAAACAACTTTTAAAACTCAAATTAGAGTGAGATGAGAAGAGAAAGCTAAGATAGATGAGGAGTAAAATGTGAGAGTTTTCTTAAGCTTTCAAAACTCATTTGATATTTTGAAATTAGGTTTTCAAAATACCCTAAAGACGACTAAGCTTATGTTACTTACGGTCAAGATAGCTCGATACCAACTTTTAGAGCACCGGATTTATTAAGCTCATAATACTTAGTCATCCAATTGACCCTAGTATTATCAACCAAATAAACCAGTCTCGAGAGATGTATACTCCCTGCATGCAAGATACATACCTCACAACAAAAGAATGTATCAATTCCATACAACACATAGAATATAAGCAACAAACCGAAGTTAATATTAATAAGGAATAGCTATTACAAAAGAGGGCCCTTAGGCCAAATAGCAACAATTCTACAAAGATAACAATGAAGCAAAAGTGCCATAAAGATGGCTATAACTCAAAGCCAATCAAGGTGCCTTAACCCCTAGGCATCTCGACCGACCGCCAAGCTAGTCGTCAAGAAATCGCAACACGTGAGCGCAAAAAGAGAGGCTCTTGGAGCTCTCCTTCTTCCTCTCGCAACAAAAGCCACAAAAAATTTGCCACAACCACGGCGGATGAGTACATAAAGTACTCCGAAGACTTACGTGTGAGATAACAGAACTATAAATAGCTACATGCAAGCTTTATTTAAGTGGAGGAGGCTTTGGACTCATTTTAGCATAAAGCAACATTTATTTGCAATAACATAATAGATTGAAGGCAATTTGGCAAAGCATTTTTAAATGTTGTGAGAGACCATGTGGAGGTCGCCCCGTGAGTGATGAGTAATTGACAAAGGTTTTAGGTCACGAGTTTGGTTTGTGTGGTCGGACCATGTCGTTCTGCCGGTTCACGTTGCGGAAGTCAATCGTATTGCCGGGATAATCGGAACGACCGGCGTGTTATGAGCGGTACGACCGCAGGGCGGTTGTACCGATTGGTAAATGGCGGTTGAAAAATTCCAGAGAAGTTGTTTTTCGAGTTCTGGTCTTCATTGAAAATCGGAACGACCGCAGGTATTGGAGCGGTACGACCGGAGTGCGGTTGATCCGCTGGTAATATGGCGGTTGTACCGATTGTATTGTGAGGTTCGGCCATTTTGGTGTTTTGAGTTTTTGGATAGGTCATATCCAAGTGTGTTCGTGCATATGTGTTGCATATTGCATGTTTGAGCTAACGCGGGTCAAGTTGTGAAGAACTTGTTCCTGCTTCGTGTTTCTTGTCTCGTGTGGTCAGCAGGACGCCGAGCGGAGTCGTGGCGAGACACGGGATCGGACTAGGCGCAGTGGCGCCGAGGTCGAACGGTCGATGTGTCAAGACGACGTGGACTCGAGGTGGTTGCAGGCGGCGAGACAAGGAGCGCTGAAGCTTCCGGAAGGTGCGTAGGGCGAATCGAAATTGCAAGGTCGCACAAGCGGGCGGGCTCCGTTGGACTTAGCGGGCGAACGGGAGGAGACCCGTTAGCCAAGGCTATATAAAGGATTGGAGGGGCTGCATGCCCTCTTGAGCACTTGGGTGAATTAGGGTTTTAGAGTCAAAAGAGGCTTTGTGAGGTTGTTTCTCTTTTGCTCTTTAGTGGTTGAGGGTTGTTGGTGGAGGCGCTTGGTGCTCCTCGCTTGTCCCCTTCAGTAGCTCTCCAATGTGAGTTCTTGGCTTAGGGAGAGGGAGAGGATGGATTGATGAACTTGTAATCATTCCTCTTGTTCTAATGTCCATGCGTATGGGGATGTATCTCTTTGTATTTCGCTCTTGATTCAATGAATGGAAATCAAGTTTTCTTCTATTCGTGCTCTCTGTTCTTCGCTCTCCTTTTGTGATTTTTGGGGCTTTCTTCAATCCGGGAGTTTTTGCTTGGTTCTTCCTCTTGATCTTGCTTGCTGGGACATGTGGGAACCTATCTAAGGTCATCTAGATCATCATCCACCCACGAGCAAGTCGTTAGATCAAGTTTTGATTTTTGCCCGCTTTTGAACCCACCTTCGCTCAAATGCAAAAGGATAGGAACCTTGGCATGGATCTCTGAAATCGTTGCTTGGAATAGGTTCCTAATATCTTCAGGAAGGTGTGGTTCAATTTTGGTCAAGTTTGGCCGCGAGATCAAAAGTTTGATCGATTTTCGCTTTTGAAACCCGAGCTGATTTTACTGCTCCAGACAATCGAACGACCGTCAGAACACTACGGTTGTACCAAGATCGCGAACGACCGCCGCTTGCTTCGCGGTTAGTACGATCGCGGTACAACCGCCGCTTGCTCGCGGTTGTAGCCGATCGCGGTACAACCGCCGCTTGTTCGCGGTTGTACCGATTGTCCCGATTTGTTCGTAACTTCTGCTTTTGTTTGTCGAAATGTGGGGGAGAAGTGGATTCAACATAAGACTTCCTCTCAGGCTTAATCTTTGATCTTCATAGCTCTCATAGCTATTGGAGTGATTTACAAGTTGAATCCATTCTTTGCGAAAAAGTTTATGTGCTCCTATTCACCCCCCCTCTAGTCGCCTTTCCGGTCCTTCAATTGGTATCAGAGCCGGTTAGCTCTTTTCAATAGATCTTAACCGGTCTCAAGAGCCGTGGCGATGGACAAGTACTCGACCAAGCACTGCTTTTGATGGCATCGACACCCTTCCGAAGAGCCGAATGGAGACATACATCCGTGCCTGTGGGTATGCCATCCGGCGAAAGGTCAAGGTTCGATTCATTGTTCTCGCCGATGAGAACATCAATGCCGGAACATGGTTGATGTTGAGGCGAATGCAAAGGCAAGGAACATCATCATCCGTGGTTTGAGTCGTAGTGAGTTTGACCAAGATATCTCACCCGCCGTCCGCTTACGATATCCGGGTGACCTCGACGATACCATGAGGGCACCACCGGATCAAGACGGTTCGACAGACCAGCTCAAACGAGAATACAACAAATTTGAGATGCTTGTCGGTGAGTCCCTAGATGAGTGCTTCAGACGTTTTCACAAGATCTTGAGCAACCTCCGAGCGGTCGGTCTCACATACCCCGACTCGGACAATGCTCGCCGATGCTCACGCGGACTCGATCTGCGTGTTTGGGAGATGAAAGTGACCACCATCAAAGACACGACAGACCTCTCGACCTTGACTCTTGATGCGCCAGACTCACGCCTCAAGACTCACGAGATTGACGTTGTCTCGTCGAGGTCGAAGTCACGATCGATGGCCTTGGTCACCGATCCCGCCAACTTCGAGTCCTCTTGCAATTTCTCCTTGTCGCTCTCTCGTGACATAATCGATGATCGCTAGAGCGACTTTATGGATGAGCAACTTGCCCTCCTTGCTCGAGATTCTCCCACGCTTACAAAGGAGGAGGGACAGAAAGAGAGGAGGACCCGTGATTTGCTTCGAGTGTGGTGGCCCCAACCACATTCGGGCAAACTGCCCCAAGCTGGAGAAGGGCAAGAACGACTACGGCGGTTCGGGCAAGAACGACTACACCGACAAGAACCGCAACAAGAAGCCTCCACTCGACGCCTAGCAAGAAGAAGAAGTTCCGCAACCGGCAAAGCCAAGAAGCTCTTCCATCGCCCTCACCGCCTCGACGACCTCGACCTCGGCGAGGTGGAGGGATGGAGCGACGATGACGGACGGGTGACCAAGAGCCCAAGAATGGCGGCGACGACTTCTCCCAAGATGTGCTTCATGGCCCTCGAGGGCGAACTTCAACATGACAATGAACAGACTCGACACCTGACGAGGTAGATCCCACCTCACGAACAGCTCAATCATGCTTTTCTTAAGCTAGAGGTTTTCATGCTAAAGCTAAGGCTAGGTGTGCTTTGAGTTAGAGAAGGAAATAGATAGACTGTCACTAGAGATTATTGCTCTTACATCCGCTCCTTCTAGTGATGATTGTGATACATGCTCGCTTTGTCAAGTTGATATGGAGAAGTTAAGGACCTCACATGATAGTATGTCCTCCGAACTTGATAGTGTTAAGGTGGAGAATGTTAGTCTCTTGTTTGAGTTAGAATTGAGTAGGATGGTCATTACCCTACTTATTACCGATGAGACTACTTCCCACCTCATGTGAGGGTAAGGACATTGTTTGCTAGAGGATCTTATGCCATGCTCCTTGATCTGCCTCGAGTCTTGTGAAAATTGCAATAACTTGAAGATGAACTTAAACAGGCAGATCATAAAATTGTGAACTACAAGCTTCTTTACTTGAGCCGATTGTTTCATGCTTGAACTGCCCTAAGTTAATCGCTGAACTTGAGGTCGTCTCCAAACAGCTTCAAGATATGATTGATCATGAAAGGAAGTTGGCTCGCTTTGCTTCTAAGGACCTGTTAGCTCACCATGCATTAAGTGTAACAAACTAAAATCGACTTGATTGCTTTGGATGAGAAATGTGAAGCTAACTAAGGATCTTCTAGAGAAGTCACATTGTGCTTGCAATATGATTGTGGAGAAGGGAGAGAAGCCCTGTGGTAAGGATGAGACGCTTAGCAACGTGAACCAACTGCTAGCAAGAGGGATCTGTCCTTCAGAGTCGTGCGTGTGCACAAGCCATTCTTCCCTCTCGTTCTTTGGTTCTTCTTTTGCTCCCTTACCTTCATTGTCTCTTCTTCCCCGCTCTTCTTGCACCTCTCTTTTCGGGAGTGTCAAGTACCTTATGAACACTCTCGAGAGATTTGTAGGAGGCAAGAAGAAGCTCAATCTTATTCTAGACCAATCTAAGATCTGCAGATTTAATCGTGGTCTAGGATATGACTTCTCGAGGACATGAGGAAGCATCCACCGCCGTGCTCGCACTCCATAGCACTGTGTGTGATCGAGACCGAGCCCAGACCGAGAAAGTCCATTTCAAGTCGGCGGGCTATGTCCAGGGGATTCGACAAGAAGGTAATTTCACATGTCGCTTCTACCTCTCGAAGGTGAAGTATCACCGCACCTTCTCGGTAAGGATGGACACACAATCGATCGATGCTTCAGCGCGCCAAGATCAGCGTAGAGACCATGTTGAGTCTCTTAGGCGCATTCTGTGGTCGGCCCTGCACCTTGAGTGCACCTAAGACCAACACGAGGTCTAGACTTGTTTCTTCCGATGGGTTTGTGCGAGATCGAGGACTTGGTTTTTCCGAAGTTTTACGGTTTTCGCCCTCATGTTTGCTTTCATCGTGACTTCCGCCGTCCCCGAGGGTAGATCTCGTTTTCCCATCGAGATAGCTACTCATGGCGTGTTCAAGATGTTGTGTGTTCTCGCTTCGCTCAGAGTAGCGATCGGACCCAAAGAACGACTTTCGGTCTACTCTTAGACCTTCGCTTTGAGTTACAGAGAGCGAGGGTAGATAGAGGTCGATCGTGCTTGACTACTTCATCCGCCGACGTGTTATTCAAGATTAGGTGCCAAAATCATTGTTGATTTATCCCAAGATCGAGACTTTACTCTCTTGACTCAGTTCGCGGGTAGGGAAGGAGAAGGTTTGGCTTGTAGACTCGGTTGTTCTCGCTATATGACCGGAGACTCCGCTGGTTCTCCTCCTAGCCCGCGCTCCAGTGATGAGACGATCACCTTCGAGACGCTTCGTCTGGGCGCGCCATCGCCAAAGGTACTGTATGATTAATGCTTCTTTTATTCTTAAGGATGTTGCCTTGGTTAGTAAGTCGCAGACAATTTGCTTTCGTTTCTCCATCGATGACGGTTTCGAGGTGAGCTTTAAGAAAAACAATTGCAAAATTCTTGACTCTTCTGTAGTCCGGTTTATGGATTTCTCGTTATGGGAGGATCTTTCGTGCTGATTTTTCCGATTCTTCCGGTGATCCTCTCCGGTGTTTGGTTGCTTCGAGTCCCGCGATCTCTTTTCTCGCATAGGAGACTTGGTCATATTGATTTGACCATTTGACCCGAAAGTTAGCGACCATGATCTCATTCGTGGTCCGCCAAACTCAAGATGGTCAAAGATCTTGTTTGCACTCCATGCCAAGACGGCAAGATGGTTGCCGCTTCTCATCCTCCCACACAAGCATTATGACCGATGCACCGACACCGCTCCACATGGACACGCTTGGACCACTCGAAAAGCAATCGGCAGGAGGGAAGTGGTATGTGCTTGTCGTGGTCGATGACTTCTAGAGGTATTCTTGGGTGTTTTTCTTAGCCTCGAAGGATGAGACGCGTTTTCACATTTCCGAGGTCTTTTAGTAGGTCATCTGCTGAGCTCCCGGTGCCTTACGAGCGATCCGCATGACAATGGCACGGAGTTCAAGAATTCCTACTTTGAGAGTTTCTGCGGTGAGACAGTGTAGAGCACCGCCTTTCTCCATACGCCCCTCAAAGAAATGGCGTTGGAGAGGAAGAACCGCACCTTGGTTGAGATGGCCAGACGATGCTTGATGAGTACTCTACACCGAGGAAGTTTTGGGTTGAAGCCATTGCGACCGCGTGCCATGTTTCAATCGAGTTTTTCTTCTGCACTCCTACATCGCACTTCTTATGAGTCGAGATACTGCTAAAGCCCAGCGTCTCTCATTTTCGTGTGTTTGGTTGCAAGTGCTTTATTTTGAAGTCCGGGAACCTAGATAAGTTCGAGTCACGCCTGTGATTCGGTATCTTTCTAGGCTACTCGACTTCTTCGGGCTTATAGGGTCAGGCTGCGAGTCTAGCAAAATGGTAGAGACTCGCGAGGTGACTTTTGACGAGGCCACCGGGACTAGGCCAGATATCTCGTGTTCTTTAGAGCAGTCCGAGACCATCTTTGTGGATGATGAGGACGATGGAGATGACGGTTGTCTACGATCCTGCCTCTCATCCACTCCTTGAGGTGCCGTCTTCCACCGCACCTCGAGGTGATCGACCCTGCCTTCGCTTCCTCCGGAGCTAGTGGCTCTGCTCCTACCTCGTCGGCTCATGAGGTAGAGGCCACTTCTTCATCTCTCCCAGACCTCCTAGACACATCCAGAAAGTTCATCCTTCAGAGCGAGATCATTGAGATCTTTTCGAGCGTGTTACCCGCCAAAATCGCTTATCTCAATTCTGCTCTCCATTCGCCTTCATTGCCTCCTTTGAGCCCAAAGATGTTTCTCATGCTTTATCCGATGAGTCTGGGTCAATGCCATGCATGAGGAATTAGAGAACTTTGAGAGAAACAAGGTCCGTCGCTTGTTGAGCCCCCACGAGGCCACAATATCATTGGAACCAAGTGGGTGTTCAAGAACAAGCAGAGAGGATGGGGTAGTCATCCCAAACAAGGCAAGATTGGTAGCTCGGGGTTTTCCTGTGTTGAGGGTCTAGACTTTGAGGAGACCTTTGCCCTCAGAGCTCGACTTGAAGCCATTAGAATCTCGCTTGCCTTTGCAGCTTCTAAGGGTTTCAAGCTTTACCAGATGGACGTGAAGAGTGCCTTCCTCAATGGCCTTATTGAGGAGGAAGTCTCGTCGTCCGACCCTCCGTGTTTCGAGAACCCCAAATACCCTAACCATGTTTTCAAGCTTTCAAAGTATGGACTCTAAGCAGGCTCCCGAGCTTGGTATGAGAGGCTTAAGTCCTACTTGATAAGTCATGGTTTTGAGATGGGTAAAGTTGACAAGACCTTGTTCATCCGCCAAGATGGCATCGACCTTCCGCTCGTCTGGATCTATGTCGATGACATTATCTTTGGCGGCTCTTCCCATACTGTTTTCCCGCTCGGATGTCATGAGCACCGAGTTTGAGATGAGTATGATGGGTGAGTTGACCTTCTTCCTTGGCTTCCAAATCAAGCGCACTCGGAGGGTACATTTCTTCATCAAGGAAAGTACACTCGTGACCTCCCCGAGACGCTCGACATGAGTGATGGTAAGCTTGTAGTCGACTCCCATGGCTTCTACCGCCTATCTTGACCCAGATGAGGATGGCGAGCCGCTTGATCAAAAGGAGTATCGCAAGATGATTGGCTCCCTCTTGTACCTCAACGCCTCGAGACCGGACATACATTTTTACGTGTGTTTGTGCGCTCGCTTTGAGCTTCTCCTCGCTTTCACCGCCAAAGCGGTGAAGCGATCTTCGGTACCTTCGAGCTACCATTGACTATGGTATCCGGTACTCTTCCTCATCCCGCTTTCCTTGAGAGCCTTTTTCGATGCGATCACCTTATCAGAGGATAGATAGGAAGAGCACTTCGCACCCGCCAATTTCTTGGCACTTCTCTTGTTTCTGGTCTTCAAGGAAGCGATGTGTTGCATACCCACCGCAGAGGCCGAGTATGTTGTCAGCACCGATTCTTTGTAGTCAAGTGCTCGATGGCTTCGACCTGCGGGACTTTGGGTTAGTTATCGGCAGTGTTCCATTTTTTGTGATAACACTTCGCGATTAACATTGCCAAGAACCCAAGTCAAGATTCCCACCAAGCACATCGATATTCGCTTCCACTTCCTTAGAGACCATGTAGAGAAGGGCGATATAGTGCTCCAGCCAGGAGAGTGACCACCGGTTATCGACATTTTCACCAAGCCATTGGATTGTTCGAGGTTTTCACTCTGGGAGAGCTTGGGGTGGTTTGTCCTTATGGACTTGTAGTGAGGGGAGCTTTGGGTTTTATGCTTTACTATATTATTTATGCTCTTGCTCCTTCATCGTTGCATTGCATTTTGGGTGCATTTGGGATTAGTCCTCCTAGCATAGATTAGAGTGCTTCTTTTGTCTAGTTGTTTAGATTTTGCTCTTATCTTGTGATTCTAGGATGTCGCTTATTAGTCGCCTCTTCTCACTAGGTTGAGCTTACTCACTTCTTATAGGTTCTAGCAAGGGTTGGGCCACCCTTGGGTAGACAGGAACGTGTTTGCTCCTTAGTGTGTTAGCCAGCGGTTGATAGTCCTAGAGTCATATGGGTAGATGAGAGTCGATCTGAGCCATAGTATTCTCTATATCTTATCTATGCTTTAAGGACTCCTGTTTTATGTTTTCTTTGCCGACTTCTCGATTTATTGTTTTGGTTCAAGGGAGTTCATTTGGGAGCTTCGAGCTTAATATTGACTTAACTCAACTTGAACTAAAAGTTGCATCTAATGTTGAGGGGAGCCGGATCTTCGTGATTTCTAGCATTCTCGCATTGTAATTTAACTACATTGAGCCTTGATTATTATCCCGCTATGACATGTTTACAATGCTTTACACCTTGCCATGACTTGTGCTTATTTGCTAGATTTATCATGACTTCATATGTGTAGCCTAGCTTTTGCCATGATAAGTTAATTAAAATTGCTCAACTTAAACTAAAACTTGTCTTGTTAGCACTCGAGATTAGTCCTTCTTGAGCTATCCTTTTATGATTCATGCCATGTCAAATAGGTCGGGTAGAGTGATGAATCTATATTGAGCCATAGAAAGAGCTGTTTTAGTCTCTTGATGATGCATGAGTTAGTACAACTTGTTAAAAGGCAAAAGATCTCTTTTGTGCGAAAAAACGATCTCACCAATTCTCTCCTATGAGACGGCTTGCCATTGCACTTGGCATGAACTTAGGGGAGTTTTGGGTGACCTAGACTATCTTCTTAAGCTTCTCGCTTGGAGTAGTCGCATAAGGCTTGAGACCTAGCACATGATAAAACAAAAATCTGGTTGGAAACCACCATGAATTTCAAAAGAAAATATGTTTCATGTGCTTAAAGCCACAAAAAGTATCATGTACTTTAACCAATGTTTCAATCTTGAGCATAGCACTCTTTTTGGTCTCAATTTAAGCTTCTTAGTTCCGCTTAGCTTATTGACATGGCTGCATCATCCTTGGATATCTCTAGCGAGACTTTGCTCATTGATGACTTGACTTGCTCACATAATGTACCTCATTTTCAGATTGTCATCTATGTGTTCTAGCTAGCTTATACATATCTTGTCATGATCTAGATAGCCTTTTTATTAAGTTATGGCTTGGTGTATTACATGTTGGTCATTATGGATAATTCTCATGGCTCAAAATGCTTAAATAAACAAACTTCAGCATTTTTCATCCATTAACATGTCATATTCTCTCTATTGCATCTTGATGCGTTTATTGCCAAAAGGGGAGAATAAAGAAGAAAAAGTCTGTTGGGGAACAGCTTTAGAGCTTTGGAGATCAATTTGCTCTTTCGGTTGTTGCTCTAGTGTTCCTTCATCGACATGGTCATTAGTTTCACTCTTCTTCTTTGGACCATGTTGATTCTTCAAACTCAAACTCAACTTTGCTCTTTTTGAGTTTGTCAATATACTCATCAAGGGGAGATTGAGAGACCATGTGGAGGTCGTCCGTGTGAGTGATGAGTAATTGACAAAGGTTTTAGGTCACGAGTTTGGTTTGTGTGGTCGGACCATGTCGTTCGCCGGTTCACGCTGCTGTGAAGTCAATCGAGTATGTCGGGATAATCGAACGACCGGCGTGTTATGAGCGGGTACGATCGCAGGCGGTTGTACCGATTGGTAAATGGCGGTTGAAAAATTCCAGAGAAGTTGTTTTTCGAGTTCGGTCTTCATTGAAAATCGAACGACCGCAGTATTGGAGCCGGATCGGCCGAGTCGCGGTTGATCCGCCGGTAATATGGCGGTTGTACCGATTGTATTGTGAGGTTCGCCATTTTGGTGTTTTGAGTTTTGGATAGGTCATATCCAAGTGTGTTCATGCATATGTGTTGCATATTGCATGTTTGAGCTAACGTTAGGTCAAGTTGTGAAGAACTTGTTCCTGCTTTAATGTTTCTTGTCTCGTGTGGTCGCAGGACGCCGAGCGGAGTCGTGGCGAGACACGGTGGATCGGACTAGGCGCAGTGGCGCCGAGGTCGAACGGTCGATGATGTCAAGACGACGTGGACTCGAGGTGGTTGCGAGGCGCGCGAGACAAGGAGCGCGAAGCTTCGGAGTGGTGCGGGCGAATCGAAATTCGCAAGGCCGCATAAGGCGGGCTCTGTTGGACTTAGCGGGCGAACGGGAGGAGACCCGTTAGCCAAGGCTATATAAAGGATTGGAGGGCTGCATGCCCTCTTGAGCACTTGGGTGGAATTAGGGTTTTAGAGTCAAAAGAGGCTTTGTGAGGTTGTTTCTCTTTTGCTCTTTAGTGGTTGAGGGTTGGTGGAGGCGGTTTGGTGCTCCTCGCTTGTCCCCTTCGTAGCTCTCCAATGTGAGTTCTTGGCTTAGGGAGAGGGAGAGGATGGATTGATGAACTTGTAATCATTCCTCTTGTTCTAATGTCCATGCGTATGGGGATGTATCTCTTTGTATTTCGCTCTTGATTCAATGAATGGAAATCAAGTTTTCTTCTATTCGTGCTCTCTGCTCTTCGCTCTCCTTTTTGTGATTTTTGGGGCTTTCTTCAATCCGGGAGTTTTTGCTTGGTTCTTCCTCTTGATCTTGCTTGCTGGGACATGTGGGAACCTATCTAAGGTCATCTAGATCATCATCCACCCACGAGCAAGTCGTTAGATCAAGTTTTGATTTTTGCCCGCTTTTGAACCCACCTTCGCTCAAATGCAAAAGGATAGGAACCTTGGCATGGATCTCTGAAATCGTTGCTTGGAATAGGTTCCTAATATCTTCAGGAAGGTGTGGTTCAATTTTGGTCAAGTTTGGCCGTAGATCAAAAGTTTGATCGATTTTCGTTTTGAAACCCGAGCTGATTTTACTCGCTCCAGACAATCGAACGACCGCCAGAACACTACGGTTGTACCAAGATCATGGAACGACCGCCGCTTTACTCGCGGTTGTCTGGATCATGCGGTACAACCGCCGCTTGCTCATGGGTTGTAGCCGATCAGACAACCGCCGTTGCTTCTCAAGGGTTGTACCGATTGTCCCGATTTGTTCGTAACTTCCTGCTTTTGTTTGTCGAAATGTGGGGTGAGAAGTGGATTCAACATAAGACTTCCTCTGTGCTTAATCTTTGATCTTCATAGCTCTCATAGCTATTGGAGTGATTTACAAGTTGAATCCATTCTTTGCGAAAAAGTTTATGTGCTCCTATTCACCCCCCCTCTAGTCGCCTTTCCGGTCCTTCATGTTGAAGTAACAACGAGATAATAACATAGTAACAACAGCAAGATCAACCTGGAAGTGACTAACCCAATAGTCACCACAACAATAGCATGAACTTCCCGTTCATACCAACCATGTCAAGTTTTAATTAAAGGTTGTAGTCTAATTCTTACGGGAAATAACCAAGCGTGTCCATAACCTAGGACGAGGCTATTCGAATAGTTTTATCCCTGCAGGGGTGTACCAATGTACCCACACGTCAGACCGCCTTTCCTTTAGGCACACTACCTTTGGTATGCCGGCACGGCTAAGTCCTACGAGACATTTCCAATGGACAATGCTAATTCGAAGTCGCACAACCCACGGGAGAAGGAGACATCACACAACCCGCCTGAAGCCAATGCTCCCTCCCACATCACACACACATTTTATCTTTAAAACACACCAACCGAGCGACCCCAATTAACACCGCCCAAAGTACTTAGTCAAGAGGGTTCCATATGCCCTCGTGTGGTTAGCACGCAAAATTGCTTGGATCAATGGCGCAAGAATTCGGTCCTTGTTGACTCAGCATACCACCACATCCAAAACCACACCATCCATCCAATATGCCCAAGTCTAAATCAATCTTTTATTTTCAGTTTTTGATTTTTACAAATTAATCAAAGCACAAGTGCTTTGGACATATAGGAGTAATAATCAGTTTTGAGTGATCAAGACCATCGACTAAGTCGATGATCGCCCATTTCTACCGATAACTAAGCATGTCTAAGCAATTTAAAACGAAACTACTAAGTGATAAGAGCTCATCCAACGAGCTCAAACCACAGCAAATAACCTAGGCTCATGGTAGTAGAGGATAAACAATTCCTACAGATTATGCAACTATAGGATTGCTAGCTTACATTTAACACAAAGTCGCATGCATACATAGAAGTAAAACAACATATTAACCTTTAAAGTAATGGGACGTTAGAGGATATGATCAAACTGCTTGCCTTGTTGCTGGCCAAGTTGTGGCAGAGGGTCACTCTCGGGATCGCCACAAATGTCGAAACCTAACGAAAAGCGATAAAGAACCGATAAGAACGACGAAAAACAACAAAGACAGCACAACAAACGAACTCCAAATTCTCTGAATTTTCTACAGCAGCAAGAGAGTGATTTTAGGGATTTTGCAACAAGAACCAATTGATTTGGATTCTCGATGCAAAAGTTATGAGCAAAACAATTCTGCTCAGCCCTAAAATACCAAACTGCACTATTCACTAATTTAATTATGAGGCAACATTTTCTAAAACAGAAGTGAAGCTGAAATTTTTACTGTAAAACCAGCACCTCATGAGATGAATAACACAATTGAGTTCACCTCATTTGGAGCTATATTGCACTTTCTATAATTTTTCAAAAACAAGAACTTGAACAAAATTATAATGCACAAGTCCTCATTTTCCTAACAGCAACATGCTCACAACTAATTTTCACAGTGAGTTCATTAATAGAGGAAACCAACAAAGTTGGTCTCGCCCAAAAATAATCTACAGAGCATTAGTTATGTATTTTACAAGTTAAGCATTAATTTGAGTGTATATTTAAAGTGATTTTTAAAATCTAATGGCAAAAGCTGTGCTCTGAGCTGAACTCAACTTACAATCATTTTTGGATTAAAGTCAAGTTCAAGACAGAGCTAACACAATTTGAAGGACCTCATTTGGAATTAAAGAGAAAAAGATACGAAATTCTAAAGTTTATACCTTATTTCAGTTCATAATTAAGAATTTACTGGAATTTCTAAAACCCATAAGGACATGGGAGGTCATGAGCCACAGATCACAGATCTAACGGCTCAGACCTCCCAGTGAACAACGACACGCGCCAGGGAGGTCCAGAGGTCCCGACCTCCTAGCGACGCACATGCGCGAGGTGAGAGGAGGTCGGGGCCGTAGATGGGAAATCCAACGAACCACAACATGGAAAGGAGGTCCGGAACGGACCAGATCTAAAGGGGGAGGTCCTCAATGATTGGGATGTCCTCGAGGAGGTCCCAGCCGAGGTCTCAACGTCCTGCACCTCCGGGGAGGTCAGGCGGCTCGATGCGCAAGGGAGGTCTTGGACGCTCGAGATCTCCTGGGAGGTCTCGACGCCCTGCACCCAAAGCGCACGCCGCTGGGACCAGAGCGTGCGCCGCTGACCACGAGGAGGTCCGCTACGGAGGTCTTAATTGCACGCATTAAAGGGTGGATTTAAGGCGCTTAAGACGCCCATTGATTACAATGATGGGAGCAAATGATTAGCGATTAAAATGGTGAATCTTTGTCCTAAAACGACAATGACACGCCGGACGTCCGACAAAGATCCCGGCGTGAAGAAGTGGTCTCGCCGCGATGTAGAGCCCGCCGGTGAGGTCAATGGTACCACCGAGTGCACAATAACGTTGCGCCGGTGGACCTCCTCTCAACGGCGACGGCGGCTTTGAACGCCGGCGAGCCGGAGAGGGCAAATTGACCAAAGACGGCCAAAACCGAAAAGCAAAAATGAAGCTCGCGCGACATTCAGCGTATGCCCAAACAAAAGCTCCGCGACATTCATTCATGCGGATGCCAAGAACTAAAGGACTACCAGGAGTTACTGGAGGTCCTAAAGATGCCGATGAGGTTGAGGATGGTGCCGGGGCCGGAGTTGGGGAAGATGGAGAGCTCCACCGCTCAAGTCCAAGCTCCAACTCCAAGCTCCCAGCTCCACTAGGCTACCTCTGCAAATGCCCCAACCAAGGAAGTTAGGGTTGAGGTCACAGAGATGCCCAGATAGAAACAGAGAGAGGGAGGAGAAGCCACTCGAAATCTGAGCCACCGAGAAGCTTCAAGGACCTTGACAATGGCACCACCAAAGGAGGAGGAGAGTTTGGGATGAGGAGCTCACCACGCACAAAGTGCAAGGCCGAGATCAATTGTGTGCAAAGGAAGCCACTGGAGAGTTCCAAGGGTAACTTATAGCCCGAGTGAAGGTTATGGAGCTGGGCTAAGCTCCATGGTGAGCTTAGCCCACGGGTTGGTCCATGGGGTGGCAAGGACATGAGGTTGACAAGGTGCAGTGTCCGAGCCGACCCAAGAGGCGTAAGGTCGACTGCATTAAATGCGGTCAAGAAAGAGTCATGAAAAGGTACCAAGTGGACAGCGTGCATTAACTCCATCGCCAGAAGCTGCAGCGCGCCAGAGGAAGGAGAAGAACAGGGAGGTCTTTATGACCGCTGGATAAGACCATGGGAGAGGTCCTGCCCTCCGATGGCATTTTGAACCAAGAGGTTTTAAGTGGTGGGAGGAGGTCCCAGCCACACGATCAAGGATGGGGAGGTCGTGGCCCTCCGATTTCCTTAATGTGTACGCCAAGCGTGGGAAATGGGACAGGAGGTCCAAAGCGTTGGATTTCAATCCAACGGTGCGGACCTCCTGTGAGGTCTTAACCGCATGCGAACATAAAACATGAGGGGGAGGTCATGGCCTTTGGATTAAAATCCAAGGGCACACAACCAAAGGGAGGTCTCGAGGCTTTGCGTGAAGCGAGGGAGGTCAAGACCTTTGGATTTTGATCCAACGGTGGTGATCAAAACAGGAGGTCCCGAGCCTCGCCGCGTGGCGCAAAGGAGGTCTTGGGCTTGCACAACACACACGGGAGATCATGGCCTTTGGATTTAGATCTAAGGGCAACGACCTCACGTCTTGGGAGATCTGATGCGCATGAGACCAGGAGGAGGTCGTGACTGTGGATTTCAAATCCAACGGTGCACAACATGAGATAGGGAGGTCTTGTGCGATGGATATTTTGAGGGAGGTCGTGGGTCATTGGATCTCGATCCAACGGCTCGACCTCAAGTGAGTGCAAAGGAGGTCTGATAGTTAGCTTAAGAGGAGGAGGTCGAGGCGGTTGGATGTAAATCCAACACTATGACCTCGCCTGTGGAAGGTGGTTTTGAGGTTTGATAACAAGGGAGGTCGGGGCGGTTGGATCTTAATTCAAGGGCCAAGACCTCAACAAGGTGGGAGGTCTTTGCGGTGTTGATCATGGAAGAGGTCGTGGGTCATGGATGTAAATCCAGCGGTCGCGACTGATCAAGGTGGAGAGGGAGGTCTGTTTGGGTGCAGACACGGTTGAATGGACCCGACTTTGAATGCGGCTAGCCCAAGGAATAGTGTAGGCTTTTAAATTTAGTTTTTAACAGCCGAAACTTAGCAGAATTATTTGAGATAGCAAATGAACTCCAAATTTGATGAAATTTTAACTGGAGCTTGCTGACAATGAGATCAACCTTGCATAAAATTTCCAGAGGTTATTATGCAATGCATTTTTCTCAGGAAATTCGTTAAGGTTGTTTAAAGGATTGTTTTACCTCCAAAATTTATCAAACTAGTTTTACAACTTGTGATATTTTTCAGAGGGGTCCCACCTCAGTTTTAGGACCAAGGAAAATACTTTCCAATTGTTTGGCACAAGATTTAAGATAATCGGAAAATGAGTTTGACTTTTGGTCAACAAGAGCTTTGTGTTTTTGGATTACACAACTCTTGGACAAGAATTACATGAGATTTTAGGGGTTTTCAAGTTGTGAGAAAAAGTTTTAATTTCTACACATATAATTATACTTGAATAACCCCAATTATACATTTGGGATGTTACATAACTCAAGGCGCCATCTAAAAGCTATGGAGCGTGAAGTGAACCTCGCCGAGTCTCCGATGAACATCAAGCCATCCAGGTGGTCGGAAACAACTATCTCCTTTAGCAAAGCGGACTGCCCCATCCCGTCGACTCGACCAAGTAGGTTCCCTATCGTAGTTGAACCTACTATTAACAATTGTAAAGTTAATCGAGTCTTAATAGATGGAGGTAGCTCCTTAAACATTTTATTTACGGGAGCATTGGAAGAAATACAAATTCCCAGGTAAAAAGTAAAACTTGTGAAATACGCCTTCCATTGCATAGTTCTTGGTTCTATCGCTAAGCCGATAGGGAACTGTCCCTACCGGTTACGTTCGGAAGATCCAACAACTTCCGAACAGAGAAGATTCCATTCGATGTGGTGGATTTTGAAACCGCATACAATGGAATCCTCGGTCGTCCGGCATTGGAAAAATTCCTGATAGCCATACGTTACAGTTATTAGAGTTTAAAAATACCAGGACCGAAAGGAATCATCACGGTTCGAGGAGATCGAAAAATGGCTTATGCATGTGATTGGAAGTCCTTAGAACTAGTCGATGAGCTTCCGACCAGGAAAACTAATTTGCATACCATGCAGATCAAGCACTCGAGACCAAAGATGGCACCAAAGCCTTCTGACCAGACAAGGAGGTCCCAGAAGAAGCTAAAATGCTGTCTGGGTCAGGAAATCCTAACACATCTACCCAAAAGGTACTGGTCGAGGCTGAACTCAACCTCAAATAGGAAGAGTTACTCATCTCCTTCCTCCGAGAAAACCTGGACGTATTCGTCTGGCTGGCGTCCGATATGCGTGGAGTCCCCAAGGAGGTGATCAAGTATAGGCTAGCTCTCCAGCCTGACAAAAAACTGGTCAAGCCGAAGCTAAGGCGCTTCACACCTGATCAGAAGGAGGCAATCCAGTCGGAGATCAGCAAGCTTCTCGAGGCTGGATTCATTCGTGAAGTCGACCACCCAGAGTGGCTTGCCAACCCTGCAGCAGGAAATGACGAATGTGTATTGACTTCACAGATCTTAATAAAACTTGTCCGAAGGATGACTTTCTCCTTCCACGCATTGATCAACTTGTAGACTCTACTTCTGGGTGTGAGTTGTTGAGTTTTTTTGGATGCGTACTCATGGTACCACTAGATTAATAAGAGTAAAGTTGATGAAGAGAAAACTTCCTTTATCACACCATATGGCACTTACTGCTATTTTAAAATGTCATTTGGACTAAAAAATGCTTGTGCAACTTTTCAGAGGTTAATGCAAAAAAAAAAACCCTTTAATCCTCAGATAGGTTGGAACCTAGAAGCCTACGTTGATGACTTGGTTGTAAAAAGCATCAATGCTGGTGACCACATTTTCGATCTGCAAGAGACTTTCAATAACTTACGAAGGAATAACCTTAAGTTAAATCCAGAGAAGTGTGTGTTCGGAGTTTCTTCGGGAAAGCTTCTTGGATTCCTAGTTTCGGCTAGAGGAATTGATGCAAACCCAGCCAAAATATCGGCCATCGACCAGATGCGCCCTCCGACCACAAAGAAGGAAGTCCAAAAAATAATCGGTTGTATTTCAGCGCTAAGTCATTTCATAGCACGGTTAGGTGAAAAATGACTCCCCTTCATTAAGCTTCTTCGGAAACATGGGAGTTTCGAGTGGACTAAAGAGGCAAATGATGCCTTTAAAGAAATTAAGAAGTACCTTACGAGTGTCTCGATCTTAGTTTCTCCAAGATCGAAGGAAACATTGCTGATTTATGTGGCTGCCACGCCACAAGCAGTCAGCGGTGTATTGGTCGTAGAACATGAAAACGTTCAATGACTGGTATATTACGTAAGCGAAGTCTTACATGGAACTAAGGAAAGATACCTGCAGGTACAAAAGTTCCTCTATGGTCTCCTTATGGCTTCAAGGAAAATAAGACATTACTTTCAGGCCCATAGAGTGGGAATCATCAGGACGAATAGCAAAAATAGGCGGTCAAGCTTGGGGCGTTCGACCTTCATTTCATCTCATGAACAACAATCAAGTCCCAGGCAATAGCAGAATTCATTGCCGAATGGATGAACCCTGAACCCACCCAAGGGTCTGAGTACGAACATCACGACGAGTGGACAATGTACTTTGACGGTTCCTTGATACTCAAAGGCTCGGGGGCTAGAGTTGTCTTGATATGCCCTACTAGAGAACATATCAAATACGCCATTCAGCTTAACTTTTCTGCAAGAAACAATGTGGTGGAATACGAAAGTTTACCAGCAGGACTCCGAGCAGCCAGAGCGCTCGGGATTCGCAAATTACCAGTGAAAGGAGATTCTCAACTAGTAGCGAATCAAGTCGGGAAATGGTATCAATGGTCAAGGACCAAGATGTCATCTTATTTGGCAGAAGTACAGAAACTCGAAAAGCACTTCTTCGGTTTTCATATCCAACATATTCCTAGAAAGGAGAACTTTCTGGCAGACTAGTTGGCACAGATGGCCTCCACAAGGTCACATGTCCCGCTCGGAGTTTTTCTCGAGCAACTCGATTTACCCTCAGTAGCCGAGTATTCTGAAGACATAGATGTTCCATTGGAGGTCATACAAATCGATCCCGAGGACATGGATGCTCCATAGGAGGATGTAACGCACGATCCCAGTAGAGATTGAATGACGTCGATCTACAATTATCTTCAATATAGCATTATTTCTGAAGATGATGTAGAGACTGATCGTATAGCTGGAAAAACCAAATCATACACTCTGATCAAATGTACCTTGTATAAATGAGGATCCCACAGAGTGTTGATGAGATGCATATTTCAAATGGATGGTATTAATTTGCTATCCGACATTTATAGAGGAGTCTCTAGAGCACATTATTCCTACAGAACACTGGTCGGTAAAGCCTTTTGGTAAGGATACTATTGGCCAACTGCCCTTCATGATGCAAAAGAGCTCGTGACGAAGTGCGTACAATGTTAATTTTATAGTCGACAAGTACATCAACCGACACAAGCTTTGCAAACAATACCTCTTTCTTGGCCTTTTGCAATCTGGGGACTAGACATTTTAGGACCTTTCCCAAGAGCACCCGGGGGCATTGAATTCCTTTTCGTCATGATTGACACGTTCACAATATGGATAGAAGCTGAGCTAGTTGTTAAAACAACAACTGAAGCCGCTAAGAGGTTCCTCACAAAAAACGTGAACACACAATTTGGTATACCCAGTCGAAGTCACCAGACCAGGTTCGGTATGACTAGCCATGTCAGATGGGCGTGTTTTGTCTAATTCTTGGAATATTGATCAATTGCGTAAGTTCTTTGTATAAGTGTATTTTACTTTTTGTCCATTTCAATAAAGATTCATCATTTCTTTACTTTCTTCGATGAGTGATATTGTTTATATGACTGTTATCTATAATCTGGTTGCATACTGTTGTTGTTTAACTGGTCGGAGAAGGCCAAATTCTCTTCGATATCCTTCTCAAGGATCTCTTTTACTCTCTGGCTCAGACATATTAGTCAAACGCCATAAGAGTCCTAGTCATGACCATTACATCAATGGTTCTCAAAGAAACATACGTGTAAACGGAGTATAATAGAAACAACTAAATATAGTTACTTACATGCTTAGGATTTCGGAGGCTACATTTCTTCACTTCAACATTCTGTTCTACTCTCGTTTGGCTACTGGTCGGGACACGGAAAGACTCCTAGTTGAAATCTCTCCTCTCTGCATGTGGTCCTACCCACTGGACCACATTTCCTAGCGACGGTCCTTTTCCTACGATCTTCGCTGCAAGTCGGACTTGAGCATGAGCATGTTTTGCGAAGTGTTTTTAATGTCTTCAGTTCTTAGCAACCTTTAAGACCAAGTTGGATACTATGTATAAACAAGAGCACTTATCGTTTATTGCATACATCCTTGCATAATTTTTTCTCATCAAGGCAAGTCTTATCTTTCGACCATACAATGTATTGTTTGGTAGTTTGATTATGGAAAACAGATGTACAACTAGTCGAAGTCATACACTGGTTCCGACCACAATTGATTTTCTAGTATTAATATGATTAGTTTTTGCCACATAATCAACACATACTTTTTACAGTGGTCGTGACTTTTACTCTTACTCTTGGCTTACTACTTCTTTTGTAAAGATCTTCTACTATACAAGCAGTCGAGGGCTAGGAAATATGTGAGTACTTCATAAGTAAATATGATAGACAAAGACTTTGTTGATGAAAGAAAGATAAGTTTTTACATTCATAATTCTTATATTACAATACCCTACTTCTTAGGATCATCAGACTGGTCGCTACGCACTGGAGATCCGACCTCCATTTCTTCCGTAACCTTATTTCCAAGAGGTGCCATTTCCTCGAAAAGCTTTGTTGCTTCATCTCCCGAGCAGTTGACGTCTTCCTCAATGGCTCGGAGATGCACGAAGGGGTTAGAGGCCTTCAGCTTCCCAAAGCAAAACTGACTCCATTAGCGATAGCTTCCTTTAACGTCTGTGCATGATTCTCCCGAGTAGTCTTGAGCAGGCTTCTGAGATCTTTGAGTTGTTGGCCAAGGAAGTTGATCTTCTCCGCGGGATCTCCTAAGATGGGTAATTACGCTCCCAATCCCATGCCGAAGAGCATCTTGTTAAGAGCCTTGACTTTATCTTCAAGATTCTGCCCAAAGGCTGCCTCCTTGCCACGCTCGAACTCAAGAGCTTTTTCTGCTCTTTTTAGTGCTTGAGTTTGCTCTGCACGAGTAAACCAAAAAAATAAATACATATAATTAGAAAAGATAGTACACTAGTCGAGTCTACGACCAGTTATCTTGACTCTTCTTCTTGGTAGTCTCAAGGACTTACTTGTGCCTGGTCGTCAAGTATTCGATCAGCCAGTCATTCTTTTGATATTCTTCTTTAAGCTTGACTATTACGACTTCCCTAGCCATAATCTCTTCTTTAAGTTTCTTCGAATCTATCAAATATGATAAAGGGAGAAATTAGTCAATAGAAAAAGAGCCAAATGGTAAAGAAGGAGAGGGGAAGACATGAAGAAAGTACTTATTTTCTAATTCGAGAGTTCTTCTTCTCCAAGAGTTTTATTAGCTGGGTTAGTCCTCTGATCACAGCGAAGTTTTCCACCAAATACTACAAAAACAGCAGAATCATTTTAAGTTTTTGATAAAATTTAAGGGAAATGCCATTAAAAGTGGTTGTGGATGCTTACCAGGATTGCCATGTTGTTGTATTCGACGAAAATAGAGTTGGGACTTGTCTCTGCTTGACGGCCTGATATTCTTCCCCATGCCTCATTGAGTTCTTCATCATTGAAGATCCGGGGGCGATGAGGAAAGTTGCTGGCCTGAGAAGACCTCCTAGCAGTGGTCGGCACCTGCTGAGGTTCCTCAGGAACCTCCACCTCCATAGGAGGGGTTGGAGCAGCCACGGGTTCTTGAGCAAGCACTGGCTTTGAAACCTGCTCAGGGGTTGGCTTGACCTATTTTTCCTCAGAAATTTTCTTCTGAGGGGTGCTCTGGTCAGAAGCAACTGGAACACTGAAGGACCTATAAAGAAAAAGAAAAGAAAACTAAGACTTTAGAACACCAGAGGTAAGTACTTACATAAGTTTTTCTTTCATGCATACATACTTAGTCGTCTTCTTGGTTTTGAGCTTGAAGCACGCTAGAGCAAAGTCCGCCGTGCTTGCCTTCCTTTTCTTCTTCTTAACTGACTTCACCGGTCCCGAACTGGTAGGGATAGTTAGACCCCTCACATCCACCGATTGGAGGTCGGAAGAAATGTTCTCAACCAACTGATCGAAAATAAGATCCCTGACCATCGGGTCGGAGGGTGTGGTTTCGTCGACCTCCAGCACAGTTGCTTCAGTAGCAACTGACAGGTCATGAACGACCACACTAGGGCCTACGACCTCCATAGTTTCTTGCTGCGGGTTCTCTTTTTCTCCCACCTAAGTCATAAATATAATTTGATTAGGTTATGAAATTTCCATCTAAGATATATGCTCCATTACAAATGCTCTTCTTACTTCCGGAAGGCCATCATCTTGCGTGGCCGCAGAGCAGGAGTCGGTCGGAATAGTGGTCGGAGTAGAACCATCATTGGATTCTTTTTCCCTCAAGCCGACCGCCTGCATATTAGAGCATAATCATATACTGATTGGAGAACATATAAAAGATAAAGAAAAAGTTGATATTTACTTTAAGTCTCCTAATACTCTCTTCTAGAGAGACAACAACCAGAACTTACCTTCTCTGGAATCCTTGGTCGTTTCGTCACGACCGATATGCCAAAGCGGGGAATGTGATTGGATCTCCAGGGGACTAATCCGACGCATGGAAAAGTCCCTAACCACGTGCCAAGCAGTTAATCCATTGGCACTGAGGTCTTGGATGGCCTCGACCACCCTTTCAACCCGTCTTTCTTTCTTCTCGATGGACTGCCAGTGTAGGTTCTCGCTCGCCACCTTGCCGACGAAGTAAATGTCGTCCTCTTTTATGGCCGTCATGCAGAACCAGCTTTTCTTCCATGGCGACCACGAGGACTTTGGGTACATTCGGATGTACTCGCCGGCCTTCCCGTCATGGAGTCGCAGCGAGCACTCCCCAGGTCCAGCCGACGATTTTTTCGACCTCGCCATCTTGTAGAAATACCTGAAGACCTTCAAACTTGGTTGAATCTCCAGGTATGCCTCGCGGAGGTAGACGAAGATGCTGAAGTTGGTAATGGAATTGATGGCTAGGTTTGCCAACTCGAGCACGTAATACTCTAGGACCCGATAGAGGAATTTGTGAACCAGGAACCTGAGCCCGCACTCGATGTAGGCGAGAAAAATAGAGATTTCCCCTTCCTCACGGCTCGAAAAATGTTCTCCGTCCGTAGACCTCCACTTGATCAGATTCTTGTTGGGAAGCAACCCAATATCTTCCAGAGTTTTGAGCTTATTTCCACTTAGGTTAGAAACCAGCCACTTGGTGATTGAGTCTGACATGGTCAGATGTTGGGCGAAGGAATCAAGAGAGGTCAGAAAAGGTTCTTGAGTGAGAAGGTGAGAAGAGGTCGGAGGAGATTCTTCGCAAGAAGATGAAAAGGATTGGTGGAAAAACTGAAGGTGTAAAAACCCTAAAGCTATGTGTACTGTGGATTTCATAGCCGCAATTCTTTAACTGCAATCGGGAGTTACCCAAAATCCAATGGACACAAGCCTTTTTTTCCAACGGACAGAAAACTCTTCGGTTCCCAAGGTAGTTTCTCAACTTTAGAGTGAATACAGACCATCTCGTTTGTCACGACATTAAATGAGGGTCTGCCCGATACGACTTTTTCCTCGGAGGTTCACACGACCAATTTATTTAAAGTTAAGGGGCTAGCAGATGAGGATTAAAATCTCTGTGTATTACCTTAATACATAGTTAAAGACCGTACGTCTTCATAGTCGTAACCCCTAAGGCTAACGACCCCTGTGATCATAAGGATTCCAGAGGTTACATAATAGGTACCTTGGTCGGACATGGTCTTGTGTCCAGTCCCCGACCAGATGACTACTCGTAGAAGCGATGATTTGGTATTTGGATCTAACTCCAAGTGTATTCCTTCCCGTGTGATGAATGGAACACATGTCGTATTTGATCGATACCATGCGGCGTTTCATGGTCCTAAGACACTGATAGTAACCACCATATGATTATTGTCTCCTGCTGAAGTCTTTGTTTTGTCTTCTTAAATTCGCTGAGCACTCATATATTTCCTAGCCCCTGACTGCTTGTATTAGTAGAAGAACTTTACTAAAGAAGCAGTAGACCAAGAAAATGGGCAATAGCTACGACCACAGTAAAAAGTATATGCTGATTATGCTATGAAAATAATCTAAGTATCACTTGGAAATCAATGTAGTCGGAACCAGCGTATGACTTGGACTAGTTTTAGATCTTTTCCATAATCAAAATACTATGTAGTACCTGGTGTGGTTGGAAGATGTATAAGACTTGTATTGATGATAAATAATCATGCGAAAATGTATGCAAAAAACGACAAGTGAACTTGTTTATACATATTATCCAAATCTGGTTGTAAGGGTTACTAAGAGAAACACTTTGCGAAACGTGCTCTTGCTCAAGTTCCGACTGGCAGCGAGGATCGTAAGAAAAGAACTGTCGCTAGGATCCAGTTCATAGCAATAAAAAGCATTCCCATTCTATCTCAATAACTCTTTGCCATTTTTCTTTATTTATTTCATAAGATCGGCGACATAACTCTATTATAGTCTTCCTTCGTTTGAAATGGCCGAGGATAACTTTTTGGAATCATGTAGGTCGTTCAGCACCTATGTTGCCGGGGGAGGGATACAGAACCGAGCGCCACACTGTGACACAAGAAGCACTTTTCGGTACTCGCTACAGCACAATAATTCTATATCACACTTCGTAACTTGGCCTCTCAAACTGACTATACCTATATATGTAATTCTATTTTTGCAATACCACCAGTAACTACAAGGCAACGTATGTGCATTCTACATTTGTCGTCATATGCAGGAAATCATGAGTGCTAAAACGAATGATCCAGAGGTTTGTCAGTCAATCTCACAATAATTATTTCCTAATTATGAATTTAAATATATATGCTTACTACTTTACTCCAAGCAACAAGGTATAACAATCAAAGCAAGTGCCTTCGATCTGGACAAACTCTCGGTCGTTCGAGGACAGCTTACCGCCTTCATCACGGGGGAGATCATTAACCGGAATGGAGAGTTTCACCCCGACGACACCGATTTATTGTAATTCACTTTGAGTTGTAATTCAATTGTAACTCTAGCGACAATACATCAACATTCTTTTGTAATTGATATTGAGTTTGAAATCACTTTGAGTTGTTCTATATCAAATCAATTGTGAATTATCTATTTTCTGCATGCTTGTTTTCAGATGGCATGGCTAGCATTACCTGAGGCTAGGCGAAAAAAAAGGTATAGAACAAACTATCACAGACAGTTTTGTAGTATAAACTGTTTATGAATATATACTATCACAAATGGCTACCACCTACAACCATCTGTCATATGCATCAATCACAGATGGCTACCACCAACAACCGTCTGTGATATGTCGGATATCACAAACGACTATTTTTACCAACCGTCTATGATTGGATACATATCACAGACAGCTACTACTAAAAATCGTCTGTGATACCGGACATATCACAGACGGCTACTACCAACAACCGTCTGTGATATTTATGATATTACAGACGATTCTTGTTACTAACCGTCTGTGATATGTACCAATCACAGACGGTGGTACATATAACCGTCTGTGATAGTTGATCTTCACAGATGGTTTATACCAGAAAACCGTCTGTATTGTTAAGTATCACTGACGGCCGTCTGTGATAACCGTTTGTTATCACAGACACATAAATTCAGATGGTTCAGAAACTGTCTGTAATGACGGCTTAGAACTATCTGTGATGACCCTTTCTGTAATAGTGATGGGTAAAAGGGCAGTAATATTACTGTGGATCATACCACATCCATCCAAACTTCACGATCAGCTACTATTCAAATCCTAAAGCTACATGCATTAATTCTCTCTTCATTTCAAATTTCAAGATCGTTACATTTGTTAATGTCACACACGTGATAAGAAACCAAATCAGGTTAATTTCTCTCTCATTTTATCAAGTAGTACACTGCTACTGCTACTGCTACTTGCCACCAGCACGCATTACAGCATGAAAGGTGAACGATGCCGCTGTTTTATTGGCCTCGAGAAGGGAAGGTCAGTAGCGCTTGATAGCAGAGCTCCTTATTATCATACGTAGTGACGTACATGCTAAAACAGCAACAAGCAGGACAAGCCGGATAGTTTGAACCACCGATTTGAGTAAGACTTCTCTATTTCTACTTATTCTATGAGCTGTTTCAAACTGTGGTATCTTTACGTAGCTTGACGGTTTAGCTTGTTGGTAAATTGTCGATCGTATGAGGGCTTAGTTTCGTCGTTCTTCAAGAAAATTGATATCGTCGAGTCTTCGTTGTATCTGATCGTTCTCATTAAAACAATTAATTCGAGCAGAGCCTATTTTTAGTTCTGGAGAAAGCATGGCTTCAGCACCATAAAAAAAATGGTGTTTCACCGGTCGCACGACTGGTCGTGATTCAAACGACCTATAATATAGAAGGAAATCGTTGAACCCAAGCTCCTGACAGTTTGGTTAACTGGTCGAACACTCGGCGTTTCACCCATTGCATTATGATCCTATTGACTTGCTCGACTGCTTTGTTGCTCTGCGGATGAGCGACAGAAGTGAAATGTATCTTGATACCTAGATCCTCGCAAAATTCTTGAAAATTTCCGCTAAAGAATTGGGCATCGTTATCTATGATTATACGACTGGGTATACCAAATCGTGTGATCATATATTTTTTGTGAGGAACCTTTTAGCAGCTTCAGTTGTCGTTTTGACAACTCGCTCGGTTTCTATCCATTTTGTAAACGTGTCAATCATGACGAAAAGGAATTCGAAGCCCCTTAGTGCTCTTGGGAAATATCCCAGAATGTCTAGTCCCCAGGTTGCAAAAGGCTAAGAAAGAAGTATGGTTTGCAAAGCTTGTGCTGGTTGATGTACTTGTCGACTATGAAATTGATATTGTACACACTTCGTCACGAGCTCTTTTGCATCATGAAGGACAGTCAGCCAGTAGTATCCTTGCCTGAAGGTTTTACCGACCAGTGTTCTGTAGGAATGATGTGCTCCACAGACTCCTCCATGAATGTTGGATAGCAACTTAATGCCATCCGTTTGAGATATACATCTCATCAACACTCCGTGAGATCATCGTTTATACTAGGTATTTTCAATCAGAGTGTATGAATTGGCTTTTCGAGCTATACAACCAGCCTCTACATCAACTTTAGGAATAATGTCATGTTGAAGATAATTGTAGATCGACGTCATCCAGTCTCTACCGTGATCGTGTTGTACAATCTGTGGAGTATCCATGTTCTCATGATCGATTTATAGGACCTCTAGTGGAATATCTATGTCATAGGAATGCTCAACCACCGAGAGTGAATCGAGTTGCTCGAGAAAAACTCTGGGCAGGACAGGTGACCTTGTGGAGGCCATCTGTGCCAACTGGTCTGCCAGACAGTTCTCCTTTCTAGGAATATGTTGGATCTGGAAACCGAAGAAGTGCTTTTCGAGTTTCCGTACTTCCGCCAAATAAGATGACATCTTGGTACTTGAGTATTGATACTCTTTCCTGACTTGATTCACTATTAGATGAGAATCGCCTTTCACTAGTAATCTGCGAATCCCGAGCGCACGAGCTGCTCGGAGTCCTGCCAGTAAACTCTCATATTCTACCACATTGTTTGTAGCAGAAAATTTTAGCTGGATACTTGATGTGTTCGCCAGTAGGAGATATCAAGACAACTCCAGCTCCCAAGCCTTTAAGCATAAAGGAACTGTCAAAGTACATTGTCTACTCATCGTGGTGTTTGTACTCGGGGCCTTGACCATATGTCTTCATGGTCATAACCCCTAAGGCTAACGACCCCCTGTGGTCGTAAAGATTCAGAGGTTACATAATAAGAATCCTGGTCGAATGAGGTCCTGAATCCAGTTCCCGACCAGATGACTGCTCATAGAAGCAATGAACTGACATCTGGATCTAACTCCAAGTATATTCCTTACAGTGTGATGAATGGAACACATGTTATATTTGTTACATACCATGTGACGTTTCATGGTCCTAAGACACTGAAAACAACCACCATACGGTTGAGTGTCTCTCAGATGCGCAACTGACGAACAGTTGGTACTTCATCAACTGTCGCCTTGCTCCGACCAATCGCGTCACTTTCAACATGCGCCTTCTCTAGGAACAACTGTCACCTCTTCGGCGGTTATTTAAAGATGGAGCACGGAGGAACGAGGGGATCGGACTACATCAGATTGAAGCATGACAATTAGTATTATGTTAATGTTTCAAGTCTGATTCAGCAGCATAGCAAGCATTGCGCTCAGTGAAATTAGGATTAGTCCATTGCCTTGTCGATGGCATCCCCTGTAATAGCCAATTCATAGCAATAAAGAGTAGTCCCATTCTCTCCCAAGATCTCTTTGCTATTTTTCTCTATTTATTTCGTAAGATTGACGACTCGATCGTCGACAGTTGGCGCCGTCCGTGGGGAAGAAGGCGTTAAGTTCTTAAAGATTACTTTGCTCAAGCATTCCTCATCTACTTCCTTTGCCCCATCATCGCTCATGCGAACATGATAGAGACTTGGGATGAGGAAAACTGGTTCAACCTGGCAAACTACTCCAACCTCGATATGGACGCATGCATCCACGCCATGGAAGAAAACGAGATGTCATCATCATCCTCCTCCGTCGGCTCACCAGTCGCGGAGATTGGTGAAATCGACCGGATGGATGAGGATACACCGCCACCAACAATGGTGCTCTCAGAGGAACCGCTCGTTCCAACCGGTTCAGAACATCCGAACGCCTCTACAAGCCTGGTCGATCCGACCAGCGAAAGCGGCAATGGAAGCCCAGCACTGCAATCAGAGAGTCTATGTACTCTCGATATTGTCATGGGCGACTAGTATTCGTTAATGGCTCCTACATATTCTGGGGGCCAACCGACATTTGGTAAGGGTATCGATGAAGTTATCACCGATTGTGGGCCAAGTGGGCATGGTGAAACTCAGCGTACGATTGGCAATTCGCCGGATCAGGCTGAGTCCACCACAAAGTCCGCCAGAGGTAGTAATTTTCGACCGCTCCCTGTCATGGAGGCTCCTTGCAGAAGTACTGGAAGGCTCTCCCTTAGCTACGACGGGAGTTCATCGGAAGATCACTGTTGGCACCACGAAGTTAACACAATCGGAGACACCAATTCGGATGCCATGCACAATCCTCAACAGGTTAACTCGCCACCACTTGCTGGTGGAAATGGTATGAGCACTCAAGCACTAACTACCGGAGGCAACCGAGCTAATGGACATGCATCAGTTAATTCACCTGTTCCTACCCCACCACGAGTAAGGAACCAGGCAGGGCCGACCGGGAGGTCGAGGGAAAACTCAACTCATTAAATGCCCACTGCAAGCGGAAATCTTCCACGACCTTCAGTAACGATACAAAACCTACAACGAGTTCGGGATATTCTAAATAATCTATACCATACTTTAGCAGGAACTCTAGGTTATGTTCAGCTTGCAGCTCAGGAGTTGGAGATTCTCTAACAAACCATGCAGCGCACAAAAATGTACCGGGAATAGAGGAATTCGCAAAGTCACACAATGACCTCATCTCAGCGCTCCTCTCTCAGCAGGGGACAACATGGTCGAGCAGAGGATCGATTAACACCAAGACCCCCTCGTAGGTTCTGACCAGGGAATCACGAGAGAAGACGGCTCTTCACAGCAGCCACTCCTCCTCCTCATTAAGAGGAACAACTAGTTAATTCAGGCGATCTCAGCCATCATCTGAACTAAGCAGGTGGTCAAAAACGTTATCATAACGTCCACGACCGGGTTGGGACACCGGATCCTAGATATTCAAATCTGAGGAACCGATCCCCGACTGACTATAATCCGTCTCCTTTTTAGAGAAGGCGCCACGACTCCATTACAGGTTGCCGAGCATTTTCGGTAGGACTCCAAGCTGTTCGTTAGCCAGACAGGTTCCGACCAGCCAACATAGAGAGGTTCAATGGGACTAAGAACCGATTGGAATTTCTTCAAATTTATTCTACCGTCATCAAGGCTGCTGGTGGTAACGACCCACGGTCCTTGAAGGATCTGACCGGACGTGGTTGCTTAACCTACCGGTCGGATCTATCTACACTTGTGAGCAGCTCTGCGATGCCTTGATCACCAATTTTCAAGGGATGTATGACCGTCCCGGGAAGGAGGATGATCTTCATCGGATGAAGCAGAAAACCAATGAAACTCTTCGACATTATATCAAGAGATTCAATCAGGATCGAAACTCTATCCCAGAGATCGCAGAGTCTTCTATCATCTAGGCTTTTAAAGCAGGACTGAGGAATCACCGGTTTACGGAGGATATTACAATAAATCTTTCACGAATAACCGTCGAACTTTTGACCTAGCAGACAAGTATGCGGCCGCTAGTGAAGTGGTCGAATGGTATGAAGCTGTCGATCGAAAAGATAAGAATCCCCAATCAGGTCTGGAGAAGCAAGAGATGAAAACAAGAAGTCTCTCAAGAACAAGGAGAATTGCAAGCCCGGCCACAAAGAAATCCTTGCGATTCCAGAAAAGTTTACCAAGGGCAAGAAAGATTTCACTGGTCAAAACAAAGCTAAGGCTCCGACCAGTGACTTCAAGAAAAGTAAGAAGTGGTGTCCACTTCACCAGGCAGCAGAGCATGATCTGCGCACCTGCCGGGCCTAACAAAATAAACTGGAGGATTATTACTCAGGTAAAGGACCCTTCCCCTCCATAACGGAACTCAGAGAACCTAGCTCCAAGAAGTACAAAGATGGCGATGAAGAGATAGAATACCAGGAGCCGTAGCATACGGTGGATATGATATTCGGAGTATCCTCCTCGTACGAATCAAGGTGTCATCTGAAGGCCGTAGAGCGGGAGGTCAACCTTGCTGAGTCTCCGATCATCGTCAAGCCATCCAAGTGGTCAGAAACTGTAATCTCCTTTAGCAAAGAAGACTGCCCCATCCCATCAACTTGACCATGTATGTTTTCTATCGTGGTTGAACCTACTATTAACAATTATGAAGTTAATCGAGTCTTAATAAATAGAGGTAGTTCTTTAAATATTTTATTTATAGGAGCATTGGAGGAGATGCAGATCCCCAGCTCAAAGGTAAAACCCATGAAATACTGGTTCTACCGCTAAACCGATGGGACAGCTATCTCTATCGGTTATGTTCGGAAGACCCAACAACTTCTGAACAGAAAAGGTTCTATTTGATGTGGTGGATTTCGAAATCGCATACAATAGAATCCTCGGTTGTCTGGCTTTAGCGAAATTCCTGATAGCCACGCACTATGGTTATTAGAGTTTAAAGATGCTAGGACCGAAGGGAGTCATCACGGTTTGAGGAGATCGAAAAATGGCATATGCATGTGAACAAAAGTCCTTAGAACTGGTCGATAATCTTTCGACCAGGCAAGCTAATCCGTGTATCATGCAGGTCAAGTACTCGATGCCAAAGATGGCGCCAAATCCTTCCGACCAGACCAAGGAGGTACCAATCGACAACGGCGCTCCTCTGGAAAGCGCCAGCACACCGTCTGGGTTAAGAAACGCTAATGCGTCTGCCCAAAAGGTACTAGTCGGGGTAGGACTCGACCTCAAATAGGAACAGTCGCTCGTCTCCTTCCTCCGAGCAAATCAGGACGTATTCGCCTAGCAGATGTCTGACATGCTCAAAGTCCCTAAGGACGTGATCGAGCACAGGCTAGCTCTCCAGCCTCACAAGAAACTGGTCAAGTAGAAGCTAAGATGTTTCACACCTGATTGGAAGGAGGCAATCCAGTTAGACATTGACAAGTTCTTCAAGGCGGGGTTTGTTCGTGAAGTCGACCACCCAGAGTGGCTCGTCAACCCTGTAATGGTTAGAAAAAGCAATGGGAAATGATGAATATGTATTGACTTCACAGATCTTAATAAAGCTTGTCCGAATGATGACTTTCCCCTTCCACGCATTGATCAACTTGTAGACTCTACTTCCGGGTGTAAGTTGTTAAGTTTTTTAGATGCATAGTCAGGGTACCACCAAATTAATATGAGTAAATACGATGAAGAGAAAACTTCCTTCATCACTCCATATGGCACTTACTGTCGTGTTAAGATGCCATTTGGTCTCAAAAACGCTAGTGCAACCTTTCAAAGGTTGCTGCAGAAAACCTTTAATCCTTAGATAGGTCAAAATCTAGAAGAATACGTTGATGACTTGGTCGTGAAAAGTATTAACGCTGGCGATCATATTTCTGACCTACACGAGACTTTTAATAACTTAAGAAGGCATAACCTTAAGTTAAATCTAGACAAGTGTGTGTTCGGAGTTTCTTCTAGAAAGCTTCTCGGGTTCCTAGTTTCGGCTAGAGGAATTGAAGCAAACCCAACAAAAATTTCGGCCAACAATCAGATACGCCCTCCGACCACAAAGAAAGAAGTCCAAAAACTAACCGGCTGTATGGCAGCGCTAAGTCGTTTCATAGCACAGTTAGGAGAAAAATGATTACCTTTCTTCAAACTCCTTCGGAAACACGGAAGTTTCAAGTGGACTAAAGAGGCAGACGATGCCTTTGAAGAACTTAAGAAGTACCTTACGAGTGCCCCGATCTTAGTCTCTCCGAGATCGGGATAAATACTACTGATTTACGAGTCGCAACGCCGCAAACGATCGGCGGTAATCGGTCAGTAGAACGCGACAACATCCAACAACTGGTATATTACGTAAGCGAAGTCTTACATGGATCAAAGGAAAGATACCCACATGTACAAAAGCTGCTTTATGGTCTCCTTATGGCTTCAAGAAAACTAAGGCATTACTTTCAGGCTCACAAAGTGGTTGTACCGACCGGATATCCTCTAGGTCAAGTCCTTGGAAACAGGGAATCATCAGGATGAATAGCAAAATGGGCAGTCGAGCTTGGGGCATTCGACCTCCATTTCATCTCACGAACAGCAATCAAGTCCCAGGCAATAGTTGAATTCATTGCCAAATGGACAAACCCTGAACCCACCCAAGGGCCCGAGTACGAACACCACGACGAGTGGACAATGTACTTTGACGGTTCCTTGATGCTCAAAGGCTCGAGGGCTGAAGTTGTCTTGATATCCCCTATTGGCGAACACATCAAGTACGCCATCCAGCTAAACTTTCCTGCTACAAACAATGTGGCAGAATATGAAAGTTTACTGGCAGGACTCCGAGCAGCTCGTGCACTCGGGATTCGCAAATTACTAGTGAAAGACGATTCTCAATTAGTAGCGAATTAAGTTGGGAAAGAGTATCAATGCTCAAGTACCAAGATGTCATCTTATCTGGTGGAAGTACGGAAACTCGAAAAGCACTTCTTCAGTTTCCAGATCAAACATATTCCTAGAAAGAAAAACTTTCTGGCAGACCAGTTGGCACAGATGGCCTCCACAAGGTCACCTGTCTCGTTTGGAGTTTTTCTCGAGCAACTCGATTCACCCTCGGTGGTCGAGCATTCTTAGGATATAGATGTTCCACTAGAGGTCGTACAAATCGATTTAGAGAACATGGATACTCCACAGATCGTACAACACGATCACGGTGGAGGCTGGATGACGTCGATCTACAATTATCTTTAGCATGGTATTATTCCTGAAGATGATGTAGAGGCTGATCGTATAGCTCGAAAAGCCAAATCATACTCTCTGGTCGAAAGTACCTTGTATAATCGAGGATCTCACGGAGTGTTGGTGAGATACATATCTCAAACAGATGGCATCTAGTTGATATCCGACATTAATGGAGGAGTCTGTGGAGCACATCATTCCTACAGAACACTAATCGGTAAAGCCATCAGACAAGGATACTACTTACCAACTGCCCTTCTTGATGCAAAAGAGCTCGTGCCGAAGTGCGTACAATGTCAATTTCATAGTCGACAAATACATCAGCCGGCACAAGCTTTGCAAACTATACATCTTTCTTGGTCTTTTGCAACCTGGGGACTAGACATTCTAGGACCTTTCCCAAGAGCACTCGGGGGGCTTCGAATTCCTTTTCGTCATGATTGACATGTTTACAAAATGGATAGAAGCCAAGCCAGTTGTTAAAATGACAACTGAAGCTGGTAAGAGGTTCTGCACAAAAAATATGATCACACGATTTGGTATACCCAGTCGTATAATCACAAATAACGGTACCCAATTCTCTAGCGGAAATTTTCGAGAATTTTACGAGGATTTAGGTATCAAGATACATTTCGCTTCTGTCGCTCATCCGCAGAGCAATGGAGCAGTCGAGCAAGTTAATGGTATCATAATGCAAGTGGTGAAACGCCGAGTGTTCGACCAGTTAACCAAACGGTCAGGAGCTTGGGTTCAAGAACTTCTTTCTGTATTATGGGCCGTTCGAACCACGACCAGTCGTGCGACCGGTGAGACACAGTTTTTTCTGGTTTACGGTGCTGAAGTCATGCTTTCTCCAGAACTGAAAATAGGCTCTGCTCGAACTGATTGTTTCAATGAGAACGATCAGATACAACAAAGACTCGACGATATCAATTTTTTTTGAAGAACGATGAAACTAAGCCCTCATACAATCGGCGGTTTACCAACAAGCTACGTAAAGATACCACAGTTTGAAACAGCTCATAGAATAAGTAGAAATAGAGAAGTCATACTCAAATCGGTGGTTCAAACTATCTCTGCTTGTTGCTGTTTTAGCATGTACGTCACTACGTATGATAATAAGGCGCGCTGCTATCAAGCGCTACTGACCTTCCCTTCTCGAGGCCAATAAAACAGCTGCATCGTTCACCTTTCATGCTGATTGCAGCGCTACACCTTTCATGCTGATAGCAGCGCTACTGACCTTCCCTTGTCGAGGCCGATAAAACAGCTGCATCGTTCACCTTTCATGCTGTAATGGCGTGCTGGTGGCAAGTAGCAGTAGCAGTGTACTACTTGATAAAAAGAGAGAAATTAACCTGATTTGGTTTCTTACCACATGTGTGACATTAACAAATGTAACGATCTTGAAATTTGAAATGAAGAGAGAATTAATGCATGTAGCTTTAGGATTTGAATAGTAGCTGATCGTGAAGTTTGGATGGATGGTATGATCCACAGTAATATTACTGCCCTTTTACTAGTCACTATTACAGAAAAGGTCATCATAGATAGTTCTAAGCAGTCATTACAGACGGTTTCTGAACTGTCTGAATTTATGTGTCTGTGATAATAAGCGGTTATCACATACGGTTTTTAAGTCGTCTGTGATACGTAACAATACATACGGTTTTCTGATATAAACAGTCTGTGAATACCAACTATCACAGATGGTTATATGTACCAACCGTCTGTGATTGGATACATATCACAGACGGTTAGTAACAAAAATCGTCTGTAATATCATAAATATCACAGACGGTTGTTGGTAGTAGCCATCTGTGATATCGGACATATCATAGACGGTTTTTAGTAGCAGTTGTCTGTGATATGTATCCAATCACAAACGGTTGGTAAAAATAGCCGTCTGTGACATCCGATATAACACAGACAGTTGTTGTTGGTAGCCGTCTGTGATGGATACATATCACAGACAGTTAGTAAAAATAACCGTCTGTGATATCCTAAATATCATAGATGGTTGTAGGTAGTAGCCGCACCTACAACCGTCTGTCATAGTATGTATTCACAGACAGTTTATACCACAAAACTGTATGTGATAGTTCGTTCTATACCTAAATATTTTTTTGTTTTTCGGCTAGCCTCAAGTAATGCTAGCCATGCCATCTGAAAACAAGCATGCAGAAAATAGATAATTCACAATTGATTTGATATATAACTACTCAAAGTGATTTCAAACTCAATATCAATTACAAAAGAATGTTGATGTATTGTCACTAGAGTTACAATTGAATTACAACTCAAAGTGAATTACAATAAATCGGTATCGCCGGGGGTGAAACTCTACATTCCTGTTAATGATCTCCCCCGTGATGAAGGTGGCGAGCTGTCCTCGAACGTTCGAGAGTTTGTCCAGATCGAATGCACTTGCTTCGATTGTCATGCCCTATTGCTTGGAGTAAAGTAGTAAGCATATATATTTAAATTCATAATTAGAAAATAATTACTGCGAGATTGACCGACAAACCTTTGGATCCTTCATCTTAGCACTCATAATTTCCTACATATGACGACAAACGTAAGATGCACATACGTTGCCTTGTAGTTGCTGATGGCACTGCAAAAATAAAATTACATATATAGGTATAGTCAGTTCGAGATGGCAGGTTACGAAGTGTGATATAGAATTAATGTGCTGCAGCGGGTACCGGAAAGTGCGCCCTGTGTCGTAGTGTGGCGCTAGGTTTTGTATCCCTCCCCTGGCAACATAGGCGTTGAACGACTTACGTAAATCCAAAAAGTTATCCTCGGCCATTTCAAACGAAGAAATACTACAATAGAGTTATGTCGACGATTAAGTCGCCGATCTTATGAAATAAATAGATGAAAATGGCAAAGAGTTATTGAGAGAGAATAGAATTGCTCTTTATTGCTATGAACTGGATCCTAGCGACGGTCCTTTTCTTACGATCCTCGTTGCCAGTCAGAACTTGAACAAGAGCACGTTTCGCGAAGTGTTTCTCTTAGTCTCTGGTTCTTAGCAACCCTTATGACCATCATTTTTTTGCATACATTTTTGCATTATTCTTTATCATCAGTACAAGTCTTATACATCTTCCAACCACACAAAGTACTACATAGTATTTCGATTATGAAAAAGATCTAAAACTAGTCGAAGTCATACGCTGGTTTCGACCACATTGATTTTCTAGTGATACTTAGATTATTTTCATAACATAATCAGCGTATATTTTGTACCGTGGTCGTAGCTATTGCCTATTTTCTTGGCCTACTACTTCTTTAGTAAAGTTCTTCTACTAATACAAGCAGTCGGGGGCTAGGAAATATATGAGTGCTCAGCGAATTTAAGAAGACAAAACAAAGAATTCATTGATGATAAAATGTAAGTTTTATTTACAAAAGTCTAAATATTACAATCATTTACTTCTCGTAGCCACCAGATTGGTCGCTGTGCGTTGGAGATCCGACCCCTATTTCCTCCGCAACCTTATTTCCGAGAGGAGCCATTTCCTCGAAAAGTTTAGCTTCTTTATTTCCTGAGCAATTGAAGACTTCCTCAATAGCTTGGAATTTTATGGTGGGGTCGGAGGCCTTCAGCTTTGCCAAAGCAAATCTGACTCTATTTTTGACAGCTTCAAACAAAGTATGCGTGTGGTTCTCCCGAATTGTCTTGAGGACGCTCCTATGGTCTTCGAGTTGTTGGCCAAGATAGTTGATCTTCTTTGTGGGATCTCCTAAGTTGGGCAGTTGCATTCCCGATCCCATATCGAAGAGCATTTTGTTGAAAGCTTTGACATTCTCTTCAAGATATTGTCCATAAGCTACCTGCTTGTCGCACTCAAACTCAAGAGCTTTTTCTATTCTCTTTAATACTTGAGTTTGCTCTGCACGAGTAGACCAAAGAATTAGTACATACGATTAGAAAAAGGGTAGTACGTTGGTCACGTCTACGACCGGTTACCTTGGCTCTTCTTCTCAATAGTCTTAAGGACTTCCTTGTGCCTGGTCGTCAGGTATTCGATCGACCGGTCCTTGTTTTGGCATTCTTCTTTGAGCTTGGCAATTACTGCTTGCTTAGCCATAACTTGTTCTTTAAGATTCTCCGAATCTATCAAACAGGATAAATAGAGAAATTGGTTAATAGAAAAATAGCCAAATGGTAAAGAAGAAGAGAAGAACACACTAAGAGGGTACTTACTTTCTAATTCAAAGTTTTTTTTCTCTAAGAGCTTTATTCGCTGGTGTAACATCCCAATTTTCGAGGCTTTTCGAAAATTTTCAAATTAAAATTACCCATTTGATTTTATTGGATTGATAAAGCATAAACTTGAAATTATTAAAAATAAAAATAATTTAATCTGAGTTAATCAAACCTTAATTAATTCAAATTTTGGTTTATTTGAATTCTCTTGGGTTTTATCGGATTTAAAAGTCAAAAAGAGTATTTTATGTATTTTCTTGAAATTTTCTGAATTGGATAAAGGCTTTTTCTATTTTCCTAAAATTTTAAAATAATTTATTTGCAAAATTAAAAGCTAAATTTAAGTTGTAAATAATTTTATTAAGTTCCAAATAATTCAAGGAATTTATTGTATTTTTCTAGAATTTTTTGATTTTATTTACATTGTTCTAAAAAGCCTTTTCGATTTCTTGTATTTCTTTAAATAAAAAAAATCTATATAAAATCCCTCTTTTCGCTTCGGACCGAATATCTTTGGCCCATTTTCCCCCCTTCGGCCCATTTCCCTATCCCAAGTCGTCGCGCCAGCTCGCTCCCTCCTCCGCGTCCCTCATCTCGCCGATAGGCAGGCCCCACCTGTCGGTGTCGCCCTCCCCGTCGTCTTCTTCCTGTTGCCGCCCCATGCCGCGCCTGCGTTAGCACCTCAGCCGCCCCCATCAGTGCCCTTCCGCCCATGTCACAGTCGTGCCACCCCCGTCAACGCGCATTAAACGCCCGTCCCAGCGTTGTCCCTTCCCGCGCCTGCCCTCCTCTCTCTCGCCATGAATCCTGCGCCCACGCCATGCCCTGCGTTGGCCAGAGCTTCGCCACGTGCCCATGCCATTGAAACCCCTCCTCGCTCCTCCTCGATGTATAAATTAAGGCGAGCCCCCGAGAGCCCTTGAGCTCCTCTTTCTTTTTCTCCACTTATCCCTCTCTCTCTCTCTCTCTCTCTCTCTCTCTCTCTCGCCTCCGTTCGCCGGATCTTCAAGCTTGAAGCTCCCCGGCCAAGCTCCTCCCCGCCGCCATTTGCGCCACCTCCAGTGGAGCTCCTCCGTCTTGGTCCATACCTTCTGCATCGCACGACTGCGGGGAACCTCGTGCGCGTGCTAACTCCACCGGGCCGTCACCGGAACCTCGTCGCTGACTCCGATTACATCTCGCCGCCGCCATTCTTCCTCGTTGCCGGCCTTTCCTCCCTGCTCTCTCGCCGCGAAGGGTAGCACCAGGTTCAGCATCGTGTTACCTCTCTCTTGCGTCCATCCACTCGCGTCGCTGTGGCACGTAGCGCCAGCGAGCCTACGTGCCCGAGCCGCCGTCGTCCGCTGTGTCGACCTGGCCACCACGTGGCAGGCCACATCATGGACACCTCACCCTCCCTGCCTGCGTGGCTACCCGTGTGGCAAAGCCCACGTGGCTCAGCCCTATGCCGCGAGCCAGGTCCACGGTAGACCCTCGTGCTATCGTGGACTTAGTCCATGGCCGTGGGGCCCGCATGTCGGACGCACAAGCATTTCCTTTCGGAAAATAATTCCGGCCAAAATTCATTAATCCGACTGCTGACGTCATTGTGACGCAATAAACTGATTTTCCTTTATAAAATTAAATCCAAAAATTCGGAAAAATTAATCCCTTTTTCATCATTTCATGTATTTTCAAACTTCCAAGAGCTCGTTCTCCTTCGTTCAGACTCCGATTCGAGTGATTTAAATTTCTAAATTCATCTAAAATCAAGATCTAGCTTTCTATACTGAAATTATTTAATTTGAAGTTCATTTGAATTTGCTTCACTTTCATGTGTAGATTTTTACGACTCTAGGGAACCCAAATATTTCGAAGAAGTAGATCCTCAAGCTTTTGAGCAAGGTAAGTTACATTTTTGATCATATTGAATCCTATTATTTTAAATTATATAAATTCTGTTTTAAATTATTATTGCATGCTTATTTAAATTCAAGTAATTTAAATTCATGTTTTAAGCTTTATAGTTATTTCCCAATTCCTTTGTATAGCCAAACTTTGCTATTAAATTAGTCATTCCTTGATACCTTAGTTAAAATCTAGTTGATACATTAGTATGAGCTAGAACATGTTGAAAGACTTTATGTTTAGACAAAGCTTAGACCAAAATTGTTTAATTTGGGGAATTTAGCCAAAAGTTTAACTTTGATTTAAAATGATACTATGATATTGTCTTTACCATAGAAGTTTATAAAATGATTTAACTTGGTAAATAAAATAAAAATTGGTTTGGATTTGGGCGAAATGGATGTTTGGATGGTGCACGGGATCGAGTCATTTATATGATCGAGGCCCAAGGGGTTCTTTTGGAAAGTCGTCCAAGTCAGTTAAGGACCGGTCTTCGAGCCACATCTTGCTAAGCCCCATCGTACTACCACATGTCCTAAATGGGCGGGACTTGGCTAACTAATTTGCAACATTCCACTGTGGTTGTGCCATTCGGTTGCGTGGGTGTCGTTATGACCTACTTTTATGTATTCCCACATGGCGCAAGAGGGGGTTAAATCCAACGGGTTTTTATCCAAAGAAATCGAAACCTTAGCAAGGCGGGACTACGGCGGGATGATGCATTGTAAAGGCTTTGTGATAATGACTTAGTCGCACACCTTCGGTAGTGTGTCAGATGGACATTATAAGTCAGTTATATCTTGTGGGTAAAGTTGTACAACCTCTACAGAGTGTTAAGAAGTATTCGAATAGCCGTATCGACGGTCTAAGACATGCTAAGCAAAGCCACTCAAAGTTAGAATTTTGTTTTGTTTTCAAAAGGCTTTATCAATGGTTGTTGGATAGTTTATTCAATTGGAAAATTGGGTGGTTCGCCATGTGATAGGAGGGTATCCTTCACCACTCGTTGATGAATGTTATCTCACTATAAAACTTGAGATTTAGAAAATGAATTTTAGTTATAGAGTAAATTGCATTACAACTTAGTATGAATATTTAAATGGAAAATACCGCTTTATGCAAATTGAGCCATATAAGCCTCCTGTTGTTAAACCCTTGCATGCATTATAATATGTTATTGGGTGTAACTTGCGGAGCACGGTTATTTGTGCTCACTCTTGCTTGATACAATTGTTGAGTAGGAGAGGAGTACTGCGAGGAGAATGAGAACTTAGACGACTAGGCTACACCCCCAGACGATTGCCTGTGGCGAATCGTGTGGTCTATCTTACTGCTTTTGCTTCCACTATATTTTGCTTTTTGGCATTATGCCCTATTTGTAACAAACTTTAATTATTATCAATGAATAGCATTGTATGGTTATGCTATCCACTTTTGTTCGACTGTGTAAACTAGTTGTTTCTGGACTAGTGTATGAAACACAGAGAATCTAGAATGCTTCGCGCCCGGGTTCGATAGCTAGGTCAGTCCTCTGACCACAGCGAAGTTTTCCACCAAATACTATAAAAATAGCAAACTCCTTTAAGTACATTCCAAGGGAAAAGCTATTAAAAGCGATCGTGGAAGCTTACCTGGATTGCCAAGTTGTTATATTCGGCAAAAATAGAGTGATCGGGACTCGTCTTTGCTTGACAGTCCAAAATTCTTCACCAAGCTTCATTAAGATCTTCATCATTAAAGATTCGGAGGCGATGAGGAAAGGCGACTCGGAGAGGAGAATTCCTAGCAGGGTCGAAACCTGCTGAGATTCCTTAGGAACCTCCACCTCCGCAGGTGGGACTGGAGCCACCACGAGTTCTTGAGTAAACGTTAGCACTGTCACCTGCTCGGGGGCTAGCTTGACCTCTTTCTCCTCAAGAGCTTTCTCCTGAGGGGTGCCCTAGTTGAAATCGACCGAAATACCAGAGGATCTACAAAGAAAGAAGAAAAGAGGCTTAAGACTCTAAAAACACTAGCGGTAAGTACTTACATAAGTCCTTCTTTCATGTATACATACTTGGTCATTTTCTTGGTCTTTAATTTAAAGTGCGTTGAAGCAAAATCTGTCGCGCTCGCCTTCCTTTTCTTCTGTTCGACCAACTGTTTCGGTCCTGAACCGGTAGGGCTGGTTAGACCCCTCACGTCTTCCGATTGGAGGTCAGAAGAAATGTTCTCGATCAGTTGATCAAGAACAAGATCCCTGACCATCGGATCGGAAGGTGTGGATTAGTCGGCTTCCAGAACAGTTACTCCAGTAGCAACTGGTAGGTCGTCAACGACCACATTGGAGTCCACGACAACCGCCTAATTAACAATCGAAGTTAGTTAGGTGATGAAAATCCTTCATCTAGAATATACATTTCTGTTTAGTTACCTACCACTATAAGATCACCATCTCGGGTGGTCGTAGGAGTGGTCAGAGCATCAATCGGCTCATAACTTTTGGTGGCCTCATTAATCCTCAATCCGACCAACTGCGCATCAAAGAGGAATTATAGTAAACCGATCGGAAAATATACAAAAGATGAAAGGTGATTGATATTTTTACCTTAAGTCTCTCAGTCCCCTCTTTTTGCAAAAACAACTACTAAAATCCGGGGGAAATCAGCCTTATCGCCAGGCTCTTCGGCGCAGATCATTTTGACCCGGCTTCTAATCTCATCAGGAGATACAACTGCAAGAATAAACGAGAGACTCTAGGATCACAAAAGTAATAATCCAAGGTAAGTAAACTGGTCGGAATCTTTTAGGATTTACCCTCCTTAGAATCTTTGGTCGTATCGTCACCACCAATATACCAAAGCATTAAATGTGCTCGAGACTTCAGAGGGCTAATCCGGTGCATGCAGAAATCCCTTACTATGTGCCAGGAGGTTAAACCCCTGACACTAAGGTGTTGGATGGTTTCAACCCATCTCCCCACCTTTCCTTCCTTCTTCACGGAGGAGCGCCACTCTGGATTCTCGACCGCCTTCTTACCAGTATAGTAAAGGCTGTCTTTTTGAGTGACCGTCATGTAGAACCGGCTTTTCTTCCATAACAACCATGAATACTTTGAGTACATACGAATGTATTCATCAGCTTTTCCATCGTGGAGGCGCAAGGTGCACTCTCCAGGAGTCCCAGTCATCTTCCCCGAATTTGCCATCCTATAGTAGTACTTGAAGAGCTCCAGATCTGCGGGAATCCCCAAATATGCTTCATACAGAAAGATGAGGACGCTGAGGTTGGCGATGGCAATGGGGGCGAGGTTCACCAATTTGACTCCATAGTACTCCAAGATCTTGGGGAGAAAAGAGTGAACTGGTAACCTAAATCTGCATTCAATATATGCGAGACAAATAGGGATTTCCTTATCTTCATTGCTCGAAAAATGCTCTCCGATTGCTGATCTCCAAGAAATCAAATCCTTGTCGGGAAGCAACCCGACCTTCTCCAAGTTCTTAAGCTTCTTCTTGCTCAAATCAGAAACCGACCAATTGGTGATAAGGTCCCACATGGTTGAGTTTTGGATAAAGGAGGAAAGGAGGTCGTAGAAGGTTATAGAAAAGAGGAGGTCAGAGATAATTTTTTCTTTTAGGAGATGAAAAGGGAAAGTAGAAAGCGTAAAAACCATAAAGCCCTGCGCTGAAGGGGTTTTATAGCCGTAATTCTTTAACTGCATCGAGGAGTTACCCAAAGTCTAACGGACAGAAAAACTCTTCGGGTCCCAAGGCAGTTTCTCAACTTTAAAGTGAATACAGACCATCTCGTATATCACGGGATTAAATGAGGGTCTGTCCGATGAGACTTCATCGGAAAGGAAGTGTTCATACGACCAATTCATTTAAAGTTCGAGGGCTAGCTGACGAGGATTAAAATCTCTCTATGTATTACTTTAATACATAATAAAAGACCATATGTCTTCATGGTTGTAACCCCTAAGGCTAACGACCCCTGTGGTCGTAAAGATTCCAGAGGTTACATAATAAGTATTCTGGTCAGATGAGGTCCTGAACCTAGTCCCTGACCAGATGACTACTCGTAGAAGCAATGAACTGGCATCTGGATCTAACTCCAAGTATATTCCTTACCGTGTGATGAATGAAACACATGTTATATTTGCTACATACCACGCGATGTTTCATGGTCCTAAGACACTGACAACAACCACCATACGGTTGAGTGTCTCTAAGACGCGTAACCGCCAAATGGTTCGTACTTCATCAAGCGTTGCCTCGCCTCGACCAGTCACGTCACTTCCAACAAGCACCTTCTCCAGGAACATCTGCCACCTCTTTGACGGTTATTTAAAGATGGAGCACGAAGGAACGAGGGGATCGGACTGCATTAGATTGAAGCACGGCAATCAGCAGCATAGCAAGCATTACGCTCAGTGTAATTAGGATTAGTCTACTGTCTTGTCGAGGGCATCCCCTGTAATAGCCAGTTCATAGCAATAAAGAGCAGTCTCATTCTCTCCCAAGAACTCTTTGCCATTTTCCTCTATTTATTTTGTAAGATCAGTAATTTGATCGTCATCACTATGCTTGGCAAACAAGGATGGCGTTTGGTGACGAATCCGGAATCCCTCTGCGGTCGAGTGCTTAGAGGGAAGTACTTTCCACAAGGTGATTTCTTATCGGCAACTCGCAAGAAAAGGAGCTCTTATACATGAAAGGCCATTCTTTTTGGAAGGGATGTGCTGAAAAAAAAAGGCTTAATCAAAAGAATTAGTACAGGTGATTCGGTTAACATCTGGAAGGACAATTGGATTTCCTCTTCAATCTCAATGAAACCTATGATTTGGCTTCAGAATGTTTTGGTTAACATGGTCTCTGAACTTCTCAATCCGAACAGCAGATCTTGGAATGAGGTGCTTGTTAACTCCTCTTTTATAAGAATGGATGCAGAGGCCATCTTGAAAATCAAGTTGGGGAATAGTGAAATGGAGGATATTTCTGCTTGGGCTTTTGAAAGGAATGGAAATTATTCAGTTCGCTCTACTTACATGATACTGAAGGATGAGTAGATGTATTCTCAATCTGCTACTGACAACCAGATTTCCTCATCTTCGGTTTCAGGTCATTGGTGGGAGCATCTTTGGAAACTGAAAGTTCCACCAAAGGTGTGTATTTGCTGGCGGCGGGCAATCCATAACTTTTTACCGGTGAAGAAAGAACTATATCGTCGCCATGTCTTGAAGGAAAGCCGCTGCGAGGATTGTGGAAATAGAGAGGAAACGATATTCCATGTTACGACAGAATGCACTTCTGCACTTCGTATCTGGTAGGCTTTTAAAGAGATTACGGGTAAAAAGCTTCCTACTCTACACCTAGATACATGGGCGGTAGATTTACTTGTCGGGGTTGTTTGTTCTTCAGTCGATGTAGCCTTGTTTGTTTGTGGGATATGGTTGTTGTGGATTGGTCAAAATAATCGCAGGCATGGAAAGGAGAGCTGGAACCCAGTGGTGGCTGTCAAACATATTAGTGTTATGCTGGAATATGTTTTTCTGCTTGACAATACCACCAAAATGGCTACTGTTCCAAGTCCGACAAATTAGCATCCACCGCGACGTGGCTATTCGAAAGTTAACACTGACGGTGCTTTCGATGGTGTTCAGTGTACAGGAGGCTCGGGCTCTGTTATTTGAGATTATGAAGGGCGGTTTATAGCGGCAGAGACACGATGGTATAACAATCTCCCAAATGTCTTAACTATTGAAGCTTTAGCAGCGAGAGATGGACTTCAACTTGTAATTCGGCAGGGCTGTAATCAGGTGATTCTGGAGTCGGACAATCTGACTCTTGTCAATATGATTAACTCGCAGGTTGGCGCAAGATCAGAAATTGTGGGCAGTGGCGGAGCCAGGATTTTAGTGTTGGGGGTGCACACACAAAGCAATATCGGATACGATTAGTTCAAAACAGGGAAAAAAAGCTATCGGTTGGGAAAAAATTTCAGAGCCTAGCGATAGACCCGGTTACCAGCGGTTACCGGAATTTTCAGATTTATTTCGGCCGAAATTTTCAATTTGAAATTTGAATTTTTTGTGAAGTTAAAACGAAAAATACAGAGAAAAAATGCATAGCCACAAGATTTGAACCCGAAACCAACCTCTTCAAGACTAAGGGTGCTTCCACCACGGCACATGCACTCTTGTGTTTGCGTATGTTTACAAACTTTCTTTATATTTGTCAAAAAACTAACAAATCCAAATTTTTGGCGGTTGGAAATTTTACGGAGGGTTCTAGATCCGATTTTCACGCAGAACCACCAAAATTTCAATTGAAAAAGTTTTCACCGGTTTTAACTACGACGCCCAACGGCTGTGAATTTGCCCGTTAGAAGTAAAAAAAAGTCAAGAAAAAAAAAAGAGGAAATTGTCTACTAGTATCTTTTCATATGTCGTTACTATAGTAATCAATTTGGAAAATGACTTGCATAATAATATGAATGTGAGAAAATTGGAAGTTGCTCCATGCGCACCTGCAAAACCATTGGTCTTAGTGAGTGGCGCGTCGCCTACTGCTGCTTGCTGCTTCCACACTAGTGCCACGCTGCCCACCGCCTCCTCTCTGCGACCTTTTGGTATTGGCCGAGCACAGAACCAAATTGGGAGGAGTTGGAGTATTGGAGATAGAGATGGATGTGGGTGGTGAGTGATGAGATGGTCAGGAAATGGTGGAGGCACGAGCGAGCCATGAGTTGTGATTGTTTCAGTTGGCGATTGTAGCTAGCCGAGATGACACCATGACAGGAACAAAAGGCTACACCAAGAACCGAAATGTTTCGTCAGAACAGATGCCAAAAGCTTTCGCTAGCTTGTACAACTAGTCTTTTGTGATAGTACTCTCTGTGATCGATTGCACAATGACTTAGGAAGATGCGGGTGCCTCACTGCCTTAGTGCCTGGTGACTTGCTCTGGTTGGTGGTCTGGTAGGCTGAATTGTTGAAATGTCCAGCTCAAGTGCCCAACTGCTGAGTGCTTATACCTAGTTAGAAAAAAATTACATTTATTTTTAGGGGTGCCCATGCACCACGGGCACCCCCTGGAGCCGCCCATGATTGTGGGTATTTGGCATGAAATCCAAAAGCTTAGCAGGAATTTTAGTTCGTTTTGTTGTGTTCATACCTGTCGCGAGACGAATTTAGCAGTTCATTGTTGCGCAAAGTAAGCCTCGGTGGGAAGAAAGATGTGTACTTGGGTGAACTGTATCCCCAAATTTATTTTGGACATCGTCACTAGTGATTGTAATCCTGCTATGGGTTCATAAAGCTCTGGTGATTTGCTCTAAAAAACGAGCAACAAGCAGAAAGGAGATTACATATTGATCTTAGTTGGTCGATTAATCAAGCAGGAAAACGTGCTGCTCCGGTGTCGTGTCCCTTTTAGACGTACGCTGGAAATTAATATGGCGGCATTCGTCGGCATGCTTTTATGCGTTAACCACCGGAGCAAGCCTGCCACCTGCCAGCCGCCCAACCGATCGCTTCGAGTTAGCTTGGCAGCAAATGGTTGGGTTACAAGACTGAAAAGGCCCTGGCCTCCCTCCCTCCCTCCCTCGTCATGTCTCCTGTGGCAAATAGCAAAGCTGGCTCACAGCACAGAGAGGCATCAAAATGCAGGTTTTGATTCTGCTTCTTTACATATGCATAAATACACGTGTTCTTTATGTCCTGTCTTGTTCCTGTTTTTAGTGGTGGAGCCAAGATTTTAGTGTTAGAGGTGCACACACAAAGCAATATCGGGTACGATTAGTTCAAAACAGGGAAAAAACTATCGGTTGGGAAAAAATTTCAGAGCCTAGCGATAGACTCGGTTACCGGCGGTTACCGGAATTTTCGGATTTATTTCGGCCGAAATTTTTAAATTGAAATTTGAATTTTTTGTGAAGTTAAAACAAACAATACATAGCCACAAGATTCGAACCCGGAATCAACCTCTTCAAGACTAAGGGTGCTTCCACCACGGCACATGTACTCTTGTGTTTGCATATGTTTACAAACTTTCTTTATATTTGTCAAAAAAAAAACTAACAAATCCGAATTTTTTTGGCCGGTTGGAAATTTTACCGGAGGGGTTCGGTAGATCTGATTTTCGCTGGTAACCACCAAAATTTCACTGAAAAAGTTTTCACTGGTTTTAACTACGCATCGCCCAACGAAGCCAGGAATTTGCCCGTTAGAAGTAAAAAAAAGTCAAGAACAAAAAGAACAAAAGAAATTGTCTACTAGTATCTTTTCATATGTTATTACTATAGTAATCAATTTGGAAAATGACTTGCATAATAATATGAATGTGAGAAAAATGGAAGTTGCTCTATGCGCACTTGCAAAACCATTGGTCTTAGTGAGTGGCGCGTCGCCATCTTCTTCTTCTTGTCGCTCCCACACCGGTGCCACGCCGCCGCCGCCCTCCTATCTCATGCGCCAAGACCGGCATTGAGCCAGCAGGAACCAAATTGGGGAGGAGTTGGAGTATTGGAGATAGAGATGGTTGTGGGCTGGTGAGTGATGAGATGGCTGCGGGTTGGTGGAGGTACGAGCGAGCCGTGGGTTGTGATTGTTTCAGTTGGCGATTGTAGCTAGCCGAGATGACACCATGACAGGAACAAAAGGCTACACCAAGAACCGAAACGTTTCGTCTGAATAGATGCCAAAAGCTTTCGCTAGCTTGTACAACTAGTCTTTTGTGATAGTACTCTCTGTGATCGATTGCACAATGACTTAGGAAGATGCGGATGCCTCACTGCCTTAGTGCCTGGCGACTTGCTCTGGTTGGTGGCCTGGTAAGCTGAATTGTTGAAATGTTCAGCTCAAGTGCTCAACTGCTGAGTGATTATACCTAGCTAGAAAAAAATTACATTTATTTTTGAGGGTGCCCGTGCACCACGGACACCCCCGGAGCCGCCCATGCCTGCTTCTTCCTTAAAAAAAAAGAGAGGCATTCCATTCGTGAACAGTAGATCTAATACTACAACTACAAGAGTTAATGCTTGTGTTCAAGATAGAAAGAGACAGCACCATAGCGTGAAGGCCTGCAGGGTTTGATATGCAAGCTTAGTTCGTACGGTGAGATACTTAGGTTGCGGATTAAAGACTAAGTATGTCGAGCTAGCATATCTGGCTATCTGCATTCTGCAATCCGATCGATCATTGTCGGTGCGCAGCTAGCATACGACGAACTGCCATAAGCATTCGTGAATCGTGAGACAAGATGCGCTTTGATTCGGCAACGGCATGGCTGAGAGATTCTCCATCGCCAGCGACACGAGTAGTACTTGCTTGTGTGGCCTCGTGGGCTGTCCTTGGGTCGAGAGCAATGATCCGGACGGAGACGGGAGAGGGATTGGCACCGGGAACAGAGGCGAAGCCATGACTTAGGCACAGTGGCCGTTGGCAAATAGACAACGATACAACAGCAGCAGAAGAAATAACACCATAATTTCACTAGTTGGAACAACAGCAGGAGAAGAAATAACACCATAATTTCGCTAGTCTCCAACGCATCATATATATCAAAACAAAAAAACATATGTTATTCAATTTGAAAGAAAACTGCATATTTATTTGTTTAAATTAAGCTCAGTGTGTAATTTCTCGTGCAGGTGTAAGGTGTCAACCATAGCCTGAAACTTTCTACCCTGGAATAAGATAATAAAGGGGAATGGTTCAGAGGAACAAGAGTAGTCAAAACACCGCAGTTATCTGTTAATCCGTGGTGACATCTCCAATTTAAAATAATATCTTAGAATATTTAGTTTATTTATCATTGCATAGGCCTCTAATACCAATAGGCTTGGGGGTATTTGAGTTGTAACTAGCAAATTTTGTTAAGAGGTGCCAATATGGACTCAGGTGCTTTGTAAGACTATCAAATTGGGCACTAATATCTTAGTACTAGTACTTAGAGAGAACTAAGTAAGTAGTACTAGTCTGTAACTAATTTACCATCACCTAAATTTAATCTCAATTAGCATATTGGAGAACTAACAAACTAGTACTTAGAAACTCAGTAATACTAGTCTGTAACTACCACCGAAATTTGACGAGAATTAAGCACAGTGGAGAATTCGAAAGTCACCTTCGATCTCCCTGTCCTGATCTCAGCCATCCGAAACACTTTTTTGTCATCTGATCACATCTTCTACGGTGGCGCTTTACGTTTGTGCTGGAGGGCAAGACGGAGGATCACCTACCACATGATTAGGCACGCATGAGCAAGCGTATGTATACCTCGAAGTGAAGGTAACTGAAACAATATCTCGATCGAGAGATCACATCTATTTGCGATCAATCTCCATTTCAAATTTTTGAATCACCCGCGCTTTGAACCTTGGTGGCAATTTGGTAGCTCTCCGGTTGTACTTTAGCAATTTAGCACCGGTACTTTCTAACGCCCTTCACTGTAAGGTATGGTCAGATGATCAACGATTTTTAGCCGCCTTGCTCCCGAATTGTGAAGGGCCTGTACAACAAGGTAGGCCACTGCTATCCCAACGTTGGAATAGGCTAGGGCCCACAAGACCATTATGCAACCTGACCGGCCCAGAGCAAGAGGTCTACCTGCCGTTGGCCCCACGGACTGTCGTGTACAGCCCACAGGTTGCATGCAACCTCATTAGTCATTACCTCTTTTTTTCCCCCTTTTTTTAGCATCGGTGTGGTCCATCGCAAGAACTTTTTTTATTAATTAACCATTTTTTAAATTTTATTTTAAAGTTAACCTCTGGCGCACTTTATTTTCAATTCTAACCCCTTTGGTCACGCCATGGGTCGTGACGTGACAAAACAATGATGTCACGTCATAAGATAAGCTCGCTAAAATAGCATTTTTTTTTGTCACGCCATGGTGGTGGCGTGACCAAACAACACTGTCACGCCACCACCTGTGGCGTGACAAGAGATTGCCCAAATACAGGCTGGCGTGATAATATTGTTTTGTCACGTGGCGTGGCTAAAGGGGTCAGAATTGGAAATAAAGTTCGCGGGGTAACTTTAAAATAAATTTTTAAAAAGGGTTAATTAATAAAAAAAAAGTATCATCGCAATGGTTGACCAAATGCTGAAGGTAAGAATTACTACTAACACGCGAGGTGTACAGGTGCGGACCCAGGTCAAAAACAATGACCAAGCACAAGTAGGCTGTCAGGGTATCTCTGTTGAACTGAGTAGGGACACAAATAATCAGTGTACGATATCATAGAGATATCCCCATGATCTTAGCATGATAATGCAATTGGCAATGGTGTCGAGGGTTTTTCGAAACACGTATTTTCAGCAAAATTCAGAGTGCTATCAGGCCTCAGGCGGTCAGATCGGCCTTGCTGACGGTCAGACCAGCCACCTCAAGTGGTCAGACCGGCCTAGGAGTAGGCCAAAGGGCTAGCGGTCGGACCGGCCATGAGCGGCGATCTGTCCGGCCAAAAAGGTAACTTTCGAGTTTTTGGCTGGGCAAAAAATAGAGGGTGTAGACAAGAAAGATGATTCTTATACATTTGGTTTCATAATTTTTGAAGCTTCGAGTCAAAAGTTATATTCATTTTGAATTTTCAGGGAGAAAATCTAGCTAAGTCCTTGTGCTGGTAGTTAGACCGGCCATAGGTGGCGGTTTGACCGGTTTTGCCCTGTTCACTGGTCAGCAAGGCAGTGATGATCGTAGGTTATGTCAATTTTATAGGTTTCAGTGCATATATATTGCATGATGCATGTTTGGACTAATGCGTGTTAAATTGTGAAGAACTTGTGCCCGAAATCGATTTCTTGGTCTATTATTGTGCAGGAGGCTTGGAGGTCAACGGTAAGGATGATCGGGACTAGGCTTGGAGAGCTGAGGTCCAGAACGATTGAGGATGTCGGGTGAAGTTAGTGAACTCAAGTATGGCGCGAAATAGATAAGAATAACCGAATGAAAAGTTCGGTGCGACGGGTTGCATCAAGCGGTGCGGGGGTCAGTGCAACCTATACGTGGCGAAGCATGTGATTGCTTCATGAAGTTTGGACTTAGTCTTTGGAGAAGGATCGATAAGAAATATTTTGGTAACTTCACAAAAAAAACCGCCTTGGTGACCTTTGGCTAAACTGCGACACAAGGAGAGACGATTTAGGTCAAGTGAAAATAAAGATCACGAAGAAACGGATTCGGGAAGCCCAGTTCGTCATCTGCTTTGAGAAGCGTGTATGAGTGTAGACCTATTTGTGTGTGGGCTTAAAGGATGCCTGTTAAGGTCTTCTCTCTCAGCCTAGCCTCCACTATAAAAGGGAATGTCCGGATGTAGAGTTCCTAAGTCCTTCCAAGAGAAAAACCTTAATGTATGATTTAGGGATTTTGGAATAGTTGAGACTGGAGTTTGTAAGAGATGTATTAATTTTGTGCTCATGTATTGAGCTTTTGTCCTCCATGATGGAGTGTCTGTAAACCAACATCTATTTTAAATTAATCCAAACAAGATTCTTTTAAGATGAACCTCTTCTTGTTCTTGCTCTTTTTGGTGACTTTTGGGATTTTGACGATCCATTGGTTTTTTTTTTGGGTTTCTTGCTGTAATCTTGCTTGCTGTGACATGTGAGAATGTATCTACGATCATCTTGATCATCATCTACCTACGAGCAAGTTTTTGAATCAAAGTTTGAATCTCCTCGGTTCTTGAACTCTTTTGCCCTTATCTAAGAAATTGGTAGAATCTTAGCCTCGATTTTCCCGATCGTCGATTGTAATAAATTCCTGACCTTCTTGATGAGCCATGGTTGAGATTTGAGGGAATATGGATCACTAGATCAAAAGTTAAGTCGATTTGTGATTTTGATCTCGTGCTGACTTCACTGATCATTCATGTGAGAGGTCAGACCACCCCTGATGAAAAGTTAGACCGCCAAGCCATCGATCAGACCACCCATCATCAGAGGTTTGACCGTCCAACTCTTTTCGTTTTGAGTTTTAATGATTTTGGTTCTGTGTACTGGGCTTTTGATTAGATTCAATACGATACTTCCGTTGTGCTTGTATATTCAATCTTCATAGTTTCTATGGATATTGGAGTAAGAATAAAATTGAATCTGATCTAGGTGAAAAAAAAGTAGGGCTCCTATTCAACCTCCCTAGTCACTGTTCTGATCCAATAATTAGACATTAGGTTAATCCACTAAAAACGAAAATTTGAGTGGGACTTGGTCCCTCACTCAGCCTTCTTTTTTAAGTCCTTCGTGAGGTGTATATGGCCACTCCTAATCCACCGCAGTAAATTGAACCACATGAGCACTGTCTACAGTATCATTCTGAACTGACGAGTGACGAGCGTGGCGACCTTCTCTGCAGCTATGCTCACGGAGCAAACTTTTGGGCTACACGTTTTTCCCCTCGCTATCGATTCAATGAGATTTGTGTGGGCTGCGGATTTAAGATGCTTTTAGGTGCGGGATTTGTGTCACCCATCAGTCATCATTAGTACTAATCAGTACTGTGGTTGAAGGAGCTAATCGGCAGTTCTGCTCAGTGGGTCCTAAATGGGTTCACTCGTCCAACTTCCCTAAAAATCAATGGATTTTGGACTAACGATAGTTTTGCCTAGTGAGCAGTGACTACTGAGCACAACAATCACCACCCTTCATGATTCATGAGTGTTTGACCGGTTTGCATGCTCCCTGCAGCTAGATAGGATGAAGTTGTGTTAATTATTGCAAGTGCAGCACTGAACGTGGTGGTGTTCTCTCCTGCCCTTGTTTTTTTTTAAAAGGAATGTACTGATGTTCTTAAGTATCAATTAAGAGTGTTTGCCTGCCTCCTGGGAGCTAGGAGGAGCAGGACCGCGAATCTGCAGAACTTGCAGTTGTGACTTGTGAGACTGTTGTCAGGGTCTCAGAGCATTCCCTGGTCCTATTACGACGAAGGTGAGGCCGACATGTTCAGAGATCCTAGGACCAGGCCAGGCGACAGGGCAGCCTTGGGGACAGTTTGGTACGTTCGGTGCTTTGCAGAAAGCCAGCCGGCCGGTAGCAAGCTTCTCCGTTACATCGATCTCACAACGTTGCATCGCTATGTTTAAAACGTGATTCAGTTCCGCTGCGCAATCCAAAAGAAAACGCGTACAACGCGAGGCATGCACGGGTGTTGTTGGTTTTGATCACAGCAGTTCTGGTTTGTAACTATGGTGGTAATATCTTGAGAACAATCACCGATATTCTTTCTTTTCTGGAACCTGATTATGCTCACAAATGAAGTGTAACCATCCATGTTTTGCCGGCCGGTCGCGAGTAGTTCTCGTCGTGTTCTTTTGCTCCCTGAGTGATGCTTAGTTCGCGAGCAATCATCAATCTTCCATGCCCAGGGTCGGAGGAGGTGATGCTTCGACAATCGACAGCGACTCGAGACCGACCAAATCGTAGTTTAATACTACTAGCTTCGATCGGCCGTAAGCTTGGCGCTGACGCCTCGATGGGTTCATTAGATCCGGCAGCACATGGCTACGAGAAGTGCAGCGCAAGCGCAACTGCGCAATGTTGTATTTATGAGGTCCTTTTGGTAATTTCTCATTTGAGAAAAGGAAAAAAAAATAGGAAAAGAAAAGGAAGGTAGGGCCCACCTGTCATTGAGGAAAAGGATGGCGATGAGGTGGAGACCGGGTCTCATCCCGGGAACAGATTTCGGATGGGGATTGCCCATCCCGAGCGGCAGCCAAGGCGTGGGACTAGCGAGATTTTCGTCGGCCGTTAGGGTTGCAGCCTCCTCCTCCTCCCCTTCGCTTTAAGGTAGCCCTGTAGCTCTTGGAGAGGCATCGAGAAAAAATCAGTGAGCGCTTTTCTCCTCCTTAGTTCCTCCTCTCGATCTGGTTTTTCAGCTCTAGAAGGATTTTGCAATCCGCTGCGCTGCTGTGTTCGATCCAGCGCAGTCGGTGTAAGAATTGGTTTCTCCCTTCCTCCTGCACATCTCAGTTTCCCTGTGGTTACCTCTTCTCGATTGAGGTTCAGTGAGGGTTAGTTTTGTGTCGATTGGAGGTGAGAACGGGTTAACTTGGCTTGATCTTGAGAGGAATAAAGCATTCGGTTTTGTGCTCCTTGGTGCTTTCGGCCGGAGTATCTTGTTGGTGGTCTTGTGCAGCATTTCTTCTGTACCTCGGCTTCGTTCTTCAGTGTGTTCTGAAGTACGAAGATCGGTATTGTACCTCCGTCAATCTCGTCTATTTTGCACGACACAGCAAGGCACTTGGTTTTATGAGACAACGTCTTTCGACGTGCCTTACCGTTTCTTCTCGGTGGTTTCGAGTACCATCGGCTTTGTGAGTATTAAAGCATTCCATTTTTCATGTCACGTTGCTTATGTGTTGTGCTATTGTATATATTCAATCTGTGTGATTGCTTTGTTTGTGCCTAGCACTGGGAGATATTGCAAAGTGGTATTTGTGGGCTCTGTTGAACTGCTCAATGACGATAATAGTCTTGTACCGAAATTGTTATGATAACTAGTCCGGTCTTGAGCTCTAATAGAGTTGCTTGCTGCTGTCATATTGTCTCTATTGATTCAGTTACTTTCTGTGGTGCTTAAACTGATCATTTTGGATAGTAATCCTGCTGGTTCTTCTCTTAGCCGAATGGCTTAGTGCTGAACACTGTGATTTTTTGTGAGTTAATTAGTGGTATGTTGGCTTATAGACTGAAGTACTGATTTCTGAGATCCTTTGATGATCTTCTATTGACAGAAAGTATAAGTTTTGACTATTGTGCACGAGATTAATTCTGCTAGATTAGTAAAGCATTATTTAGAGCTCAAAGTCTGATTTCTAGTTATCTTATTTAATTTGTGAAGAGTATAGACTAAAGTGTTGTGATAACCAAGATTATATCTTGTGCAACTAGCTTTCTGAGAGCAATACATAATTTTCTAAATCTTAGCTTTATGCTGATTTTAATTGTACACATGATCTATATATTGAGCATATTATTTTGTTTAAATGACTTGGAGATTTTACATGTGTATATGTTAAATTTCAATTTAAATGCTGCTAGAATTATGCTTTAATTATTGTTAATTATGCTGGAATTAATTCTGAATGTTTGCTAAAACTGCCATATTTACAACAATTCAGAAAGCCAATATTTCAAGAAATGGCTTCCTCGTCTGATGTTGTTAAGCCGGAAGTGTTTAACGGTGCCAACTTTAAACGTTAGTAGGCTAAAACAAAATTATGGCTGACTGACTTCAAACTTTTCTAGGTCATTTCAAATCCCCCAATGTTTCCATTGGAAACCACTGAAATGACGCGGTGGCAGGATGCGAAAAACTTGGTCTTAGCTCGTTTGTTAGCCATCTTATCCAACCGGCTATTCGACGTATATGTTAACTTCACTAATGCTAAACAACTCTGGGACGAACCTGATGAGAAGTATTCTGAAGGGGCTAATGGAAATGAGTCTTTTATTACTGCTACCTACTTGAATTATAAGATGGTAGGGAGGCGGTCGGTGATGGAGCAGCTACATGAGCTACAACTCCATGTACATGATCTACATCAGTACGACTGCATCCTACCAGAGAATTTTCAAGTAAGTATCATCTTGGCTAAGTTACCTGTAACGTCCCAAAATTTGGGTTTTCAAAAATCTTGTGATTAGTTTAGGTCCCTGGAAAATTTCACCAAATTTTATTGGAATTAATAAAGCTTAACTGGGAATTTTCTAAATTTAAAAATATTTAATTTGACTAACCTAAACATCAATTAAGTAAAAACCTGTGTTATTTGGCTTCCTTGTGTTCCAAAGAATTTTCTGGTATTTTCTGAGATTTTTCTGGATTTGTTTGCTATTTATTTGGATCTCCTCGATTTTTGGGATTTTATTTAATTCCGAAAATCCTGCTTTTCTCTCTCCTGCCGCACTGCTACAGTACAATCGGGGATACTGTTCATCCAGATCCGATATGCTGCAGTAAATCGTGAGACACTGTTCATCATCATTTTCCTTCGTTGGCCGAAGTTTCCGTCCGTTCCAACTGAAAATTTCAAAATTTCATATCTTTCTCCTCGGTGCACCTAAAAGCGAGCCGTTTGCGCTCACGCGTCCGTCTTGATCTCCTCTCCCAATCCCCTGATTTGGTTTTCTCCAAATCAATCTAGTTTCGTCGCAATCTGCAGAAAACCGAGCTTCAACCGTAATTCTTCTCCGACGAACTGCGCCTTCGTCCGACGTCCTCCGACCGAACCGTCTGCGGCGTTGGCTTCGCGTCGTCGTCCTCTACGTCATGCTTCCTTCCCCTTCCCTCGAAGATCGCCGGAGCACCATCGGCCATGTCGGGCCATGACGTTCGTCGAGCTCCTCGCTCCCTCGGTGAGTTTTTCTAAAATCTGATCGCGTCATCTCGTGCCCCTCGTTCATACCTATTTTTTTTCCCTCTTTTAGATTCAAGTTTCATCCACCGTGCGCTGAGAATCGAGCGTTCTCTCGCCTCTTATACGTCGTCCTTCTCCGGCCAATTACTCCGCAACCATTGATCCCTTGCCTTCAACTCCACCACCGTTGGGTTCGTGATCGCCGCGTTCTCGCTGTGCTCACCTCCTTTTCGCAGAGCATCGCCGAAGCGTTACGCGTCCGTGAGGCCGCCGTGGTCGCCGTTCTTCGCGTCGCTGCCGTCGCATGGAGCCGAATCTTGATGTCAGGACCGCGTCATCATCTCCGCCTCGTCGTTTCCTTTCCGTCTTGTCCTTCGCCGCCGCTCAGCCGCCTCCGCCGCCGGCCACCCTGTGCGCACTGTTCATTGCATGGCACTGTAGCTTTTGGTTTTTCTCTGTTATACTTCTCCAGTACTGGGAATTCTCTATTGATTAGTGATCGTTCTGTCTCTCTTACGTGCGTATTCTAATGGAAAGCACCAATTCAATGACAAGGCTTGGCCTTCTTTCTTTTCTGTGAAACCCAAGAGCACACAAGCCAGCTGCAGCTCGGCTGCTTTCTTTCTACTCACGCATGCGCAACGCGTTTCCCAGCACCAAGCCGCCGTTTCTTTCCTTCTTTCGCTCGACGCAGCCCAGACCAACCGAGCCGTCGCCTCTTGCCGAAGCCCAGCCGCCTCAGCGTGCTGCACGCACGCGAGAACGCACGCTCCCCGCCGAACCCTAACAGCCGCATCGCCTGAGCCCGCAGGTCAGCCACCGCCGCCGCTAAGCGCGCGCCCGCACCACGTGCGCAGCGCGTTCCGTCGCCGCCACCAAACCCGTCGGAGATCCCACGCCGACGAGCCACCTTGGACCTGCGCCGGTTTTGTGCGCCGGTTTCTTCTCCCTTGGTGTCATGTCAACACGCCTCATCATCGGCCATGCATGCGATCACTATTCATGGCTGCGTGTGCATGTGCATCTCGGTTGGGATCCATGTTCCTTGTGCATTCTCTATTTTGATTGTGAATTCTCCTCTAATCGTTGCAGTACCAAACCGCCACCTCTTTGCATCAAAATCGGCCTGTAGCTTCGGATCTTGTTCATGTCCAGCATCCAGTACGTGAGTATATGGCTTGTTTTCTAATCCCCTTCTCTCTCTGTTAATTATTTCCCTAATCCATGCCTTGTCAACTCAATGTACAATCTTCGCTAGTGCCTGTTCCATGTATATATATATATATATATATATATATATATATATATCTTACATGTTGACCCCACCTACCATCCACCCAATTAGAAACCCTAATTATTTCTCTCTCTTACATGCGGGTCCCGCATGTCAGTCAACCCTTGATCAAACCCTAGTTCATGAGCTTGGTCCACCGTGGACTAGCATATCTCTGTGGACTTGGTCTATAGACCAGTGGCCCACATGTCAACCCTAATCTTATTTTCGGGAATTAATTTAATTCTTGAAAATCCATTTATCTTATTGGTCCCACATGTCGCTTCTTTGCCTTATTTCTAGAATTATTTTAATTCTAGAAATTCATAAATACCAGTCGGTCCCACCTATCATCCACTCATCCTTTTTCCATAATTTCCGAAATCATTTAATTGAGGAATATGCTGTGGGTCCCAATGGTCTCTCTCTCTCTCTCTCTCTCTCTTTCTCTTTATCTTGTTCTCTCTCCAGCACCTTGGCCCACATGTCATCCATTGAGTTCATCCCTCTCTCACTTACCAGTGGACCCTACTTGTAAGTATCCAATTCTTTTATTTATTTTAATCCGAAAGAATATTCTTCGAATATTCTTTTCTCTATCAATTTCATCATTTCATGTGATCTTTCAGAGCTCACGTCTTTTGCATCCGAACTCCGATTGAGTCCTTTCGAATTTCTAAATTCATCTCAAATCAATATCTATCTATCTGAGATTATTATTTAATTTTTGGAGTTTGTTTGCTCTCTGTTGTTTATTTATTTGGTTTAATTGCTTGTTACGAGTAGACGTTGATACTGCGAGAAGTGCTGATCAAGAAGGAGCTGAAGATCAAGGAAGTAAAGATTAAAGATTAAATAAGATCGTCATTGCTAGCAAGGCAAGTTGTACCTTTGATCATATTGAATCCTAGTTTTCTAAAATTACTTTGATTCAAATTATTGCATTTACTTTAAGTATTTATTTAAATGCTTTTGGGTTTAGTTAATAATCCAAATTGTTATAACATCCTTGTCTAATTGATATGACATAATCTTTTGTCACCCTAGCTTGGTTATTAAATAGTTGGTATTATTGTAGCACCAACGTGGGTTGGTTAGATGCGATTAGTTTGCTTAGCCAGGCCACGAATCATCTTTTCATGTAAAGTTGCAATTATCAACTTGACTAAGTGACTATGGAACTATGTGATAAAACTGTGTGTACTGTGTGCTATTAGGGCATGTGTTGCACTTAACCAACTGGGTGGGAAATGATTTAGACTGAGGCAAGTGGTGGATACTGTGTGAAATGGTGGATGCTGTGTGCAATGGTGGACTGTGTGAGCTGTGTGCATGGGAATTTGTCTGTGTGACTTAATTAGCTTGTGGTAGTCTTGCCTTGGTCAATTAAGGACCTCACTATGTGCGCCATTGAACTGGGCCTTAACCGTACAACCACATGTCTGGTATGGGACGGACCTGGCTAATTAATTAGCGATGTTTTGATTCGCCTGCTTTTGGTTGACAATTCGGGCGCAAGAGGGGCCAGCAAATAAACCTTAGCGAGCAGAATCGGGTCAAAGCAGACTTTGTAAAGGCCTTGTCACGTTTCTAGATCGCTTACCTAAGGTAGTGAGCGATGGTATCGACGGATGCCAAACAAACTAGAGAATTCGTGTCTTGTGGGTAAAGCCGCACAACCTCTGCAGAGTGTAAAACTATTCAATAGCCGTGTCCGCATGTTATGGACGTGCTCGGGATTTCACACTAGGGGTAGATCTTCATAAAAGCGTGTGGGAAGGGAGCGTGTGATCTAAATCATATGGCTATGTGAATAATCTATTTAGGTCATGTGTGTCTTTGTGAAATCAAATTGTTAAATTATGATTATCTATTTGTTTTACTTGGTTTTCAATCTATTATTTGTATTCAATTGCAAATGTTGCATTTACGCAAAATAACCACGTAATGCCATTCCTTGGAATAAGCCTCGCATCTATAATTGCATTTACGTGGTATGACTTGCGAGTGCGGTGTGTACTCACGCTTGCTTTGACGAATCAAGCAGAAGTGAAGGAATCGCCAGTCAACAAGGTCTACTTCAAGGATCGTGGAGAACTAGGTCGCGCACCCCAGCCGATTGCTTGTGGGCATATGGATGGGCTTCACTAGAGTTATCCCGTTTCGTTCCGCTGCAGCTTCATTGAGCTTTTTGCCTTCTAAGGCATTAATTATAAGCTTTGACCTTAAGGTCTTTACTCTGGTGTTTATTGTATTTGCCTATTTATTAGTTATCTTTGTATATGGAATTGATATTTCACTGATGTTGTCACTGTGTGCACTAGCGTGATCCTGGACTAGTGCAGTATACACAGAGGGTCCAGAATTATATTTTTGGGTCCCGACATTACCGCCCTCATGGCTAAGTATCATCTTGACACTCAATGAGCTGTCTGCTGCTATTAATGTCGAAGAGCGAGCAAGAGCCGATGAAAGTACAAGAAAGGCTTAAGTTCAGGCTCATTAGGTGGAGGTCAAGAGTACCGGAGGCTTTGGGAAGCCGAAGTTCAAGAATCAGCCCCAGAACATGCTTCAAGGAAAGAAAATGAAGAAGAAGAAGGAAGAGATTGTCTACTTCCTTTGTGGAGTGGTTGGTCATAAAGCCAATTATTGCCGCAATCGTAAAGGTGAAAGCATCTAGGCCCCTAAAAATGGTTTTGGTAATTAATGATAATATGTGAATATGGGATTAACGTGTTTATTGAGTATTTACAAGGTTAAGTCCTATTGGTGAGTTTGATGTCTTGAAGATGTATGCTAAAGGACAATATAAAGATCTTTTGGATAAAAGACAAGGTACAAGTAGTCTAGGATCCTTTTTATATTTTACCGGTCTTAGGAGAAATGGTTGGAAGACCGGATTTTAGGATAAATACCATACTATTAAGAGGGATCATGACTAGTAGCTTGATAGCATGTTCTTGTGTCATTTGGATCAATTTAGGATCATGCATGCATTTGAATTTGCATTTAAAAGCTCTCTGTGCAATTGACAGCACAAACGGTAGTACCGGAGTTTACAGGGCGGAACTACCGCTTTGCGGTATGACTGCGTATCCTTTGGCAGTACTACTATGTGCTGTTCGGCCCGTCTGAAAGTGACATGATCGTGTGGTTTAAACGAGTGATCCGAACGGCCAAATGAATCTGAGTCGTCCACGTATGCAGTCCGATCAGACCTTGGTTCTCTGGATGCTCAGCGATACTACCGCAGTCCGGTCGTTCCGAATTTTATTTGGCGGTATCTAATTTCCAGAGAGACTCCATTTCGGTTGAATTTGCAAAACCCTTGGAACGGTAGTACCGTCGTTGTTTAAACGGTACTACCACTCTACAATACTTCCAGAAAATGGAGCGGTATGTATTTTCCAGAGAAACCCTTTTTGGAGCTCTTGTGCTCCCTTGGCAAACGGTAGTACCGAGTGTTTCTTGGCGGAACTACCGCTTAGTGGTATGACCGCACTTCCTTTGGCGGTACTACCGTGCCCATTCAGATCGTCCGAGAAGTTCAAGATCGTGTGGTTTAAACGTGCAGTCCGAATAGCCCATTTCATCTGAGCCATCCACGTGGCAATGTTGTTGGATGAGCTGGTTCAAGTTAGTGAAGCGGTAGTACCGCGGTTTCGTAGCGGAATTACCGCTCCACGGTTGTTCCGTTTTCTAGTTGGCGGTACTTAATTTCCAGAGAAGCACCCTTTTCAACAGAGAATGAAAACCCTGCGAACGGTAGTACCGCTCCAATGTGCGGTACGACCGGCCTTAGCGGTATGATCGCATGATAGTTGGCGGTAGTACTGCGCCGCGGTTAAAACATCTATGTCAGAGGAATTTAATGCTCCTGTTGTAGCCGTTACAGAGCGGTTGGTGGGATGCGGTAGTACCGCACCTTGGTTGGCGGTAGTACCGTATTTCGCTGGAAAGTTGGGATTTCTCTCATAACAGTTGGATTTGGTTGTGAGGGTTATAAATACCCCTCCACCTGCTCTAGGATAGAATGCAACACTTTATTTAACATCCTTAGAGCCTTGTGCATCCTCTCAACACCTAGAACACTCTAGTGCATTCATTATGAGGTGGTTGAGTTCATTCAAGTGCATTCATTCATTCTAGTTGATCCTTTTGCACTTGAGTGCCGTCAAGTGAAGATCATTGGTTTATTATTCTTGGAGTTTTGCTGAACTCCTAGACGGCTTAGTGGTGATCGCATGGTGATCTCTTCAAGAAGCTTGTGAAGAGGCCCGGTGCCAAGATTGTGAGCGGTTTGGTGTTCACCATCTCCGGAGCTGAGGAAGAACAACTAATAGTGATCGAGGGAAGGCTTAATTCGTGGTGCCGGCTTGATTCGTTCAAGCTTCCTCAACGTGGACTAGTGAAGACCGGCAAGTCTTTGATACCATGGGAAAACATCGTTGTCTCTATTGTGGTTAATTCTTGTCTTTACTTATTCCGCATTTACAATTCTAGCATTTATCATGTATTAAATTGCTTAGCTAGAATTGTATCTAGTTTAGACATAATTCACAATTGGCTTAAATTGTTAGTTTGCTAAAAAGTTTAAAAACCTCCTATTTACCCCCTCTAGTCGGTTATCCTTGATCCTACAAGTGGTATCAGAGCTTGGTCTCTCATTGATTTAGGCTTAACCGTCTAAGAGAGAAAATGATGGCTAGTGAGGGAATTGTTATATGGAAGGCTCCTTTGTTTGATGATTCTAATTATACTTATTGAAAAATTAGAATATCAATTTATTTAAAGGCCATGAGTCCAAGCATTTGAAAAATCGTAAATGAGGGTTACGTCATGCCTCTTAATCCACTGGTTCCCATGGATCAAGAGGTGTGTAATGCTCATTTAGATGTCCAAGCTATGAACGCTCTCTTTGGTGCTTTGAACGCGGATGAGTTCAATAGAGTGAGCAATTTGGAAACCGCTCACGAAATTTGGACCACTTTCTCTGAAATTCATGAGGGAACATCCACGGTCAAAGAGGCCAAATTGTATAGACTTCGGATTAAATATGAGATATTCGTAATGTTGCCTCATGAAAACATCAAAGAGATGTATTCACGACTCAACAATATTGTGAATGAGCTCAAAGGTCTTGGTACTAACCTTCTTGATGTTGGCATTGTGCGCAATATCCTTAGGGCTCTACCGGACAAATATGAGATGTTGGTGACGCTATTACTCAACTCTCTCGAGTTGCCAAGAATGACACCAACGGGACTTTTGGGCAACCTCATAACCAATGAGTTGTTCAAGAAAGACAAGAAAGAGCTCTTGGAGTCATCTTTCTGAAAGAAGAAGATTACCGCTTTCAAGACTAAAGAGGAATCAAGTGATGATGAGGATGAAGAAGGAGACTCTGAATAGGAGTTTGCATTTCTTGTGGGAAGAATGAAGAAATTCATGAGAAGGCACCCACATAGAAGTTTCAACTTCGACAAGAACAAGAAAGGGCAATTCTCAAGTGACAATAAGCATTATAGCAACATTCGTTGCTATAATTACGAAGAGAAGGGGCACATTGCTTCTCATTGCCCCGCAAAGAAGGATGACAAGGGCAAGTCATTCAAGAAGAAGGAATACAATGGTAAGAAGAAGCTTTTCAAGAAACTTCACAAGGATGGCAAGCATGAAGCTCATGTTGGAGAATGGGATTCCGATGAGGAGTCAACCGACTCTGACTCCGATGAGGATAAGTCTCCCAAGAAGAAGAGACTCGTTGGCATTGCAATCAAGGAGGCTCCATCGCTATTCTCCACTCCTACTTGCCTCATGGCAAAAGGAGATAAGGAAAAATCCATTAATGATAACGAACCAACATATGATGAATTAATGGATATGCTTGAAGACTTGAATGAATATCTTGGAAAAGAAATGTCAAAAAATAAAGTCTTAAAGAAAGAGCACATCTTTCTAAAAGAATCTTATGAGGAGCTAAAGGAAGCTCATGATTTTCTTATCCAAGAAAATTCAATCAAGTCTTGCTCTAGCATAGGAATTATATGTGACATTATTGATGAAATGCCTAGTGTAGAAATTGCTAAGACTAGTGCATCTATTTCATGTAACGATCCTATTGCTATGCCATATTTCTCTAACGTTAACAATGAAAATGTGAATTCTAATGATGCAAAGCTTGTTGTTGAAAACAATGAGCTAAAAGAGCACGTGACTAAGCAAAGCAAAAGTTTGGAAAGGTGGTTTAAGGGTAAGGCCACCCTTGACAAGCTTTTGAGTGAGCAAATGTGCTCATTCAATAAGGATGGACTTGGGTATGTGCCCAAGAAGGTAAGAAGCCGGCAAACAAGCCCACAAGATTTGTTAAGCAAAATGGCAAGTATTGCCATAAGTCCCGGGAAATAGGACATGTGCGACAAAATTGTCCTATAGGTAAGACTCTATCCCTTGGTATATATGATTCATGCTATATGCTTAGAAAAACTAAGGATGGTAAAGTCATTGCTAGATTTGTTGGCACTTCAATTTTAGGCGCTAAAAAGAATGTTATTTTGGTGCCTAAATCCTTGGTCACTAACCTCCAAGGATCCAAACAAACTTGGGTATCTAAAAGAATTTGATTCTTGTTTTGTATGTGAACTATAAAACCGGTGGAAAACATTGGGTGCTTGATAGTGGATGCACTCAACATATGACCGGTGATTAGACCTGTTCAAATGCTGGACCGGGCCGGGCTTCGAGTCGGGCTTGAAAAGCCCGGCCAAAAATCAGCAGGCCCGAGCCCGGCCTAGCCCGAAAACCTGATTTTTCTGATTAAAAGTATTATTTTAATCATTTTTAATTCATTTTCAACATTAAATAAATAGATTTTCACTTTTTAAATTGATTTTACCGGGATTTCAGATCGGGCCAGTTTTCCAGTCCCAAGCTCGGCCCAGACGGTGTCGGGCTCGGGCCGGGCTGGCGGGCCGGGCCGCCCATGAACAGGTCTACTGGTGATAGAAAGATGTTCACCACATTCGAGAATGGTAAAGGAGTTGACAAGATCACATTCGGCGATAATAGCAAAGGAAAGGTATTAGGATTGGGTAAAATCGCTATCTCAAATGACTTTTCCTTTTCAAATGTATCTCTAGTAGAATCATTAAATTTCAATTTGCTATCGGTTGCTCAAATTTGTGATCTTGGCTTAATTTGCTCATTGTCTAATGAAAGTGTTACAATTTCAAATGCAAAAGATAGCTCTTTAGTTTTCAAAGGATTTAGATTTAGAAATCTTTTTTTGGTTGATTTTACTTCAAATGAATCATGCTTAAAAACTTGTTTAATTACAAAAACCTCATTGGGTTGGCTTTGGTATAGAAGGCTAGCTCATGTTGGAATGATTCAACTTAAAAAGTTTTTCAAACATGATTTAGTTGTTGGCTTGAAACATGTGAAGTTTGAGAAAAATATATTTTGTACTGCTTGTCAAGCCGGTAAACAAGTCGCTAACTCTCATCCTTCCAAGAGTATCATGTTAACTTCTAGACCATTGGAACTCTTACATATGGATTTGTTTGGGCCAACAACCTATAAGAGTATTGGAGGTAATAGGTATTGTTTAGTCATTGTGGATGATTACTCTAAATACACATAGGTATTCTTCCTAGATGACAAAGGTGAAACCTCCAGCATTTTCAAAAGTTTTGCAAAAAAGTCTCAAAATAAATTTGATTTTAAAATTAAGAAAATCCGTAGTGACAATGGTTCTGAGTTCAAAAATACTAAAGTTGAAGACTTTTGTGATGAACTTGGAATAAAGCACGAATTTTCCACAACCTACACTCCGGAGCAAAAGGGAGTTGTAGAAAGGAAAAATCGTACATTAATTGAAATGGCTAGGACAATACTTGATGAATATAATACTTCCGATAGTTTGTGGGCAGAAGCTATTAACACTGCTTGTCATGCCATAAATCGTCTTTATTTGCATCGCCTTTTGAAAAAGACGTCTTATGAGCTTCTTGTTGGAAGAAAACCGAACATCTCTTACTTTCGTGTTTTTGGTTGCAAGTGTTATATTTTAAAGAAGAATGTTCGTCTTTCAAAATTTGATAGTCGTTGTGATGTTGGTTTATTTCTTGGTTATTCTTCAAATAGCAAAGCTTATCATGTCTTTAAGAAAAACTCCAGTCTAGTTGAAGAAAGGCACAATGTGCAATATGATGAAACTAATGGCTCTCAAGAAGAGCATGAGAATTTGGATGATGTAGGTGATGAAGCCTTAAGAAAAGCCATGGAGAACATGCAAATTGGCGACATCAAGCCTAAGGATGATCCATCATCTTCCACCTAAGTTGAACCTCCTACCTCTTCCACAAATCAAGTCCAAATTAATGAAGAGGATAACAAGGAAGATGATCAACCATCCAATCTATCACCAAGAATCCAGAATGCAATGGCTAAAGATCATCCAATAGACCAAATATTAGGTGACATAAGTAAGGGTGTCCAAACTCGATCTCGTATTGCTCCTTTTTGTGAACATTACTCTTTTGTCTCTTCTATTGAGCCAAAGCATATAGAAGAAGCACTTGATGATCCGAATTGGGTGAATGCAATACATGAAGAACTCAATAACTTCACCCGGAATGAAGTTTAGACATTGGTGGATCAACCCAAAGAACACAACGTCATTGGCACAAAATGGGTCTTTAGGAATAAGTAAGATGAAAACGGTTTGGTTGTAAGAAACAAAACAAAGTTGGTCGCTCAAGGTTACTCACAAGTCGAAGGTTTGGATTTTGGTGAAACCTTTGCTCCCGTAGCTAGACTTGAGTCAATTCGGTTATTACTTGCTTTTGCATCATGCTTTGATATTAAATTATTTCAAATGGATGTTAAAAGTGCTTTCTTAAATGGTAAAATATCTGAACTTGTCTTTGTTGAACAACCTCCCGATTTTGAAGATCCAAAGAATCATAATCATGTCTATAAACTCTCCAAGGCGCTCTATGGCCTTAAACAAGCTCCTAGAGCATGGTATGAACGCCTTAGAGATTTTCTAGTCTCAAAAGGATTCAAAATCGGGAAAATTGATTCAACTTTATTTACTAAAGTCTTAGATGATGATTTCTTTGTGCGTCAAATTTATGTTGATGATATCATTTTTGGGTCTACTAATCAAGATTTTTGCAAAGAATTTGGTAATATGATGTCTAGGGAATTTGAAATATCCATGATCGGAGAATTAAGCTATTTCCTTGGACTTCAAATCAAGCAACTCAAGGATGGAACCTTCGTGAGCCAAACAAAGTATGCGAAAGACTTGATCAAGAGATTTAGCATGGAGGATGCAAAACCCATCAAGACTCCCATATCAACCAACGGTCATCTCGACCTAAATGAGGGAGGTAAACCGTTAGATTAAAAGCTTTATAGATCCATGATTAGTAGCTTGATTTATCTTACCGCATCTAGGCCCGACATCATGTTTAGTGTTTGCATGTGTGCACGTTTTCAAGCAACTCCAAAAGAGTGTCATTTAATGATCGTTAAAAGAATACTAAGATATTTAAAGCATTCCTCTAGCATTGGTCTATGGTTCCCCAAAGGTGCTAAATTTGATTTAATTGGATATTCGGATTCCGATTATGCGGGTTGTAAAGTGGATAGTAAAAGCACCTCGGGTAGTTGTCAATTCTTAGGAAGATCTTTAGTATCATGGTCATCTAAGAAATAAAACTCCGTAGCATTATCCATCGCCGAAGCCGAATATGTTTCCGCGGGTAGTTGTTGTGCTCAATTGCTATGGATGAGACAAACTTTGATGGATTATGGAATTACATTTGATAAAATACCTCTTTTGTGTGATAATGATAGTGCTGTGAAAATAGCCAATAGTCCTGTCCAACACTCAAGAACCAAGCATATAGATATTCGCCACTATTTCTTGAGAGATCATGTGAGCAAGGGAGATATTGAAATTAGCCACATCCGAACCGAAGACCAATTAGTGGACATTTTCACCAAACCATTAGATGAAGGCCGCTTTTGCAAATTGATAAATGAATTAAATGTCATAGACTATTCAAATGTTGGTTGAACTCTTGCCTTATGTAGTTTGCTTCATTTGGTGTTATTTGAAGCCTTTTATGAAAATATTTTCAAAACAATTATAAAAAATTATGTTCATAAAAATTATGTTCTTAGATAGACATTAGTCTATTCAATGCATAATGATCCTAAATGATTTTGTTTGAGTGCAAAATTAAGGTTCATTTGCATAATTCTCAATCCAGAGTCAAATCCTAAAGTTTCAGGAAAATCGGAACTACCAGCGGGTTAAGTGCGGTCTGACCGTAGTGCGGTACAATCGGCATTATAACCACAGTATGACCGTAGTGCGGTACTACCGGCGGTAAAGAGGAGGTACTACCACGTCAGTTTGTAAATGGCATTAACTGTCGTGTAGTTTCTACTTCGTGCCCGCTTTACTTCCGAGACGGTTCGACCGCACCTCTCACCGTTTCATTTCTCTCTTGGCTTCTCTCTCTCTAACCCGAAGAACCTCAAATCCACTAGAAAAATCCACAAATTTCTTCGGTGATTCTTCATTCCATGTTGATTCCTTGCATCACTAGGGTTCATCTCCCTCAATCCTCAAGGTAAAACTCCTTTTGATCTTTGTTTTACCTAGTTTTGGAACTCTAGGTCACATTTTAGGGTTAATTTAGAATGTGGATGATCATTTGAAGTTCTAGTTGGGCAAATAGACAAATTTGATGTTTTATGATGTTCATACATCTATTCTATGAATTCAATCCAAAAGAAACATCACAAATTTCATTGAAATTCATGCCCTAGAACTCAGTCTAGAAATACGGTTCTATCGCTGTCTTGAGCGTGGTACTACCGCGATGCGGTCGCATCGGCAAAAGAACGGTGGTACTACCTATTATCCTGACAGAACAAAAACGATATTCCATTCAAATTAATTCTATTTTGTTTGATCTTTTGAACTCTTTGTAACCTATCATCTCTACTTGAAGATGCCAAGGACCAGAATTGCCACTCGCGAGTCCGTCGGCGCCCGTAGAAGTCAATCCTCCTCGTCCTGGCCTTCGGCAGCCTCTGTTCAAGCTGAAGAAGCTCCAGAAGTGCGACAAAAGGCAGTGCAAGACAGAGGGAAAGGTCCAGCAACTGATGAACCAGAAAATGAAGAAAATTCATCTCAAGCTGAATCTGAAACAGAATAAAAAATGCATCAGAAGATCTAGCAGGATCAAATGAGGAAATAGGAGAGCCAGAAGAGCCTCAAGATGATTTAAGAATGGTTTCAGCTGATCAGTTTGCCGTTTCAGCTAATCAGTTTGCCATCAAGCGACATATAAATCAGTACCTCTTCCCCTCAAACTCCATCAATCCAATATTCCACACAAAATTTCAAGAGCAAGTTTATGACCAGCTATATGGACATGACAGAAATTTTGTTGATCATAAGTGAATAAAGTGGTAGCACATCAACTCTTTGGACAAGTATAATGGAGTATACCGGTTGTTTCAGCTTGTTGGTCTTCATGATCTCGTAGCTCTAAGGAATGACTACGATGAGGAGATCATAAGATAATTCTATGCCACTGTCCATGTGTCTCTAGATCTTTCAACAATGAAATGGATGACCGTGACCAGATGTTTGGAGTGCACTAAGGAAGATTTTGAGCGTGTTTTGATAACACCATCTAGCACATGGGACAGGCTCTATGACAGTCTTGCATTGCTTGCTCCTGCTTGGAATAATTTTTATGATCCAGCAGTTTGATGTGTTTTTGGTACTTTGATGCCAAAGGGGGAGAAGTAGAAGAAGTAGAAGATAAAAAAAGATTTAGGGGGAGCAAGACTTATTATAATATACTCTATGTGTTTTGTGTGTTTTGTTATTGTTGAACTTGTTATGGATGAATGCTTGTAATAGTTTAAACCTTGTTATGGTTGTTATCTTGTTGAACTTGATTAATATTATGATTATGTTCTTCTCTTGCAATGCAATCTTTATTTTGGTCATTATACATTGTTGCAATTATTCCTCAAGTTCAAAACAAGCAAAAGAAACTCCGCCAAAATTTCAAAAAATATATACATGTGCCTGCAAAGATTCTCTACCATTTATATGAACATGTTTAGGGGGGGCTTTCTTTATTTTGGCTTTAACAAGAAAATAATTCTCTAAACTCATTTGAGTTCATTGCAAGAATTATTTTGTTGTTAAGTCATCAAAAGAGTATACACTTGTCTCACAACAAGTAGTATATTCAAATCAATATTTCTCACGTATTAGTTGTGTTATCATCAATTACCAAAAAGTGGGAGATTGAAAGCATCTAGGCCCCTAAAAATAGTTTTGGTAATTAATGATAATATGGGAATATGGGATTAACGTGTTTATTGAGTATTTACAAGGTTAAGTCCCATTGGTGAGTTTGATGTCTTGAAGATGCATGCTAAAGGACAACATAAAGATCTTTTAGATAAAAGACAAGGTACAAGTAGTCTAGGATCCTTTTTATATTTTACCGGTCTTAGGAGAAATGGTTGGAAGACCGGATTTTAGGATAAATATTGTACTATTAAGAGGGATCATGACTAGTAGCTTGATAGCATGTTCTTGTGTCATTTGGATCAATTTAGGATCATGCATGCATTTGAATTTGCATTTGAAAGCTCTCTGTGCAATTGACAGCACAAATAGTAGTATCGGAGTTTACAGGGCGGAACTACCGCTTTGCAGTATGACCGTGTATCTTTCGGCAGTACTACTGTGTGCCGTTCGGACCGTCCGAAAGTGACATGATCGTGTGGTTTAAATGAGTGGTCCGAACGGCCCAATGAATCTGAGCCGTCCACGTATGCAGTCCGATCGGACCTTAGTTCTCTGGACGCTCAGCGGTACGACCGGCTCGTGGTGCGGTACTACCGCAGTCCGGTCGTTCCAAATTTTATTTGGCGGTATCTAATTTCTAGAGAGACTCCATTTCGGTTGAATTTGCAAAACACTTGGAATGGTACTACTGCTCTACGGTACTTCCGGAAAATGGAGCGGTACGTATTTTTCCAGAGAAACCATTTTTAGAGCTCTTGTGCTCCCTTGGCAAACGGTAGTACCGAGTGTTTCTTGGCGGAACTACCGCTTAGCGGTATGACCGCACTTCTTTTGGCGGTACTACTGTGGGCCGTTCGGACCGTCCGAAAAGTTCAAGATCATGTGGTTTAAACGTGCGGTCCAAACAGCCCATTTCATCTAAGCCATCCACGTGGCAAGGTTGTTGGGTGAGCTGGTTCAAGTTAGTGAAGCGGTAGTACCGCGGTTTCGTAGCGGAACTACCGTTCCACGGTTGTTCTGTTTTCTAGTTGACGGTACTTAATTTTCAGAGAAGCGCCCTTTTCAACTGAGAATGAAAACCCTGCGAATGGTAGTACCGCTCCAATGTGCGGTACGACCGGCCTTAGCGGTATGACCGCATGATAGTTGGCGGTAGTACCGTGCCGCGGTTAAAACAACTATGTCAGAGGAATTTAATGCTCCTGTTGTAGCCGTTACAGAGCGGTTGGTGGGATGCGATAGTACTGCACCTTGGTTGGTGGTAGTACCGCATTTCACTGGAAAGTTGGGACTTCTCTCATAACGGTTGGATTTGGTTGTGGGGGTTATAAATACCCCTCCACCTGCTCTAGGACAGAATGCAACACTTCATGTAACATCCTTAAAGCCTTGTGCATCCTCTCAACACCTAGAACACTCTTGTGCATTCATTGTGAGGTGGTTGAATTCATTCAAGTGCATTCATTCATTCTAGTTGATCCTTTTATACTTGAGTGCCATCAAGCGAAGATCATTGGTTTATTACTCTTGGAGTTTTACTGAACTCCTAGACGGCTTGGCGGTGATCGCACGGTGACCTCTTCGAGAAGCTTGTGAAGAGGCCCGGTGCCAAGATTGTGAGTGTTTTAGTGTTCAGCATCTCCGAAGCGGAGGAAGAACAACCAATAGTGATTGAGGGAAGGCTTAATTCGTGGAGCCGACTTGATTCGTTCAAGCTTCCTCAACGTGGACTAGTGAAAACCGGCAAGTCTTCGATACCATGGGAAAACATCGTTGTCTCTATTGTGGTTAATTCTTGTCTTTACTTATTCCGTATTTATAATTCTAGCATTTATCTTTTATTAAATTGCTTAGCTAGAATTGTATCTAGTTTTGACATAATTCACAATTGGCTTAAATTGTTAATTTGCTAAAAAGTTTAAAAACCTCCTATTCACCCCCCCTCTAGTCGGTTATCCTTGATCCTACAAAAGGCAAGGGTCCTTCTCCTTGTTAGCATAAAGGCCGTAAGGCTGAAGTGAATGTCGCGCTGGCTAGTTCTAGTTCAGAAGGGTATATACCTCAAGTCTTTATGGCAAATCCATCTATTGATTGGTGGATTGATATAGGTGCTACTAGACATATATGTGTTGATCAATCGTGTTTTTCTTCATTTCAGGGTGAAGGTGGTCGATCCGTCCTGATGGGGAACGGAGCTGCTGCTACAGTACGTGGGATTGGACAGGTTTGCTTGAAGCTCACTTCAGGTAAAACACTCATTCTGAAAGACGTGTTGTACATGCCTGCAATGACTCACAACCTCATGAGTGGGTATATGCTTTGTAAGCAAGGAATAAAGCTTATATTTGAGTCCAATAAGGTCGTGTTGACCAGATTTGGTAATTTTGTTGGCAAAGGCTATGATAGCGGGGGTATGTTTCGCTTATTTATTCTTGATTTTAATAATGTAAACATTTTTAATATTTTCTATTGCAATAAAATTCATGATGTTTGACATTCTCATTTATGTCATATTAACTTTGAAGCCATTGTGCGGTTAAGCAAAATGACTTTAATTCCAAGCTATAATTATGAGAAGGGTTCAAAGTGTGAAGTGTGTGTGCAAGCTAAGCAACCCCGAAAACCTTTTTCATAGCGTTGAAGGGCAAAGCACCTCTCCACTTAAGCTAATCCATTCTGATTTCAAAGCACCTCTCCACTTGAGCTAATCCATTCTGATTTCTGTGAGATGAAGGGAATATTAACTAAATGTGGCAAACGTTATTTTCTAACTCTCAGAGATGATGCGACTAAGTATTGCTATATTAACGTACGTCGAAAGATGAAGCAATAGAATACTTTAAAATCTTTAAAGCCGAAGTGGAAAACCAACTAGAAAAAAAAATCAAACAGTTAAGGTCGGACCAAGGCAGTGAATACGTCTATAATGAATTCTCTCAATTCTGTGAAGAAAGTGGAATAATTCATGTAATTACTCCACCATATTCACCCCAATCAAATAGAATAGCCGGAATGAAGAACCGAACTATTTGTGACTTAGTTAATGCCATGTTACAAAGTTCAGGTATGTCGGACTATTGGTGGGTGAAGTAGTTCTCACAGTGAACTATGTCCTAAATAGGGTTCCACCTCGCAATCAGGAGAAACACCTTATGAAGGATAGAAGGGGAGAAAACCTAACTTATCATTTCTTTGAACTTAGGGATGTCTTGCGAAAGTGCATGTGTTGTTACCGAAGAAAAGAAAACTTGGTCATAAGACTGTTGACTGTGTTTTTCTAGGGTATGCTAAAAATAGCACGGCTTATAGATTTTTAGTGGTCAAATCCGAGGTGAGTGACATCGCTACAAATGTAATGACATAATCTCGTGATGCAACATTCTTTGAACATGTGTTTCCTATGAGACCAAATGAAATCATTGACCCTAATGGTCCAGATGAACACTCTATTCTTCCTAGTGTTTTCCAACGCTCCAGAATTGGAGTTGAGGAGGAGTATGAGGTAGAGGACTGAAAAGTCTCTGGGCGATGACTATGTCACCTATGTCGTGGATGATGACCCACAAACCCTTTCGGAGGCGTACGCATCTCCGGATGTGGATTACTAGAAGGAGGCAGTTCGTAGCGAGATAGACTCCATCATAGCTAACGGAATGTGGGAGGTTACGGACCTCCCATCTGGATACAAGCCAGTGGGCTGCAAATGGATCTTTAAAAGAAAGCGTAGACTTGATGGTACTATAGAAAAGTACAAGGCCCGTCTAGTGGCTAAGGGTTTCATGCAAAAAGAGGGTGAATACTATTTTGATACATACTCTCCTGTGGCTCATTTATCCACAATTCGGGTGCTTTTAGCACTAGCTGCCACATATAAACTCCAAGTGCATCAAATGGATGTAAAGACGGCTTTCCTAAACGGAGAGTTGGATGATGAGATTTATATGCAACAACCCGATGGTTTTGTGGTTGAAGAGCAAGAGAAGAAAGTATGTCATTTGATTAAATCGTTGTATGGGCTAAAGCAAGCTCCTAAGCAATGACATGGAAAATTTGATAGTACTATAACCTCGGTTGGCTTTTGTGTAAACGAAGCCGATAAATGTGTCTACTATCGGTTTAGTGGGGGCGAAGGTGTCATTCTGTGTCTTTACGTTGATGACATATTGCTTTTTGGGACCAACATGGATGCAATCAATAAAACGAAGTCTTTCCTCTCTCAAAATTTTGATATAAAAGATCTGGGTGAAGCTGATGTAATCTTAACCATCAAGCTTATAAAGGGTGAGAATAGGATTATTCTTTCACAATCTCACTATGTGGACGAGGACCTAACCAGATTTGGATTTATGGACTGTAAATCAGCGGCCACACCCTATGATCCAAATGTTAAGCTGCATAAAAACACTAGGGAAAAGACCATCTTAAATATTCTCAAATAATTGGATCCTTAATGTATCTAACTAGTGCAACGAGACCTGACATCTCATATGCTGTAAAAAAAATTGAGTCGTTATATGTACAATCCAGGAGATGATCATTGGATAGCACTAGATATGGTACTTAGGTACCTAAAGGGGACCTCAAACTTGGGAATACACTATTCTGGCCATCCGGTAGTCCTAGAAGGATTCAGTGATTCTAACTAGAGCAGTGACTCGGATGACATGAAAGCTACGAGTGGCTATGTATTCACTCTAGCAGGTGGGACTATTTCATGGAAGTCTTCTAAGCAGACCATCCTTACACGTTCCACCATGGAGGCTGAGTTGGTAGCTCTAGACTCAACGGTTGTAGATGCAGAATGGATTAGAGAGCTCCTTTCAGACCTACCTGTGCTGGAAAAACCTATTCCAGCTATTTTAACCTACTACAATAACTAAACCGTTCTGGTTAAGGCGAAAAGTAGGAAGGACAATATGAAGTCCTCAAAACATATAAAGAGGCGACTTAAGTCGATAAGGCATGCCAGAGAGACGAGTGTAATTACTGTAGAATACATTCAGTCTGAAAGAAACTTGGCAGATCCTTTCACCAAAGGATTGGTGCGGAAGACCATCCTTGCATCATCAAAGGGAATGGAGCTTATACCCATGTAAAGACTCATATTGGTGGTAACCTATCCTAGTAGATTGGAGGTCCCATGAACTAGGCTCTAGGATAACAAACTGTGTGGAATTATAGAGCACATATAAAGGGTCCCATTAGCTGTAGTGCTCTTTCTATATGGGAGGTTGAGGAATAGCTCTTAATGAATTCAAGACCTATATGGCATTAGGAATCGTCCTAGGATTCCCTGAAGAATTCACCTACTTGAGTATGATCGTGAGGTCGCGACCAAAGGAAGAAAAGGGTACACTTTATTAAGTACTCATAAGCTAGATACGGGGATATGACTGTAACGTCCCAACTTGAGAGGGAAAATGGCAAGCTGCCCAGTACATAATGTAACTTGAGTGAAAATTCTCACACCAAGGCATTGGATCAAGGTGTAGTCCTCATTTGTCTGTGCAGAGCCATAGTCCTTGTCGCTAGACTTTGGGTTCAAACCCGCAAGGTACTCATCGTCAAAAAACTATAAATTAAACAAGATTTTGAGCATCTTCTATCAAACTGATAAATTGGTGGAGACTGTTGTATTTATGAGGTCCTTTTGGTCATTTCTCATTTGAGAAAAGGAAAAGAAATGGGAAAAGCAAAGGAAGGTGGGGGCCACCTGTCATTGAGGGAAAGGATGGAGATAAGGTGGAGACCAAGTCTCATCTTGGGAACAAAATTCGGATGGGGATTGCCCATCCCGAGCGGCGGCCAAGGCGTGGGACTGGCGAGATTTTCGTCCGCCGTTCACGGCGCCGATTGCAGCAGCATCCTCCTCCTTCCCTTCGCTTTAAGGTGGCCCTGTAGCTCTTGGAGAGGCACTAGGAAAAATTCAGTGAGCGCTTTTCTCCTTCTTAGTTCCTCCTCCCGATCTGGTTTTTCGGCTCTGGAAGGATTTTGCAATCTGCTGCGCTGTTGTGTTTGATCCGGTATAGTTGGTGGTAAGAACTGGTTTCTCCCTTTCTCCTGCACATCTCGGTTTCCCCCTGGTTACCTCTTCTCGATTGGGGTTCGGCGAGGGTTAGTTTTGTGTCGATTGGAGGTGAAAACCAGTTAACTTGGCTTGATCTTGAGAGGAAGAAAGCATTCGGTTTTGTGCTCCTTGGTGCTTTCGACCAGAGCATCTTGTTGGTGATCTTGTGCAACACTTCTCCTATACCTTGGCTTCGTTCTTTGGTGTGTCCCGAAGTACGAAGATCGGTATTGTATCTCTGTCAACCTCGTCTATTTTGTGCGGCACAGCGAGATGCTTGGTTTTCTGAGACAATGTTGGGACCCTGGATCTCGAGATCCAGGACCCTCTGTGTATATCTGCACTATTCCCTGGATCAGTAACTAGTGCACACAGTTGCAACATTGGTGTAATCAAAAACCGTACAACAAACTATAGATGAAGAAAATAAATTAATATTTAATAGCAAAAAGGACCTTATGCTCAAGTCTTACAAAGTTTGCCACGCAGGGCTAAAGATAACAGAGTAAACCTGCAGCGAAAAATAAACAAACTCGTGGAAGCCATCCGACATGCCCACAGGCAATCGAGTGGAGAACGCATCCTAGTTTGCATGGTCTTCAAAGTATCCATTAAAATCTCTGTATTCCTTGGTTCTTCTTCTGAGACTGATCAATCAGAGGGCATAAAGTCGTGAGTACTTTGAATGTACTCAGCAAGTCATAGGGAAATGTATGCAAATAGTATTTATGTAAGGCTTAACAAGGATAGCTTTATGGCTATTTTGCAGAAAGCAATATTGACAGTAAATACAATAATTAGATTGAAAAGCATAATTTTAAAAAAGATTAATACATAAGTATTCAATTTTCTTTGAAACAACTAGTGAACACCCTGTTCACTTCCCAACCAACAACCAATACCATTACTCAGATCCATCCAACCCATTCCAACTTTTCATGAAAATCTACCCCTTGCGTGAAATCACCAGGCATGTCCGTAACCGGGGACACGACTATTCGAACAGTTTTACACTCTGCAGAGGTTGTACAGCTTTACCCACAAGACACAAATTCTCTAGTTTGTTTAGCATCCGTCGATACCACTGCTCACTACCGTAGGTAAGCAGTCTAGAGCACGTGGCAAGGCCTTTACAAAGTTCTATTTTTGACTTGGTTCTGCCCGCTAAGGTTTCACCATTCTGGCCCCCTCTTGCGCCATAATCATCCAAAACAGAATTGACTCAAAACATTGCTAATTAGTTGGCCAGGTCTATCCCAGTCTAGACATGTGGTTGTACGATATGGCCTGGATCAATGGTTCAAGGTTAAGTCCTTAGTTGGCTGCTCAGACGAGACGTTTCCGCATTCCAAATGTGCTTCCGCACCCACCTTTACCACCACCCACTCGTCCGAGCATAAATCATTTTCGGTTCAACCCGGCCAAATGACCACCCTAGTCATGGCACATCTTTCATTAATAGTGGCTCCGCCACAGTTCCATATTTCCTTTAGTCAAATTCAATCATTCTTTGAGTATGTGATCATGAATCTAACATATAACTACAGCATTGGCTAAGCATAATACGATACCCATGTTGGTATTATGATAATGTCCAACTAGTAATTAACCATCCTAAGGTGTCCAAGGAGTTATGTCATTCAAGGATACATGTCATTCACAATTTATCAAGGAGGTATAATGGCAATTAGGTAATTAACTAATCCCGAAACCATTTAATATAAAATTAGCAATGCATGTTTATATAAAGCAATATACTTTTTATAAAATGGGTTCAATATGATCAAAGATCTATGACTTGCCTTCGCTGAAGAGTTGAGGTGCTTCGGTCGTCGGGTCCGATAAATCTTCCGGAACACCGGAACCTATACGTGCGAACAAAGCCAAATAAATAAAACAACTCCAAATAAAATCCAAATAATTGCAAAATAAATACCAAAAGGAAGATACCACCTTTAGATGAATTTAGGAATGAGAATCGACGGAATCGGACTTCGTATGAAGGAGAACGGACGTCCGGAAGTCGAAAATCGCATGAAATGATAGGAATGGAAATTGATTTGAATATTTGGAATTTGAATTTTCTTGAATGGACTACAATGAAATGGCTAATTTGTGGATCCCACATGGAGGTGAGAGGGTTGGAAATAGAGAGAATGGATGGTGTGTATGCCAAATGGGCCCAAGGGGTAAATAATCAAAAGAGATTAAATAAATTAATTAAAAAAAGGGAGGGGGTGGTCTTCATCTCCATAGAGCAGAGCCGAAGGGGGAAAAGGGCGCAAGGGCTATTGGTCCCAAGTCATGAGGGGGGGGAGAGCTGGGCGATGGCTAAATCGGGTAGCCCCAAAGATGAGGAAGGGAGGGGAGGTGGCGGCGGCGACTCAGGCGGCCGGAGGCGGTGCGCGCATGGGAGAGAGCGCGAGGCCGGCTGCGGCTCAAGGAGGCGACGGCGTTTGAGCGACGGTCGACGAGAGTGGGTGAGAGCATGAGCACCGGTAGGTCACAGGGAAGCTGATGGCGAGCTCGGTGAGGCTGGGGAGGGAGCGAGGAGGTGGCGCGACGGGCGCCATGGCCGGCGGGAGGAGCTCGCAGTAGCGGGGCGACGCGGCGGTGGGGTGGCACGGTGGCGGAGGGAAGGAATGGAGGTGGGGAAAGGAAGAGGAGGCCCGGGGGCGCGGGGTGACGCGGTCGGGAGGGCGCGGGAGTGACCGGAGAAGAAGATGGGTGGAGGCGGCGCTCCAGCCGGCATGGTGCGACGGCTTGGTGGAGCTTGGTTGGGGCGTCTCCAAGGGATGGGAGGGGAGGATGGAGAGGGGGAAAGGAAGAGGAGGCTGCGGCGCCCCTTTATAGCCAACAATGGGGGGAGAGGGAGCAAGGGAGGACCGAGTAATGCTGGTCATGGCGGATGGGGCGACATTTAAAAGGCGCCGGGCGCAAAGAAGATGGCGCGTGCTGCCAGGCATGGGAGGGCCAGGAGATGGGCGGTGGCATGCGACAGGGGGAGCGACAACTTGCACGGCTGGCCGATGCGCCGTGTCAGGCTTGCAGTCTTGGCTTCGGCCAGGCGCGAGGATCGCGACGACGCTATGGTCACAAGACGGGAGAAGACAGATACAGGCGGGTTCAAGTCGCAATCGCAGTGAGTGGGTGGTGGCAAAGTAGGTGGCGTGAGGGAGGCGGTGGCGCCAACGGGCAGAAAAACCGGTGCCCAAGGAGAGAGGAAGAAGCAAAACAACGCCAGGAGAGAGAGAAAAGGGAGGAGAGAGAAAAGAAAAGGATTTTGGAAAAATCCGAGAATGCAAGAAAATTTTAAAAAATACTTTGGAACTTGAATAGACCAAAGAAAATAGTTTTGGAATTTTTTGAAGTTTGTTTTGGCCAAATAAAATAATTTTCCTTCAGAAATCCAATTTTAAGCTTTAAATTAAATCGAATAAAATCCAAATGATTATTTTTATTTTTAAAGCTTCAAAAGGCTCTGGAAATAAAATAAAACAATTTTTTAATTGAATTTTATTTTACTCATGTTTAAATCATTTTATTTGTGAAATATCAAATTAATATTTAATGAATTAGGAAAATCAAATGGTGATTTTTATTTAGAAAACTTCAAAAAGGCCTGAAAATCAATTAGATTAGTTTTGAAATAATAAAATTACTCCCAACTTAAAGTTGGCCTTTTATTTTGCACATAACTATTTTTTGTTTTTGAAAGACAGAAAAACCATTTTTTAAAATCCGGAAAATCAAGAAATTAATTTAGTTTATCTTTTTAAAATTTAACTCCAAGAAAATCTAAAAACTCAATAAATTTTATTTCGATAAAGGAATTTTAGGAAAAGGAATTAAACTATTTTAAATTTCAGAAAAACCAATAAAATACTTAAAATAATATTTTTGATTTAAAATCCAAATAAGATCCGAAAACTTAATTAAACCAACTTGAATTAATTGAAGTTTAATTAATTCAATTAAATTGCTTTTAAATTCCAAAATTTCAAGTTAAGCTTTAGCAAATTAATAAGATCAAATGGTTACTTTTAAATTTTGAATTTTTTAAAAAAAGCCCAGAAAATTGGGATGTTACAGACAACGTCTTTCGACGTGCCTTGTCGTTTCTTCTCGGTGGTTTCGAGTACCATCGGCTTTGTGAGTATTGAAGCATTCCATTTTTCATGTCACTTTGCTTATGTGTTGTGCTATTGGATATATTCAATCTGTGTGATTGCTTTGTTTGTGCCTACTACTGGGAGATATTTCAAAGTGGTATTTATGGGCTCTGTTGAACTGCTCAATGATGATAATAATGTTGCACTAAAATTGTTATGATAACTAGTTCAGTCTTGAGCTCTAATAGAGTTGCTTGCTGCTATCATATTGTCTCTATTGATTCAGTTACTTTTTGTGGTGCTTAAAATGATCATTTTGGATAGTAATCCTGTTGGTTCTTCTCTTAGCCGAATGGCTTAGTGTTGAATACTGTGATTTTTTGTAAGTTAATTAGCGGTCTGTTGGCTTATAGACTGAAGTACTGATTTATGAGATCCTTTGATGATCTTCTATTGACAATAAGTATAAGTTTTGACTACTGTGCATGAGATTAATTTTGTTAGATTAGTAAATCATTATTTAGAGCTCAAAGTCTGATTTCTAGTTATCTTATTCAATTTGTGAAGAGTATAGACTAAAGTGTTGTGATGGCCAAGATTATATCTTGTGCAACTAGCTTTTTGAGAGCAATAAATAATTTTCTAAGTTTTAGCTTTATGCTGATTTTAATTGTACACATGATTTATGTGTTAAGCATATTATTCTATTTAAATGCCTTAAGAGATTTTACATGTGTATATGTTAAATTTGTCATTTAAATGCTGCTGGAATTTTGCTTTAATTATTGTTAATTATGCTGGAATTAATTCAGAATGTTTGCTAAAACTGCCATATTTACAACAGGCAAGTGCCCAACTACTCGCTCCGTGACGCCAAACGCCCAAACTACGATGTAGGCCGAAGACTGAAGAGACATAGCATGGCGATGCTTCATCGTGAAGCCAGCGCAGATGCAATCCGACCGGCCGTTTGCGTCACAAGTAAGGGTGTGTTTCGTTGCTTGCACCATCCTAGTGTGGCCCATATCATCCATCCAGACTAGCCCTGGCCAGGCTAAGTGGATGCAAGGAGGGTTGTTTGGTTGGCTGTTTCTGTTAGACCAGACCATGTTGAGAAGTTGTTTTGTTGGTTGCATTAGGAGGGAGGATGAATGCCTAGATGTAAGAGATGATCTTGCCTGCATTTATCCTGAGTTTGCTCACCTCTTCTAGTGGGCGGTGAGTATACCCCCTTGGAAGGATGTAGGAGTGGGCTTAGAATTTGGCTTAGTCAATTGTGCTTAATTAGTAACTTTTGAGCGAAAGTATACCATTTTTATCATTCAAAGAGATTATGCCACGATTTAACCAAGACAAGATTTTTTTACTCGGCTGACATTCTTTTTTCCATGTAATCAACATTTGAATACTTTGTCAAATCTAGCTATTTGCTGCTCAAATTGTCATTTGTAGTGTATTTTCATGATCGATGCAACCCATTGAAAATCAAATAGTTTGTGCAAAGAACCATATTGCAATTTGTTTAACTGATTCATCAAAACAAGTTACACAAATAGTCGCATGCATATGTCAAATTCGTTCCACGAAAAAGTTTATTAGTTACATTTGTTTAGATGCAGTGGAAGTGAGGGGGTGGAGAGAAGGCATTTGTGCAAATGAGAGGTGACCCTAACTCACCTCGTGGACCCCTCGCAATGCCCCCGTGCACCCATATGCACAAGCGGATGCAGCGGAGTTGCCCATGCCTGCACCAAGCGGGTCAGGCTCCGAGGGAAATTTGCATCAACGTAGCTTGACCTGGATGTTGGTGCAGCCAACCAAACAGCTTCAAATTGCACAAGTGGATGCGAACCAAGAGTGGTGCAGGCAACCAAACATACCCTAGTTGGCCATAATGTTTTTGTCACATGGCAACCGACTATAAAATCTTGCTTATCTACGTGCAGGTGATAGTGCAAAGTAGTGTAAAAAAAGACTACATGCATGGATCTTTTCCCCCTTCCAGTTGGGTGTAATGACAACCAAATCATTAGGAGAGCAAGCCCGCATGTTTCGTTTCATTTCCTTTTTTTGGTACAGAAACCTAGTGTTAGGTTAAATTTATGACAAGAACATGTACTGAACAAAGGTTTTGCAAGCCTTCTTTTCAAACAAAACAATACAAAGGTTTAATTTGCAAGTAAGCTTTTCATAATTATTTTACTGCTAAATTAATAACATCGTAGAAATTCTCAAAGAACAAAATTACTGCGCTGATGGATTACTTTGTCACCAATAGCATATCTACATTGTTACACTAGGGAGTATAAATACGCATTTGAAGGTTATCTCACCTTAAAGCATTAGATTTAGTGTTTATTCATATATGTACTAGTTGTTGGTTCCCTAACCTCCGTGGCCTCCCTTGGTTGCTAAGACAGACATAATGGGACACCCAGTCAAAAGATCAGATCAGATCAGATCACAAGGTGGCATGCACATCCAATCTGGCAAAAGCTTCAAAAAGTCTGCAACAACCCCACAGCTCTAAGCAACACGCCAGCACCATACATACACAACAAGCTTCAAAAAGTTTCTGTTCTAACATAGAATAGCAAAAAGAAAAAGAATAAATGTATATAAAAAAAAGGTCATGGATTTGACCCTGGAGGGCATAGTTAACTTGAGAAGTTCACAAAGGAAGTTGCATTTGCATGCAGAGGTAGTGCAGCAGTAAACTAGCAGTTGTTCTGAAAAAAAGCAGACATAAAAGGGGTTTTGGCACTCACACTGAAAGTCCCATAAAGATTTCACATGCTTCAGTTCAGAATGTGATATTCCACCACATTGCATTATTAGTGTGAAGTAGGGGCACAGCGCAATTATGATATTATCATGTAAGTTCTCAATGATCAATGGCACACAGCATTGTAAGCTCTGGAATTGTCTGACCACATTCAGACGACAGGGAAATTCCTGCATTGACCCACCTGGTCGATCGGTCACCTTTGCATGCATTTAATCAGAGGCCGTGCGCTACAGTGCTCGTGAATATATATGTCAGGGATGAAAACATTGGATCATTTAATCAACTAATCTTCATCGACTATAACATTTCACTGCTCATTCTTTTGCTACTAAGCTTAACTGAAACTCTTAGCTAGTGAGCACCTTTACCTGAAAACGAAATTGATCTTCCAAGACATGCCTGCATTTTGGTGCACCAGCACAACGCACAAAGTGAGCATAAGCTAGCTGGTGCACAACCATAGCGTGCTTAAATATTCCTCTTCAAGCATCCCCGAGGTTTGAAATTAAAATCTTCCATCAACTTGCATGCACCGATCGACGCAACCACTCTCAGGGCTTACTTATCGATCGATCGATCGCAGGAGCAGAAAGCTAGAGCGAGCGAGAGGGAGCGAACAAGGAGTGGCCCGGTCGCGTATTTTCTATGTACGTCCACCAACCCAACCAACCACTATCGCTCTGTGACCTCCTACCATGCACGACACCACGAACATGTGCCGCCGTTTAAATAGCCACTCGACCCCTACTCATGACACTCGCCACCTCGATCGGTCGCTCTCTCTTGCTTCAAAGATCGATCAAACACAGCTAGCTAGCGAATTGGAGTGCGCCCGGGGAGACAGAAAAGAAAAACAATGGGTGCTCATCGTCTCCGGTGTGCCTCATCCCCTGCCTGCCTCCTTTTCGCCTTCGCCGTCCTCCTCGCCATGCCGGGCCTCACCGCTGCCCTCACCCGCCGCTACACGTTCAATGTAAGCACGCACGCGCGCAGTGTTCAACATAATGCATGCATGATGTATATGTACGTCTACAAAACTGTACAGCAGTAGCCAAGACTTATTTGTGACCTTCAATTACTTTGCAGGTGACAATGGCGACTGTGACGCGGCTGTGCGTGCCGAGGAGCATCCCCACGGTGAACGGGCTGTTCCCGGGGCCGGAGATCGTCGTGCGGGAGGGCGACCGGCTCATGGTGAAGGTCAACAACAACATCAACAACAACGTCACGTTCCACTGGTACGATTCGCGCACCCGCCGCGCGCTCCATGTCACGCGTGTTTACGTTAATGCAACCCGCGAATGCGAGCTAACGATCGGTGCGCGCGCGCGCAGGCACGGCGTGCGGCAGCTGCAGAGCGGGTGGGCGGACGGGCCGTCGTACATCACGCAGTGCCCGATCCGGCCGGGGCAGAGCTACGTCTACAACTTCCGCATCGTGGGGCAGCGCGGCACGCTGTGGTGGCACGCGCACTTCTCCTGGCTGCGCGCCACGCTCTACGGCCCGCTCGTCATCCTCCCGCCGCGCGGCGTCGGCTACCCGTTCCCCAAGCCCGACAGCGAGGTGCCCCTCATGCTCGGTACGTACGTGCGCTGCGTCCATCAGGTGTTGCATTTCTCGTTACGGTTTTGTCAGCTTGTATATTAAATAGTTGGAATTTCTTTGGGATAGGTCAATCAGATTATTCCAAAACCAGATTATTTGTTTGTTTGTTGCCCAGAAAAACCCTTTGGTTTTGGATGCTAGCATGCCGCTGGAAAATGATCTTGATTTTGCTAATGAATAAGATTGTGCTATGGAAAAATAAGTCTTTTTCTTCCAAAAATTTTTACGAATACGTTTTTTTGATACCAAAGTACGTTTTTTGGAACTGCCATTCAAAAAGGAGAATATTTTTTTCTAGTTGTATGTGAAAGACATCTATGGCCGCAATTCAATCATTCTTTCCGTTTTTTCTTAGTATTTATACTTAGATACTGAACTGAAATTCTGAATTCTTTTTTACTTCATTTTCTCTAATGCGGATAAGACATCATTTTGATGAGCCTCGTTTTGAGGAATTCATGGAATAATGAATTAAGGAATAAAGGATACGAGTCTACCTCTTACAAGAAAAGATCTCATGATAGTTAATATGGGTCATCAGCACCCATCAATGCATGGTGTTCTTCGACTGATCGTTACTCTTGATGATGAAGATGTAAGAGGAATGTGAAAAATCGCGGAAAACCGAACTATTATACAATGAGAGAGATATAAAAAGAGAGATGGTAGAAAAGGGGGAGAGATAGGGAAGAAGATGGGAAAGGGAATAAGGGGCTCTTTAGGCAGGATTTCTTAAGTTAAGGAATAAAAAAGAATAAGAACACGGATACATAACATATAAATAAATAAATAAATAAGACGATATTAGCCGTCCCCTACATATTTAATTTCTTCTCCTATACAAAAACCAGCAACACCTACTCCATTGATAATTTCATCAATAACGTCCTTATCGAAAAACCGCTGGCAATAATAGCCAGTGAGATCTGACGTGCGATTGAAACGTGAACGAATGGCAGGTGAGTGGTTCAACGCCGACCCGGAGGCCGTGATCAGACAGGCTCTGCAGACCGGTGGAGGCCCAAACGTCTCCGACGCCTACACCTTTAATGGCCTCCCTGGCACAACTTATAACTGCTCAGCCTACGGTGAGGTTCAGGCGAGAATAGTAAGCCCATGTCAACGGCCAAATGAGGCAAAATGACATTGATGTTTGCGATTTTTTTTTTCGTGTCGCAGACACGTACAAGCTCAAGGTAAAGCCCGGGAGGACGTACCTGCTGCGGCTGATCAACGCGGCGATGAACGACGAGCTCTTCTTCGCGGTGGCCAACCACACGCTGACGGTCGTGCAGGCGGACGCCAGCTACGTCAAGCCGTTTACCGCCACCACACTCGTCATCTCGCCCGGGCAGACCTTGGACGTGCTCCTCAACGCGGCCGCCAGCCCGTCCTCCCCCGCCTTCGCCATCGCCATCGCGCCCTACACCAACACCGTGGGCACGTTCGACAACACCACCGCCAACGCCGTCCTCGAGTACTCCCCCCAAAGCCCCGCCGCGCTTCGAAACCTCCCCCCGCCGGCGCTCCCGGCGTACAACGACACCGGCGCGGTGGCCAACTTCTCGGCCAACTTCAGGAGCCTCGCGAGCGCGCAGTACCCGGCGCGCGTGCCGCGGACGGTGGACCGGCACTTCTTCTTCGCCGTTGGGCTCGGCGCGGACCCGTGCCAGAGCCGGGTCAACGGCACGTGCCAGGGCCCGAACGGAACCAGGTTCGCCGCGTCCATCAACAACGTGTCATTCATCATGCCCAAGACCTCGCTCCTCCAGGCGCACTACCAGCGCCGGTACAACGGCGTGCTCATGGCCAACTTCCCCGCGGCGCCTCTGCGCAAGTTCAACTACACCGGCACGCCGCCGAACAACACGTTCCTGACCCACGGCACCAGGGTGGTGCCGCTCAAGTTCAACACCACCGTCGAGGTGGTGCTGCAAGACACGAGCATCCTTGGCGCCGAGAGCCACCCCCTGCACCTGCACGGCTACGACTTCTTCGTCGTCGGGCAAGGGTTCGGGAACTACGACGCGAATAATGACACCGCCAAATACAACCTCGTCGACCCGGTGCAGCGGAACACCATCAGCGTGCCCACCGCCGGCTGGGTCGCCATCCGGTTCGTCGCCGACAACCCCGGTACGTAGGAGGCTACTAATTTCAGCCTCTTTAATTCTTCCCCGTATTTTAACGTTGACCGTCTGTGACTTGGGTTGACTTTTATTGACTTCATCATAAAACTGTTGAGCAGGTGTATGGCTCATGCACTGCCACTTCGACGTGCACTTGAGTTGGGGTCTGTCCATGGCGTGGCTCGTCAATGACGGGCCGTTGCCGAACCAGAAGCTGCCGCCTCCGCCGTCCGACATCCCCAGATGCTCATAGTCTACGGCGGGTTTTATCCGTGCAAATGCACGTATGCATGCTTACAAGTTCAATTCGCGGTGATCGAGGAATCCACTCGACTGGTTTGGCCTAAATTAATCGTGTGCCCATTTTGTGATGTCTGGTTTTGTTGCCACTCTGTCTCTGAGGCAAAAACAGGATCGATGTAAGAAGTTCATTGGATGGTGTTGTGTAATTCGTGTCATTATTATTTGATGATTCCACTTTTCCTTCTCATACTGGACATTTTGTTGTTAGTGTGTATAGCGTATACGATATCAAATCCGTTACTGGACCAGCTAATGGTTTATTTTAGCATGCAATGCATGCCATGCATACTTTTGCTTTGATTCTTTTAGGGAGCAGCTAGCCACAGCAAAATTCATGGAGTTTCAATGATGCAACAAGTTTTGTGGAGGTTTCAGGATTAAAAAGTTGGAGTTTCAAGAAGGATTCAACAAAAGTTTCGAGTAGATTTCAACAAGTTTCCTAAATTTGAACAACATTCAAAAGGTTTTGAGGAAGTTTCAAAAATTCAAGCAAAAGTTGCATCCATGTTTCTCTCACTCGTCACCCGCATTGCCGCTCCCCCTCGTCTGCCGCCGATGCGCTGCACATCGTCACTGTCCCCTTCTCCCTGTCAGTCATGCAAGTAGCACGAGACGCAAGCGTTGTCGCCCTCCTCCTCCAGACTGCTGGGACGCCAGCTGTGCGTTGCAAGGGCCACGGCAAGTTGCTCGCCTGCTCCGCCATAGGGATTAGGCTACCGGTTGAAAAAAAAAAATCGGAGGGTAGTGATAACTCTGGTTACCGCCGGTAACCAGAAATTTCGGCCGAAATTTTTTAAAAAAAACTCAAATTTTCGGATTTTAAATTTTTAAAAAAATCAACTTCGAACAAAATTCAAGAAAATTCGATATTTTTGGAGAAAATTCATCAAACCTGAAAATTTTGAGGATGGTTTGAATTTTACCGACCCCCACTGGTAACACCGGTTACCGGCGAAATTTCGCCGAGAATTCTTTCGCTGCTCCGCCATGAGCCAAGCTTTATCGGTGCTCGGTGCACTGTTCTTGAACGTGGGCTTCAAGCCGCTTGTTGCTCTTGCAAGCTGGCCACCGCCGCATTTGAATGCGACTTCCACTCGCTGTCGCTCCCACACACGGCCCCCACTCGTTGGTCCCGCACGATGGCCACCGAGTCTCATTGATCCAAAGCCTGAATGGAGGCAGAGAGAGAGAGGCGGCGAGGGGGGGGGGTTGAGGAATGGGTGTGTGTGGATGTGGATAAGACATGCATGTTAGAGCATCTCCAATGCTTTTGGACTGGATTGGCCCTAAGGGAGGGCCCACGTAGCCTATAAAATTGCTACATTGCTTATTGCTCGAGGATAGGAGTGTCAGCGGATCAAATAGTGGTCTTTCCGTATCCGTCTTTTCTAAACGAATATGAATATGAATTCGAATATTGTCGAATACGAATCGAATGTTGTAACGAATACAAATCGAATACCTACTCAATTCGGTCGGATTCGGATATCCTCATAACTTACATAATTGCAAGATATTTATGATACTTTATCATCATACATAGCATACCTAATCATTCTAGTTTATCTATTTCACCTAAAAACATGAATTCATATTAAACTAAAAATACTTGTTAGAAGATATCAATAGAATGGTTTGTAACTAGCACTGTAGCACACATGATGTTTTTTATTGATCACCTATTTATATACAAGTACATGATATGAACACTATACAAGTACATGAGTAGGAACACTCTCACGTGTGAATACTAAGCACTACCTCTAGTGGGAACATCAGCACTAATGATAATACTAAACAATAATGGAAACACAACTATCCTAGTTGTTTAACACTACCCCTCAATCACAACCGGTGATTCCACTACTACAAAAAAAAAAGCTAATACTGTACGCCTTATCACAGACGGTTGACCAAAACCGTCTGTATTAAACGCAATCACAGACGGTTTTGGTTAGCGACCGTCTGTGTTACTTTCTGTGCTAAAAATTCAAGACTTAAAAAAACACCAGAGGTAATTACTTACATAAGTCTCCATTTCGTGTATACATACCTAGTCGTTTTTGTGGTCTTAGTCTTGAAGCGCGCCAACACAAAATCCGTCACGCTTGCCTTCCTCTTCTTTTCGACTGACTTCACCGGCTCTAGACCGATGGGGCTGGTTAGACCCGCTACGTTCTCCAATTGAAGGTCAGAAGCAATATTCTCGACCAGCTGGTCGAGAATAAGATCCCTGACCATGGGGTCGGAGGGTGTGGTCTCGTCGGTCTCCAGAACAGTTGCCACGGTAGCAACCGACGGGTCCTCAGCGACCACATTGGAGTCCACGACAACTGCATAAAATAACAATCAAAGTTAGTTAGGTGATGAAAATCCTTCATCTAGGATATACATTTCTATTAGATTACCTACCTCTATAAGGCCAACATTCTGTGTGGTCGTACGAGTGGTTGGAGCGTCAATCGGGTCACAACTTTCAGTGGCCTCATTGATCCTCGGTTCGACCGACTACACATCAAAAAGGGTTTATGGTAAAACCAATCGGAAAACATATAAAGATGAAAAGTTGTTGATATCTTTACCTTAAGTCTCTCAGCCCTTTCTTTTGCAGAAACAACCGCTAAGATCCGAGGGAGCCTTCTCGCCAAGCTCTCCGACGCAGATTATTTTGATCCGGCTTTTGATCTCATCAGGAGACAGAGCTGCAAGGATAAACAAGAGACTTGAGTATCACAAAAATAATTGACCAATGTAAGCAAACTGGCCGGAATTCTTCAGAACTTACCCTCCTTGGAGTCTTTGGTCGTATCATCATGACCAATATATCAGAGCATCAGATATGTTCGGGCCTTCAAGGGGCTGATCTAGCGCATGGAAAAGTCCTTTACCACATGCTAGGAGGTTAAACCCCTGACATTAAGGACTTTGATGGTTTCAACCCATCTCCCCCCTTTTTCCTCCTTCTTCGTAGAGGAGCGTCATTCTAGATTCTCGACTGCCTTCTTACCAGTATAGTAAAGGTTGTCTTTCTGAGTGACTGTCATGTAGAACCAACTTTTCTTTCATGATGACCATGAAGACTTTGAGTACATAGGAATGTACTCATCGGCTTTTTCGTCGTGGAGGCGCAAGGTGCACTCTCCAGGCATCTCGGTCGTCTTCCCCGACTTCGCCATCCTGTAGTAGTACTTGAAGAGATCCAGAGTTACTGGAATCCCCAAGTACGCTTCGTAGAGGTAAACGAACACGCTAAGGTTGGCGATGGTATCTGGAGCAAGATTCACCAGTTCGACTCCATAATGCTCCAAAACTTTGGGAAGAAAGGAGTGAACTGAAAACTTGAATCTGCATTCGATATATGCGAGAAAAACAGAAATTTCCCCATCTTCACCGCTCGGAGAATGCTCTTCGGCTGCTGATCTCCCAGAAATCAGATTCTTGTCAAGAAGCATCCCGATCTTCTCCAAGCTCTCAAGTTTCTTCTCGCTCAAATCGGAAGCCGACCAGTTGGTGATACAATCCGACATGGCAGAGTTTCGGATGAGGGAAGAAAGGAGGTCGTAGAAGGTTGTAGACAAAGGGAGGTCGGAAGAGATTCTTAGCAAGAAGTTGAAAATGTTCGAAGGAAAAGTAAAGGGCGTAAAAGCCCTAAGCCCCATGCTAAGGGATTTTATAGCCATAATTCTTTAACCGCAATTGGAAGTCACCCAAAAGTCCAACGGACAAAATCTTTTGTCTAACGGACAGAAAAACTCTTCGAGTTCCAAGGCAATTTCTCAACTTTAAAGTGAATATAGACCACCTCGTGTGTGACGGCATTAAATGAGGGTCTGCCCGATATGATTTCATCGGGATAAAGTGTTCACATAGCTAATTCATTTAAAGTTTTGGGCCTAGCTGACGAGGATTAAAATCTCTATGTATTACTTTAATACATAATAAAAGACCATAAATCTTCATGGTCGTAACCCTTAAGGCTCACGACCTCTGTGGTTGTAAGGATTCCAGATGTTATATCAAAGATACACTGGTCGGACGAGATCCTGTACCCAGTCCCCGACCAGATGACCGCTCGTAGAAGCAATGAACTGGTATCCGGATCCAACTCCAGGTATATTCCATACCGTGTGATGAATGGAACACATATCACATTTGGTCCATACCACGTGACGTTTCATAGTCTAAAAACACGGACAACAACCACCCTACGGTTGTGTATCTCACGGACACACAACCGCCAAACGGTTGATACTTTGTCAACCGCTGCCTCCCTCTGACCGGATGCGTCACTTCCCAACAGGCGTCTCTTCAAGGAGCAACTGCCACATCTTCAACGGTTACTTAAAGACGGAGAGCAGAAGACAATGGGCATCCGATTGAAACATTACAATCGGCATTAGATTCATGTTTCAAGTCTGATTCTGCAATTTAGCAAGCATTACGCTCAGTGTAATTAGAATTAGTTCACCGCCCTGTCGAAGGCACCCCCTGTAATAGCCAGTTCATAGCAATAAAAGAGCAGTCTCATTCTCTCCCGAGAACTCTTTGTCATTTTCCTCTTTTCATTTGGTAAGATAGGTGACTTGATCATCGATAGACGGTGAGAGAACGTGAGTTACTCCACGGAAACCTGAGCCGCCATCTTCTCAAGACAACCCTACCGTGCGAGTTGGTGCTAGCACATCGACGTGCGGAGTTCTGTCCCTGGACGTGTGGATACCGTAGAAGTGCTATTGCGGTTGCTGTTGCGCTCAAGGACGATCCACGACTTTGTAAGAAACGCGATTGGTTGCTGTAGGATGCAATCGACTACGCTGGACGATCGACTTCGACTACTTCATCAACGCACTCTACGTTAGATCAGACTACTCTAACTCTTCTTTCGCTGTATTGCGCGTCTAGTAATAACGATTTATGATCTCTTACTTGCATAACATTTTAGTTTACGTGATAGAATTTTCAAATTGTCAACTATTTTAGCCCTATCCGTATGTCTTCAGATGGTGCCGCTCAAGTTCAACACCACCGTCGAGGTGGTGCGGCAGGACACGAGCATCCTTGGCGCCGAGAGCCACCCTCTTGCACCTGCGTGGCTACGACTTCTACGTCGTTGGTCAAGGATTTGGGAACTATGACGCGAATAACGACACCGCCAAATACAACCTCGCCGACTCGGTGCAGCGGAACACCATCAGCGTGCCGACCGAAGGCTGGGTCGCCAACCGGTTCGTCGCCGACAACCCCGGTAATTAGGAGGCTACTAGTTTCAACTTCTTTCTTCCCCGTATATTAACGTTGACTATCTGTGACTTGGGTTGACTTTTGTTGACTTCATTATAAAACTGTTGACTTTTTGTGTGGGGTAGGTGTATGGATCATGCACTGCCACTTCGACGTGCACTTGAGTTGGGGACCTGGGGTCTGTCCATGGCGTTGCTCGTCAATGATGGACCGCTGCCGAACCAGAAGCTGCCGCCTCCGCCGTCCGGCATCCTCAGATGCTCTGAGTCTCCGGCGGTTTTGATCCATGAAACGCACGCACGCAAGTTCAATTCCTGGTGGTCGGGGAACCCACTCGAGAGGTTTGGCCTGAATCCGCGTGCCCATTTTGTGATGTCTGGTTTTGTTGCCGCTCTGTTTCTGAATTCTGAGACAAAACACGCAAGATCGATGTAATAACTAAGAAAAGTTCATTGGATGGTGTTGTGTAATTCGTGTTATATATTGTTCTTTGATTCCACTTTTCCTTCTCATCCTGGACATTTGCTGTTAGTGTGTATAGTGTTTACGATATCAAATCGAATAGTGGACCTGCTAATGATTTATTTCAGCATACAATGCATACTTGTTTTGATTCTTTAATTTCTCCTCCGGTTCACGATCTAAAGAGTACGAAACATGCTCTCTCATCACACTTTGCGCACCTCACTCGCTCTTGGGACATCTATTGTATAATAAAAGCTCACGACAGTTGTTTTACACCCGCTAATAAGAAAGATAGATATTTTAGAAATTCTCACAAAAAACATCCGACCCTTAGTTCGGTGGACCCTAATTATAGTTAGTAAACCATGACCACAACTTGTTATTAGAAAAAAGAAACAAATATGCTAGAAATTCAAAGACAAAAAGCAAATCATCCGGCCCTTAATTTGCAAAGAAGAAAAACATCTCCTTTAATTTAGTGGACCAAGTATAAAGAGATACTAGCCGAGCGCCCGTGTGTTGCAATGAATTTCAAATAAAACATATTATAAATTATAAACTTAGAAAAACAATATACATAAGGTAATTATCTCTATAAATGAAAGTTCCATACATAATTGTATCCAATCAATAAGCCACATAAAATCTTATCACAATCTACAAACACAAATAATCTAATTATCCACAGAAAATTATTCAAGTATCTTATACATGTGTGCATATATTTATCAACAAAAGATCTCACCAACTCAAGAAAAGGTATATGACAGACTCACCACCATCACCAAGTCTTTCTTTTATAATAGTAAAGATATTGAATAAGAAATTTTAAATACTATGCACAATATTTTTCCTATCTCTAAATAACATGTTAGAAAAAAAATGAATCATTAGTAGCCAACCAAGCATGCCTACCTATGTGCGTTTCAATCAAATGGTTGGTCAGGCAGTGGCAGTGCGGCCTGGGAAGTACAATGGTGTCCAAGGTGCGCTTAGAAGTTAAGGTGATCAAGTTTCTCTATTTAGCTTAAATCCAAATGTTTCTTTCTATAAACCTAAGCATACAAAAAACTAATTGTAATTTTTTTTAGATGCACACACTCAACACACACCACACTTACACCAGCCATGCGCACACATGCATGCGTGTACTTAATACACACTTAGAATTTATCGGAGACGTCCAAAACTTCACGGAACACGGACACGTGTTTTCCACTAAAGGATAACACGTACCTAAAATAGAAGAAGGATGTCATGCATATCAATCCGATTGGCCCCTTACATCATGCATATCAAGGTGGGCGTTCGACCTTCATTTCATCTCATGAACAACAATCAAGTCCCAGGCAATAGCAGAATTCATTGCCGAATGGACGAACCATGAACCCACCCAAGGGTCTGAGTACGAACATCACGACGAGTGGACAATGTACTTTGACGGTTCCTTGATACTCAAAGGCTTGGGGGCTAGAGTTGTCTTGATATGCCCTCCTGGGATTTTTGTCCTTTCCATCAATAGCTTCATACCATTTGACCGCTTCACTGGCAGTCGTATACTTGTCTACCATGTCAAAAAGTTCGACGGTTGTTCGTGGAGGATTTATTGCAATATCCTCCGTGAACCGGTGATTCCTCAGCCCTGCTTTGAAGGCCTGTATAACAAAAGATTCTGCGATCTTTGGGATAGAATTTCGAACATGACTGAATCTCTTGATATACTATCAAAGAGTTTTATTGGTCTTCTGCTTCATCCGATGAAGATCATCCTCCTTTCCGGGGCGGTCATACGTCCCTTGAAAGTTGGTGATCATAGTATTGCAGAGCTGCTCCCAAGTATAGATAGATCCGACCAGTAGGTTAAGCAACCATGACCGGGCAGACCTTCAGCGATCGTGGACAAATAATTTGCCATCACATTATCGTTACCACCAGCGGCCTTGATGACGGTAGAATAAATTTGAAGAAATTCTAATGGGTTCTGAGTCTCATTGAACTTCTCTATATTGGCTGGTCAGAACCTGTACGGCCAATGAACAACTTGGAGACCTGCTGAAAATGCTCGGCAGCCCGTAATGGAGTCGTGGCGCCTTCTCTGAAAAGGAGCTGGATTATAGTCAATTGGGGATCGATTCCTTAGATTTGCATATCTAGGATCCGGTGTCCCAACCCGGTCGTGGACGTTATGATAACGTCTTTGACCACCTACCTGATTTAGATTATGCCTGAGATCGACTAAATCAAGTGGTCGTTCCTCTTGGCGAGGATGAGGAGTGGCTGCTGTGAAGAGCCGTTTTCTCTCGTGATTTCCTAGTAGGAACCTATGAGGGAGTCTTCATGCTGATCGATCCTCTACTCGACCATGTTGTCCTCTACTGAGAGAGGATCGTTGGGACATTTCTGTAAGCTGCACGGTTTGTTGGAGGATCTCCGACACCTGACCTGCAAGCTGAACATAACCTGGAGTTCCTGCTAAAGTAGGGTCTAGATTATTCAAGATATCCCGAACTCGTTATAGGTTTTTTTATAGTTACCGAAGGTTGTGGCAGATTTCCGCTCGCAGTGGGCATCCGATGAATTGAGTTTTCCCTCGACCTTTTGGTTGGCCCTGCCTAACTCCTTACTCACGATGGGGTAGGAACAGGTGAATTAACTGATACACATCCATCAGCTCGGTTGCCTCCGGTAGTTGGTGCTTGAGCACCCGTACCATTTCCACCAGCAAGTGGTGGTGAGTTAACCCGTGGAGGATCGTGTATAGCATTCGGATTGGTATATCTGATTATGTTAACTTCATTGAGTCAACAGTGATCTTCTGATGAACTCCCATCGTAGCTAAGGGAGAGCCTTCTAGGGCTTCCGCAAGGAGCCTCTACGACGGAGAGCGGTTGGAGATTACTGCCTCTGGTGGGCTTTGTGGTGGACTTAACCTGATCCTGCAGACTGCCGATCGTACGCTGAGTTTCACCGTGCCCACTTGTCCTACGATCGGTGATAACTTCACTAACACCCTTACTAGATGCCGCTTGGCCCACAGAATACATAGGAGCCGTTGGCGAATACTGGTCGCCCATGACAATATCGAGAGTACATGGACTCTCTGATTGCAACGCTGGGCTCCCATTGCTGCTTCTACCGGTCGGATCGACTGAGCTTGCAGTGACGGATGAGTGTCCAAGAGGGAGTATTAAGAAACCGGGCCCAGGTCAGTCAGGCCTAACCCATGGTGAGCTTCTCTCTCCGTCCAGTAGTTTATATAAAGGGAGGACCTCTAACCATTGTATTACAATTTTATAGAAGAGTAATAAAGAGAAAACAGAAGTCCGCTCATATCTCTATGTTTAATCTACCTGTGGATATTATGGAGATATGCTTACGATCTTAGGATAATGATACAATTGGCAATGACATTGAAGGTTTGTCGAATCACGAGTTTTCATCGAAAGTTTTAAAGTGCTGTCAAGCAGGAGCGATCAGACCGGCGTTCTGTATGCAGTCATACCGGTCATACATTCAACACTACCATTTTATTTTGAGAAAATTTAGTATTTGCCACTGCAATCAAGTGTATTTTAGGATTTGCCACTGCATGTGTGTGTGACATCTGGGTCCCGGACCCATATGTCACACACACAATAGTGACAAATCCTAAATTACCACTGAAAATACAGTGGCAAATAATTGAACCTCCCATTTATTTTTGTGTTCTTATATTGTTCTTGTGTTTCTAAATTTATCTCCAGAGTAATCGCTTCCTCGACACCCACCACGCGTCGTCCGACTGAACCGATGTACTGACACACTGCCGTCTGCTACGGTCGCCACGGCTCCACGCTGCAGGAGGTTCGCCAAACGACAGATTCTTTTGGCGGAGTCGCATGCTCGCATCGCTTCCTCTCTCCCTTCGCGTGCTCCTTCTCTCTCCTTGAATCCCCGAAAGAGCTCGGCGGAGGCAACAAACGCATATCGATCTCCTTTCCGACCATCCAAAGTACAAACAAGGTGATTCTTTTCTCTTTCTATCCCCTCTCGGGAATAGATTGCCCGTGATGCTTTATTCCTCGTAAGATTTATGCTACGACTAGTTTCCTTCCGTTTGCTGGGTCAATTCGGCCTCTTTTAGATGTAATTCATTCGATTGGAGAAACGCCCGATGGGATTGTGCGGCGAGGGAGTTGAGGTTTTCTGGAACAATGCTGTTCGGCCATCTAGTTTGTATTTCAGCCTGAATCTGTGGGTCTGTAGCTGGATTGTTGGTTGGGGAGAAGCAACAGCATCTAATTCTAGTCAGAATCGGTCTTTTTAGGAGATTGGAATCGAGTTTTGCATTTTTGCCTTGAGAAACAAGGAGAAACATGAGCGCGTATATGTTGGCTAGGAAAGATAAGTGCTTGTATATTGTTGCTGGGAGCCTGGGATTGTGCAATATTGAATGCACAATTTATACTTGAATATCCAATGTTCGATGGGATCTTCAATCCTTGAACAATTTTCTCTCTAGACACTCATTTGTTGCAATATCTATCCTATGCTGCAAAGTGTGAGCCCTTCAATGTCCACCTTTAAATTGGCCTCAAATTTGTGAAACAACTGGCAGTAGTAAGAGCAAAAGAAACCAATGAATTTGGAGTAAGTGAAGGAACAGGCTATGTTCTTCTCTTTTTTTAAGTGCTTGTGGTTTGGTGAAGATTAGTTATGTTATGCCAATTCTAATGCTCTGGTTGATCTTTCTTTCAGAGTCCCCTTTTAACAGCAGGATCATGGCAGAGACCATAGATTTAACAGGGGATGGAGGTGTTCTGAAGACGGTGGTCAGGAAAGCAAAGGATGATGCTATAGAGCCATCTGATAGCCTTCCCTTGGTTGATGGTACGACAATTAATATGTTGCTCTCTGAGCAAAACTTCGAGATACATAATTTATGTCTCCTGTTTGATTGGGCATTGCACGAGCAGTTGCTTTTTAACTGATTCTAAGGGCATGTACAATGGTATAGGCAGTTGCTGTCTATAACAACTATCCATGTCACTTGTAGATAGCACTAAAGACAGCTCATACAATGGTATAGACGGTTGCTGTTTTTTTAGTTGTCTTTATAGAACACACAATCTTTTAATGTTTTTCTTGTTTCTTGTGTTATAGTCGACTACAAGATTGTAAACAACATCTTTCTCTCTCTTCATTCTCTTTCATCCACGTCAGTAAAAATCCTATATGGCAATAGTTATAGACGGCTGACATAAGCCCATTGTACATGCTCTAAGATTTGTCCATTCAGCTGTGTTGCCCAAGGTTAAATGCAATTCTCTCTTTACGTAGTAAAAGTGAACTGCTGAATGTTTCATTTTTCATGTTGAACTGTAAAATAAGTTCAAGATTTCGAGTACGAGTATCTCCAAAATACAAGACATAGAAGTACAAACATTTATCTTTCTGTTAGAATAGGAATTCCTTTGTATTTCCTTATATATTAATGGCATATTCTTTTCTAATATCACCCTATACTCCCTATATATATTGCCTATTGGGTCTCATGAATATACACATAACATTCATAATATGGTATCAGACCTAGGGCACTAACCTAGCTCTTTCATTGCCACCGCCATCGCTGTCGTTGAAGGCATTCGCTGCCGCCTTAGAATCGGGCATGACCGCCGAGATCGCTGTTACTGACGCCGCCGACGCCGACGCCTCCATCGGCCGTCATTGCCGATCTTGCCGCTCCACCCGACGCTTTCATTGCCATTGCACTCGAGGACGATCTTGGTGAGAAGTCCGACCTAACGCCGCTCGACTTCGACGCTTGCCCTTTAACGCTTAACCCGAGGACGACGCGACCGACCTAAGCGCGCCGCCGTCTTTTTCACCACCTCCACCGATTCTTTGCGTCGTCGCCGTCCGCCGCGGACGCCGCCTCCGTCGCCGTTCCGCTCGGGATCTGGGCTGAGGGCGAGTTCGACATTTTTGTTTAAGGAAACCATGGGCGTTTCCTTTAAAAGAGCTCGTTTTAAAAAAAACAGAACGTCGATCTAACCGCCGCATTGTCGTATTTGCTGTTAGACTTGCCTTAGTCACCATCAGGCCGGCCAATACGCCACCGATGGCTTTCATTCCATCCGCTGCGACCCCATTCTTGGGATCAAAGCTTCATAGGACGAACTACAGGTTGTGGTCTTCATTCATGGAGATCACGTTCGATGGTCTCCGTCTTTGGGGACATATCACTAGTGCTCGACCTTGTTTGCCGTCGCCAGTTCAGCCTCCTCCCAGACAGCCTACTTCTGCACCTCTTGCAGAAGATGAGGCCGCCAAGGAGGCAGAGGCCATCATTCTTCCGACGACAGCTGGCGATGAGGCCTTCAAGATGTCATAGACGCTTTTGAGCACTGGTGTGCTGATGAGGCTCGTGTTCGAGACATCCTAGTGGTCAGCCTCAACGACTCCATCCAGCTAGACATTTTTGGTCTACATTCCACTCATCGGATCTGGGAGTACTTGCGGGAGCGATACCAGCAGAGCAGCGATGCTCAGTTCTTTTCACTTCAGCGTGAGTTGGAGACGCTTCGCTAGGACTCCTCCGTCGACGACTTCTTTCAAGCCATGGCCAGTCTCTAGCGCCAGCTGGACGAGCTGACTTCTCCGCTCTGACTGGAGTGTCATAAGGTGCAGAAGGCGGATCGTGACCGCCGTCGCCTTTATGATTTCGTCTGCCATCTTTGCCCAGAGTTTGAGCTTATCAGGACTCAATTGCTGAGCTGCTCACCATGACCAACACAGTCATCGAGGCTCTTTCGACACTTCGTACTAAGGAGCTTCGTCGCGGGTTAGCAGCACAGTTTTTTCCTATCTCTGTTCAAACAGTTGATAGTACTTCTCTATCTGTTAGCTGTCAAGGCACTCTTTTGTCCACTGACTTTTCTGTTCTAGCTGTTTTCCATGTTCCCCAGCTTACCACGCAACTTCTCTCAGTGGGTCAGCTCACTGATTTCGGTTGTAGGGTTGGTTTGACTTTCACACCTATTTTGTCTAGGACCGACAGACACAGACGGTACTTGGGACTAACCCGCGCCGTAGGGATTGTCAGCTTCTCTACTTCCTTGACCGCCTCCACCTTCCGTCCACTCCAGTTGTTACTATCACCTCTACGTCTACCTCCACTGCCACTGCTGCCATCACCTCTGGAATTTTTGCGCAGTGGCATCATCGTCTAGGTCACTTGTGTGGGTCTCGCCTTTCTTCATTAGTTCGTCAGGGTGTTCTTGGACGTGTTACTGTTGACATGGCCATGTTTTGTCAGGGTTGTAGTTGCTTGCCTACTTCCTTATTATTTTAGTGAGTCCTTGTCTTCTCGTCTTTTTGACTTAGTTCATTTAGATGTATGGGGATCTGCGTCTATTATCTCTAAAGGTGGGCATAAGTTTTATGTGAACTTCGTTGATGATTATTCTCATTTTACATGGCTTTTCCCTATGTCTAATCGTAATCAGTTTCTTGCGATCTATCGTAGCTTTGCAATGATGGTTCATACTCAGTTGGATTTTTCCATCCGTACTTTTCGTTGTGATTCTGTTGACGAGTATTGTTCCGGTGCTTTTAGACAATTTCTTTCTGAGCAGGGCACTCTTTACCAGTCTTCTTGTCCTAGTGCCCATGCTCAGAATAGGATTATTGAGCGCAAACATCGTCATCTGATTGAGACTGCCCGCGCTCTTCTCCTTGCCTCTCACGTTCCACCACGCCTGGTCAAGTCGCTTTCTCGATTGATATCTCATCAATATGTAGCCTTCCACTGCTCTTAAGGGTGTCAGTCCTATAGAGCGTCTCTACTCTCAAGCCCCCTAGTACACTCACCTTCGTGTTTTTGGTTGCACCTGTTTTGTTCTGCTACAGCCTCATGAGCGCACCAAACTATCGGCTTAGTCAGTTGAGTGTGCGTTTCTTCTTGGTTATAGTTCTGAGCATAAGGGCTATCGCTGTTGGTAATATACCCTAGAGGCAATCATAGAGATGGTTATATCATGTCTATGTTTATAAGTTACAGAATAAATATTATTATGTTCATTGGATGAATTACCATTTATAAAGATTAACAAGTATGTGACTTGTTGGTGAAGCTCTTTAACTTATATGATGTCATTCTAAATGTATCCCTGGTCGTATGTCACGGATCGGAACACTAGTGACTTATCGACCAACACATATATTAATTGATGACCATGTTTCACCGGTCATGGATATGGGTATATCGAATCAATAATGTGAACACATGTTAGAGAACATGGTGTTGGATTGACCCACCTTGAGACACTATTGAGATTGTTATAATTTTATGTTTCATCAGTTGGTCTCAAGCAATAATGATGTATAATCCTTAGACCTGAGATCATTATGGTTTTCTACATGTGTAACAGTACACGTAAGGGTTGCCAAACGATACTTAGTAACTGGGTAGTTATAAAGGTAGCTTTCAGGTATGCTATGAAACAAGCAGAGAGATGCGACTGGTCGGATATGGGATTTACCCCTCGTAACATAACAGGAGAGATATTTCTGGGCCCCTCAATGTGGTCGGATAAAGAAAGTGCATGGCCGTGCCACTAGTGGTCGAAAGATCGACCAAGTGAAGTTATCTGTCACTTGATCGAGAAAGTATTAAACAGTCCATGGATGACAAATTATCTCACCTGGAGTTCAACAAGATATCGTGAGGCAAAGGGAGGATACGCAAGCAGGTCGTTCAGTCCGACCGGATACAGATTGGTTGTATGGAGATACGGACCGATCGTAACTAGTTATGAACTAGTCGTAACTAATTATGAACTGGTCGTAACTAAATATGAACTGGTCGTATCGGGATACGAGATGGTCGTAAGTGATAAGTACCTGGTCGCAGATCATGTTGCATAAGGTTCGTCCGATATAATATTTATGTGTATTCGAGAATCGTTATGTTCTGCTAGGAACCGCTAACGACTCGTGGTCGGAAAGAAGTTTCCGAGTCACAACCGATTACACATGAACCTACAGGGTCACACACTTAACGGGTCGAAACAAACGATTTCGGATAGGATCCGTTATGGGCTCTTTATAAAGGGATGCATGGGGCTGTTGGGATGTATGAGAGTCGTTCTACCAAAACACTAGCCGCCATCTTCTCGAAGGCCCTACCGTACCCGTTGGAGCTAGCACACCGGCGTACGGTGTTCCACACCTGGACATGTTGATACCATAGAGGCGTTGCTGCTATGCTGATCAAGGGCGATCCATGGCCTACGCAAGGAACGTGATAGGTTGCTGGAAGAGAGAATTGGTACCGAGGATGTTGGACGATCGACTACGACCACTACATCGACGCACTCGATGTTGGATCAGGCTGTTGCAACTCTTCTTCCGCTGCACTGCACGTCTAGTGGTAACGATCTATGATCTCTTTCTTGCATGGCTTCCTGGTTTACGTGGTAGATTTTTGAATTACCAGCTAGTGTAGCCTATCCGTATCCCAACAATTGCTGCTATGATCCTTCAGCTCAACGGATTAGGATCTCACGAGGCGTTGTCTTTGACGATTCTTGACATTTTTTCTATCGAGATTCGACTCCTTGTCCTGTTTCCACCGTTGAGACGATTTCATAGTTGTCACTTTCTGACTCTTCACCCATTTCTTCACTATCATAGTCTTCCCCTGGTCTGTCTCTAGTGGTTCCCTCTGTACCTCCGCCTCTAGTACTACCTCCTGCAGGACCGTCTCTTGTTCCTGCAGCACCACTGTCTCGTTTATTTGGTATTCACTACTCCAGGCGTCCTCGTCCTTCACCAATCTCCTCTCCTGGTATCTCGCCGACACCTATATCTGATCCTCCTGATGATGCTCCCCGTTACGTCCTTCGTGACCGGATATCCCTTCGACCTCCTGATCGTCTTGGATTTGCTCCGATATCTCATGCTCTCTCTGTCACTGAGCCTAGTTTTTATCGTGAGGTTGCTCCTCATTCTGAGTGGTAGCTCGCTATGGCAGAGGAGCTTGATGCTCTTCGACGTACGGAAACTTGGGATATTGTACCGACACTTGTGCATGCTTGTCCTATCACGTGCAAGTGGGTGTACAAGATTAAGACCCGGTCTGATAGTACTATCAAGTGCTACAAGGCTCGTCTTGTGGCTCGCGGCTTTCAGCAGGAGTACGGTCGTGACTATGATGAAACTTTTGCCCTGTTGCCCATATGACCACTGTTCGCACTCTTGTTGCGGTTGCTTCTGTTCGCCGATGGTCTATCTCCCTGCTGGATGTTAAGAATGCCTTTCTTAATGATGTTTTGCATGAGTAGGTCTATATGCAGCCACGACTTGGGTATTCTGTTCCCGATGGGCACGTCTGTCGTCTTCGTCGTGCTCTTTATGGCTTCAAACAGGCTCCTCGTGCCTAGTTTGCACGTTTTACCTCAGTGATTACTGCTGTCGATTTCACTATCAGTTCCTACGATCCTGCTCTTTTTATCCATGTCTCATCTCGGGGTAGGACATTGTTTCTTCTATATGTTGATGATATGCTCATCACTGGTGATGATTCCTCATTCATCACGTATGTGAAGAAGCATCTCAGTGAGCAGTTTCTGATGACTGATCTTGGTTTTCTTACGTACTTCCTTGGGATTGAGGTCTCTTCTATGCCTAAGGGCTACCACCTCTCCCAGCAGAAGTATATCCAGAATCTTTTTGATCGGTTTGGGTCTGACTGACACTCGCACTGCCGAGACTCTCATGGAGCTATCCCTTCAGCTTCGTGCCACTGATGGTGATCTTCTTGAGGATCCTACTCGATATCACCATCTTGTTGGGAATTTGGTGTATCTTGTGAGCACTCGTCCTGATATTGATCATGTTGTTCATATCTTGAGTCAGTTCATAGCTCGTCCTACTCATCTTCACTACAGTCACCTTCTTCGTATGCTTCGCTACTTGCGTGGAACTATCTCTCGTCGTTTATTTTTCCCTAGCTCCAACTCACTACAACTTCAGGCGTACTCCGATGCGACCTAGGCTAGTGATTCTTCTGATTGTCGTTCTCTTTCTGCTTATTGTGTTTTTCTTGACTCCTCCCTGATTGCCTCGAAGACAAAAAAGCATACTGCAGTTTCCCGTTCGAGTGCAGGGGCTGAGTTGAGAGCTATGGCAGCAGTGACAACAGAGGTTACTTGGTTGAGGTGGCTACTTGCAGATTTTGGAGTACCTATGGTGGGACCTATGACTTTTTTTGTCCTACAGTACAGACGCTATCAGTAGTGCCTGTGACCCGGTAAAGCATAAGCTCATCAGGCACATTGGTATGGATGCTTCATACACTCGTTCACAGGTGCAGGAGGGAGTACTTGCTTTATAGTTTGTGCCATCAGTTACAGATTACTGATTTCTTCACGAAGCCACAGATTAGGGTACAACATTTGTATTTTCTCTCCAAACTCAGTGTGTATGATCTAACATTAGTTTAGGGGGGGGGGTAGAATATGAATTCCTTTGTATTTCCTTATATATGTATGGCATATTCCTTTGTAGTATCTCCTTGTACTCCCTATATATATTATTCGTTGGGCCTCATTGAATATACACACAATATTCATAACACTTTATACCTCATTTGCAGTTCATTATGAAGGCACACTTGCTGAAAATGGTGAAGTTTTTGACACCACTCATGAAGACAATTCTATTTTCTCGTTTGAAATTGGGCAGGGAGCTGTCATTAAAGCATGGGATATAGCCTTAAGAACTATGAAGGTATGTAAACGTTCTAATGTCTTGCTCATTCTGATAATCTAATGTCTTGCTCATTCTGATAATCTCTAAAGCATTTTCGAATATGGTATGGCATATTGGAATATTGAAGGTTGGTGAGGTTTCAAAAATAACATGCAAGCCAGAATATGCGTATGGAAGTGCAGGCTCACCACCAGAGATACCACCCAAGTCAGTTTTGCTCTTTCACGCGTCGCTGGATAGAAAATTTGAATTTGCTCTGGTAAATAAAGTTACTAATGGAGCAGCTTGTCTTTGCAGTGCAACCCTCATTTTCGAGGTGGAGTTGGTGGCTTGTAGGCCAAGGAAAGGTTCGAGTCTGGGCAGTGTATCTGATGAGAAAGCCAGACTAGAGTAAGATATTTTTAAATGTTCTCTTGTTAGTATATAAATAGCAAGTTCCCAACTATTATGTGAAACAACCCAATTGTACAAAATTTGGAGAACTAGATTTTAAAAAATCATGTACTTTCAGTTATTGTCTAGGGGTTGTTTGGTTTGGAGTCCTCGTGAACCAAATCAAATTTTGGTAAAACCAAAGGAATTTGGCTAGCACTTAGTTTGTACCAAGATTTGGCATTACCTTTAAAATTTTGGTAACGCACTGCACCATGCTTGCCAAAACACAGCCGTTTCACGGGCGAAGGAATTGCTCGCCGAATTTTGGTATGGTTGAATGCAATGTTGTGCTGATGTGTCAGCTAGAGACGGTGTGCAATAAATGCTTTGATTGTTTGATTAACAAGCTTCAAATGACTTCTAAACCGTGTATCCGATTTGTGATCCATTTGTACCGCTGTATTTTTTGTGATTTAATTAACAAAACAAGTCCTATATTGGCTACATTTTGGTGCTAAAAATTTTAGATGTCATGTGTGGCCCACGTGCCATACAACTAGGGGAATTTTGGCAATCTTTTCAGCTATTGGCATAGTTGCAATCCAATCATCTCTACTTTGCCAAAGTTTTGGTTATGTCAAATTAATTTTGGTTTGGCAACTTGGGGGCACAAACCAAAGAGCACCTGTCTCAAGTGAGTTCATGATGACACTATAATACTTGAGAGTTAGAAGTTGCAGACGTATCCACATTATAATCTAGTGTGATATTCTGAGATTAACACTAAAAAGATTGTTTGCTTCCCACCTTTTTTTACCATCAAGTAAGTAATTTTTCTGAAATCCATCAATTTGGACAGGGAACTTAAGAAGCAGCGAGAGCTTGCTGCTGCTACCAAAGAGGAAGAGAAAAAGAAGAGGGAGGAAGCGAAGGCCGCTGCGGCGGCTCGTGTGCAAGCCAAACTTGAGGCGAAGAAGGGGAAGGGAAAAGGAAAGGGAAAATAGATTACTGCTTATATTTGCTGCTGACTATTGTAACCTAGAAGTAATATGCATAAATCATCAAACTGCAAGATTGCTTATTGGCTACTGTGCTTGGGATGCGGCATGCTTATTTTATCTGACACCATGGCCGTACTGAAAGAACAAAATAATTATAGGCTTGCAGCTATCTTTGGTTTTTACACAGAGCATCAAATGTTCTCTCTACTGATTCAGTCCTTACTAAGTAGAAATCACATTTTCGTATCTGATAGTAAGCGCAAATTTATGCCTGAATGTTGTCCTTTGGAATTATGACCTGATGCTAAAAGATTCTATAAGCAAATTAATACATGTCTCAACCATACTGAGATACAGAAATCTCGCCGACTAGATTAACTCTGAACTGTAGTGCGGTACCCCATTTGAACTGCAGACGACCTCGGAATAGAGCTTTAGTAAGTAAATTATCCATATGGCACATACTTATGCTCGTGATAAACATATGGCTTGCGTGTGTACACAAACAAATTCCTTAGTTGCTTACTGACTCAGCATCCGCGTGTGATAAGAGCAAAAGGCCAAACGGCAGCATCCGCGTGCGAGGCAAGCGGGACGGGCGCGGAGGCGGCCGGCCCCGTTCAAGGGAGGCGGGAAGAAGCAGTTTGGTAGCCTAATCTCAAAACCATTTTTCTTTATTTTTTTTGTTGGTGTGAGAAATCTCAAATTCAGTTTGGTAGGATTAATAATGCTATCAAACAAGTGATGTAAGCTCATAAAGGTTGCTTAAGTTAAAAAAAGTGAAGAACGTACGTGCTGCAGAAAAAGGATAAATGGTGTGCACTGTACAGTGTAGTATTTGCGTGAAGGGGATTTACTTAGTTGCTTGGAGTTTCACGAGTCGTTGAGTGTGTTTTGGTGTTTCTTTGGGGATTAATTATCGTGCGTTATGACTGAGGGTATAAACAATCGTGGCGTAGACTGTCCGTAGAAGATATGGCTTGTGTCGACTTTGCGTGAGGTCAAAACTAGCTAAAAATCTTTTGCTATTTTTTTTAAAAAAAGGAAAACAGTAAGGATCAAGTCGATCCTAGTGCGCTATAATATATTAATATATGAAAAAAACAAAACAAAGTACGAAAACCAAAAAAAAAAGAGAAAAAGAAGATGACACTTAAGGTAGAGTCTCAAGCCATTCTTCAATACAAGGAAAATATTTCTTCTTTGCCGTATAGATAACCATGGCAAGTTCAACCTCAAATTTCCTCTTCCAAATTTCCATTGTAGGATCAATCCCTTCAAACACTTAAATCCTTTGCTATTGTGCAGCCAGATTTAATAAAGAACGCAGAAGCCCGTTTTGAGTGTTATAGTGATAATACGTATGGCATACAGATAATTGACATAGAGCATTTCTGAGTTTTATAATATAGTAATACTGTTGGTGTAAGTAGGGACTGATCCTTTACTATTTTTCGAAAGGAAAAAAAAAAGAAGATAATACCGTCGGTTGAGCTATGCTTGGTAGAATAGAAAGAGAGGTCTTCACATGTTTAAGGGCTTTACACATTTGCTCTCGCCTTATACACGGTGCCTGCGCGATATTTACTTACACATTTTGTTTCATCATTACGCTTAATAATGATATCTGGTATGCGTACAGGGTGGTATATGCACATGTATGACTGACGATATTAATATATAGTGTCTATATTTAAGAAACACAACAAGTCAAGATGGCCGAGTTGGTCTAAGGCGCCAGTTTCAGGTACTGGTCCGAAAGGGCATGGGTTCGAATCCCATTCTTGACACGATTTAACTTTTTGCGTTTTACATGCTGTCCTTTGTTTTTTTTTTCTTTAGAGGAGTTTGCATTGTATCATCGCGTAACCGATCCTTACGCGCGTTTAAGCGTCAGCGGACGCTAGACGCACCCCGCCGATCGAGACCGAAGTGGCCACCGGGCACCGGCCGGCCAGTCATCCCATCTTCCCATGGTCCGCCCCTCCAAAAACGCAATGCCGTCGGCGCGGTCGCGGCTCCAGAAAGCAGCCCGCACGCGGTGCGCGCTTCCACGGCGCGGTTGTATCCCGATCCGGCTCACGTGCTTTTCGCTGTCACACGCCGCAGCCCCGTTGCCGTGTGCTGGCCTTCCTTGCCTCCTTCCTTCCCCCGTCGGCGTCGTCGAGCGCGCGCCTTGGAGCTGGCAACAGCTGCTGAGGCAGCGGCGCGTACGTACGTGGAGTAGCTAGGCTAGCTAGAGCAGGACAGTCAGCTACTCAGCTGTGCATACTTGCATCAACATTATACATGTTTGCCGGTGTGGTTGTGGTTCATAAGCGCACACGTTTTTCATGGATTCCACTACCACCAGTGCCCCTCTGCGCCGGTGGCCTGACAGGCTAACCGAACAGTCTTGCGCCAATGGGCACTATCCGGTCACTACCAAAACAGCGAGGTCACGCATTCACTAGCTAGTATACAAGTGGCTTAGAAGTGTACGTGGGTTTCGAGTTGACATTATGCCACCTGCAAATTCTGTATGTCACGTCGCTATATGGTTTCGTGATAAGAGTTAGCAACGCGAAAACAAATCTAGATGAGTGAGCCTTTTCAAAAAGGAACTAGGATCTTAATTGTCTACAAGTGCCTAAGTTTCGTACGTTTTGAGCTGAACTCTTCGCATTATGACCTCTGAAATTAGCCGTCCTTAAAGATGTCACATCTCTTTGTGGTTACTGTTTAAGCGGTACTAGTGTAGAAGTACTTTTTCAAAAATAAATTGCACAGACCGAGCTCACAATGCAAAAATATAGTGGTAGACCGATTCAAAAGGCCCTAAGATCTTAATTGTCGGAGAGACAACGCGTGCGTAGACTTTGTGACGCACCGTGTTATTACCTTAAGGGTAATGATACTTAGGCATACAGATTACTATTCGTTTGCCCAGTAGAATACTGCTCTAACGAATAGTAAGTCTTTATCAGAGTCACGCAGCAGAACAATAAGATAGAAACTGTACACTTTATTCCAGTAATTAGCCACGCAAAGCTATGGTTCTTAGTACAAGAATTATACAACTACAAACGGAACCTCTCCGCTTCTTTCGCCAACCTTGAAGTACTGGTCGTCTATTCGTCCCACGCGTCAAACATGGCGTCCATTTCACCTTGGTCCTTGTAGTCTGTGCCTTCTCCTCATGCGGTTGCTTCGGTACCTGCATGTCCTTCGTCCCATTCAAGATAGCTCCTGACCGGACTAGGATCTACAAAGGATAATACTAACAAGGTTGAGTACACGAGTGTACTCAGCAAGCATTAATAGCAAAGGATGCACAGGATGCACTATCTCTAATTGTTATCACAATTTCTAAATCATCTCATTTAGAAAGTAGATCATTAAAACATTTTAGGTGGCAGATTTTAGTACTGAAAACACTACTAGTCACTCGGAGAGACGATAGACCCCCTGTGGTTCCCGTAGACTCCAATCCTGGAGACTGGCATGAATTCATAATTTTATTTAGCACTACGCAGGCTTTGTACCACTTTACCCATAGCTATTTTGAACTCTCTATAAACAGAGTTCACCGCATTTCCTTTGATGCAGTTTCGAGATCAGAATACATAACATTTTCCAGGTTACGTGAATTAATTTCTCCACCCACTACCTTCCGTCGGTGTCCTGAGCGCACCCAGTCCTCCACCGAGTTCCAGCAATGTTGGTTGGGGGCAGCTTCTATCCTGCACCCAACACTCCACCTTAGCACTATAGCGCCTTGGATCCCCCACTTCCGGTCTCTCCTCACGATTCTGGGTTCCTCCATCACACACACACTCACACCTATTACTTACCCATTGTGGAGAGTATAGTCACGTAACAAGGTATCATTTTCTGCCCACCGAAACGGGAAAATGGTTGGTACGAAAATTACGACATCTAACCGAGTAAGAGTTGGTTGGTCCTTATATTTTAACCATATGTAAAGGGGTCCCACTTCGTTGCCTCATCTCTTACCTGCCAAGGGTCCCCTTTACCAGCCATAATATTCTCATTATCTCTTTCTTTCATTCATTCTCATCTCATTCATCATTCTCATTTCTTTCTCATTCATCTTAATCATTTTCATCTCAACCATTTTATTTAAGTTTTGAGAAACATTTTTTGATGCAATACGTATAATAGTGCAAGATACGGTTTACATTTAAATTAACTATATTTATGCTCAAGAGGATCGCTTGCCTTCGTATGCGTAGGACAGGTTGGTGCTGATAAAACTCTGATCAACTGCTTCCGTTGGTGCCGGCACGTCTTCTGTAGCAATACGAAAATACGAATAATAATATAAGTAAATACGTAGTGGATTTTTGAGAGATATAATAAATACCTAGGTTAGTGACTTCTAGATGTTAGCACAAATTAATTTAATTAAAACTTTTCAAGATCTACACTAAGTCAGCACTCCACACAATAATCATTCTACTGAAAATGCGCACTGAGGTTGACAACCCGCGGTCCACGCTTAACTGATTACACTAACCGAATTAAATAGCTCAACTACTTGACTAAATACTCGCGATGCACAAAGTTGCTACACAAGCTAGTTATTTTATTAATAGCAGAATTAATAACTATTCGACCTATCTGGAAATTTTAATTCACAGATTAATTGCAAATTGGTTAATTAGACGAGATCTAAGTTAAGTTATTTAATAGCAAGAATTAAACAACTAGCGGTTAATTAATTAATAACAGCTACTGAATATACAAATGATTGCCACAAATAATTAAAAGCTACACAAATCCTAATTCCTTACTAATAAAAATTATAGTTCCAATCTACCCCTAATCTCTCTCTCTCTCTCTCTCTCTCTCTCTCATTCCTACCCCCATTCGGCCGGAATCCACAATCCCACGCACACACACATAACCCACTGCTACCTATCTTCTTCTCTCAAAATCTCACTCTCTTCCTCTCCACAGATCCCTCTCTCTCCTCTCTCTCATTCCAAGCCCGCCATGTGAGGGTCCCATGGGCCGGCCCTCACCCGCCCTCGCCGGCCTGCCATGCCAGCCCCACCGCCACGCCCGCCTCCCGCCTCCCTCCCGGCGCTCTCCTCTCGGCTCCCTCCATGGCCGGCGCCTCCCGCTCCGGCCACTTCCTCCCGTGCCGCCACGCCCTCGGCGCCTCCACGCGTCGCCGCCGCCGCCTCGGCCGCCGCTTTCAGCCCACAGCTCCTTGGCCGCGCCTACCGATGCTCTCCTCCGGCGCCTTCCTCTCCTTCGTGGCTCGGCGCCGCCGCGCTGCCGTGCCTCGCTTCCGGCACTGGAGCCGACAGCCTCTGGTTCCCTCTATGGCCCGCCCGCCCTCGCTCGAGATCCGGCCCCAAGTCGCCGCTTCGACGCAGCCCAAGACCTGGTTCCCTCTACTCGGCGTGGCGAGGCAGCACACACATTGCCGTCGAGTCGGCTCAGCCTTCCCAGGTTCGCACTTACCTCAAGCCCACTATGCAATTTCCTTTACCTGCTCTTGGAGACTAAAATGGATTTGGGTGAGTGATTTGCGAGGATGGTGGGGATGATCGGGGTGGAGCTGGTGCCGCCTTGTCGCCTGGTCGTCGCCGCTGCCCCTGCCTCCTTGCTTGCTGCTGCTAAGTGGAGGTGAAGGTAAGAAATGGATGATGGGCAATGGAGCTGTGAAATGCTGTGAATGGAATGAGGGGAGGGGAATGGACAATGGGGGGCTGAATGTTGCTATGCTGCCAAGGGGAGATAAATGCTTGTGTTGATGCCTGGGGGATGAATGTATAAGTGCTGCTGGGTGCTGGGTGAATGAATGTTTGTGATGAAGTCTGGGGGAGATGTATGAGTGCTACTGGTGCTGTTTTTAGGAGTTGAGAGCTCGCTATTGAACTTGTGAAGCAGGGGGGATGAACCTGAGCACGGGACTGCTGCTGAGTTGCTGCTGCTATGTTGAGTCATGGAGGTGAGGCTTTTGAGGGGTGAGAGAAGCAGAGAGATGCTCCAGGGGAGATTGTCCTTGGAGTTATTACCTTGACTAGAAAAATAGGGAAGGAATGGATACTGAGATGTTGTATGCTGCCAAATGAATGCTACAATGCTCTAATTTGATTGTTGTAAGAAATCCTATTGTAAAAGATACTTATTGATGATTGATTTATCTAATGAGATTGAATGCGAGTTTAAATATGACTTGAGGCTACTGTTGCAAATGTTGAATATGAATGAGACTTGTGATTGAATGTTGAGATTGGATGGATGCTGATAATAAAAGACTGCTGCAATGATGCTATATTGGTTCTGTTGACTAGAATTGCAATGCTCGCTAAACAAACCCACTAACCAACGCGCTGACTACAAACTAACGACTTAATAACGATCGCAATACTATCAATAGCGTACCGCTAATACGAGGTTTATTATCGCTAACTAACGATTATTGCTACGCGATTAAATCTAATTACACGGGTTCTCACATCCTACCGCCCTTAGGAAGCTTTCGCCCTCGAAAGCGGATTCCCACTTGCACTGGTTGGGGTGGCTTTGCGTAGTCCTTTCTTCCGCGTTGCTTTGCTGACATGACGATTCTTCCATTGCATCTTGAATGATTGTATGGTCTGGTTTCTCCGCTGTCGGTCTATGGATTTTCAACGACTACTCTTTGTACGCTATGTCGTCTTGAAGAGTTATGTCAAACTTTGCTAAGTGCTAAGAGGGTTCCATTAAGCCTTTCCTGAGATATGAAACATGAAATACGTTATGAGTTATCGATATCTGGCTCAGTAGTTCCAGTTGATGCGCTAAGGTGCTTTTACGCTCAAAAATTCGAAAGTGTCCAACGTACCCTAGACCTAGGTCTCCTTTTAATCCGAATCGACGCACCCCGCGCATAGGTGGTACCTTTAGATACACGCAATCTCCGACTTTGAACTGGAGGTCTCTTCAACATTGGTTTGCGTAGCTCTTTTGCATACCTTGAGCGATCTTGAGATGTGCTAGAATTAGCTAAACTTTCTTATTGTTTTCCCGTACAAGTTGAGGGCCTGGTAATGATCCTGTATTTCTTTTTGTTGAAGGGTTGACCAGCTTAAGGTCTGAGGGTTTCTGTTAGGTTCTGATGCCGAGGTGTTGCAGTTAGGTCCTGTCAGGCTTTCCAACATATACTGCAGCACTGCTACAGCGGCGAAAGATGTGTAACGGTATAAGGGTGACTTGAAAGTAGGTTACTAACTAATTAGGAGGTCATCTGCAAAATGGGAGTGTTGCTTAGTGGCGGGCGATGGCATGACGCGTGCCACCTTGGGTGGTTTGTGACTGCTAAATGTAGTATATAGCTTGAAGCCTGATTCCTAATTGACTTAGGCTGCTTCCAATAAGACCCGATCTCAATTATAGCAACGAATTGATCGTGTGCATCAACTTGCACTATCCACATATTCATTTCGCCCAAGTCTAAACCAACTTCTATTTGTCTTCCAAGTTAAACCATTTATTAAAATTTCTATGGTAGAATCAATACCATAGCCTCATTTTAAATCTTAACTGAACATTTGGTTAAGCTGCTCAATCTTCAATCCTGCTGTCATTTCTGATATCAGTTTAAATCAAAGTATCTGCATTAGAATCATACTTTCCAAATCGATCTATTATGTCCATTGCGCTACCACCTCATTGCTTACATTAATCCACCAATAACAATAACTCAACCGAGTACTATTATTTCCTTAACTCCACCAAGCTCATCAATTTTGTATAATCCAACTAATGTACCTGGATTCCAATCATAACTTACTATACTAATCCAACCCCATGCTTTATTCATTATCTAGATCCGATTAGAGTATCAATACTAGATTCCCACGATCACTAACCATACATCTGATTCCCATTTCATTATCTAGTTATATCCAATAAATCCAACATAACGAAATTATTAAATTAATTCCACAAAGTTTACTCATATATCATGATTTAACTAATTCATCAGAATTTAACATAAGGTATTGCTATGAAAATCCAACAGTTTCACATTTCAATCACCGCCCTTACTGAATCAATTCCTCTATACTAACTCCCCAATAATTACTAAGATCCATTTAAATCTGCCAAGGTGCGCTTCTATAATCCAACCAGGTTTTATTTCTATATTCCAACAAAGATATACTCTTATAGTCCAACATTAACATATTCTAGTATCCAACAAGAGTATTTCTATAATCCAGCGATATTATATTTCTAATAATCCAATCATGATATAATCCTATAATCCGATAATTAATGAAATCCAATAATCCAACTCCAACAATTATGTAATCTCGCAATCCAATCTTCAACAATAATCTATCCCATAATCCAACATCTCTAACTCCCGTAGTCCAACAAATGCATTCCTATAATCCAATAGCCAACATTTATTTCTATACTCAATAATAATCCAATTACTTAGTAATCACGTACTTCTGCTAATCCAATGTCCCTCAATCCAATATCCCCAACGATCTATTTCTATAATTCAACATTCATTTGTCTAACATCTAATAATCCAATAATAATGTATGGTTATGATCCAACATCCAATATCCAATGATTGCTTGTTTCTACGATTCCACATCCAACAATTTCTTACTTCAGTCTCCAATCATAATTTATTTCTAAAATCTAATATCTCCCAACAATGTATTTCTAATAATCCAATATCCAGAATCGTGTAATCCTTTAATCCGATGTTCAATAATAATGATATCCTTCGTCAGGTGGTGACTTCTACACTTTACACAACTACGAGCTATAGCAATAAGCTGCGGCTGGGCTATGGGTCTCTGGAAGATTGAGTTGAAAATTCTTGGCCCGGGTGGTCCATAACGGGGTGGTGGTTGTTGTGGTATGCTTGGATGGGGTCCATGGGTAAGTGGTGGACGGAGATGGCTGGCTGCTGGTGTTGTGGTGGTTCTGGATTGGCCAGACGCTGTCGCGTTAAGGTCTGCTGATGGATCTCCCGTTGGTACGTCTTATAATAATCGTCCCAAATTTAATTCTAAATCTCAGTCACCGTGTCTTCGTCTTTCCACCCTTTTGCATGGAGATGGATGATCCAGTACTTCTTGGTGTGCCTGGGTTGAATTTTGGAGCCCTTGATTGTGCTGCCAGCATGGTAATAAATTGAAGTCCAAGTCCCGGTGTGATGCAATATTTGACCCCAACAGGTTGTTGTGTAACGAATTCGCTTGCAACAATCTTGACAGATGGGAAAAAGTATACGCTTGGGCTTTCCATGTGGGGCCTTTGTTGTACTTGGCTGGGTTGGATTTGAATATGAATGACTCGGGGCTGAGGGCAGGTCATACCTATGATCAGAAGGATCGTCGAGTACTTCCTGTCTCAGGATGTCGGAATGTGAAACAGAAAGTACATCAAGGCTCTCCCTGCTAGTTCCCATCATGGTATCACAGTTCTCATTTACTAACGAATTCACCGCACTACTATCATAGAAATCCGGCCCCTTGTAATTATTTGGTTGGAGGTACAGGTTCCTCAACAACAGACAACTCCACACTGTTATCTGTGCTCTTTAGTGGGAAGAGCCCAAAAATACCCCGGATTTATAACTGCCAAAGCTCAATTTGGTTTACTGGGTGTTGGTAATTTGCAAATGGTCAGGAATTATAACTGCATGGTTATCATCGGCTGAGTTGGTGGCACTTAACTCGTCGTCATGTATACTTGGACCTTGGAGGTTTGCTGCTGGTGATGATGCGTCTACATTGAACTCCTTAGCTTCGTCCTCTGTGTGAGAGTGTTTCTGAGGCAGATAGGTATTCAGGTGCGGCACTAATCCATCTTCATATTCAAGATTACCTTCATGATGCTCCAGGTGTCTCTCAAGAGCATTTACTGATCTTAATTATAGCTGGGCTGTTTCCATCTGAATGAGGATTTTCATGTGAGTTAGCCACATCAGCTAACTACGTAGATGACGGTGGTGGGGCCTCATATAACGACGGGTCACCAGAGTCTTGGGAAGGAGTGACTGATTTCCTAATGGTGACTCATCCTATTGAGGCCAATCTTTATCATATGTCTGCTTGTTGTCAACAGCTGAGGGACTGTGGTCCTCAACCGCACTCGAATGGGTACCGTCCAGCATATCCTGTTAGCTGTAACCACAGGCATGCTAGAAGGTTTTCCCTGAAGTCTGCCCACTTTTATAATTTCGGCCACTTACAACTAACCTGGCGTCCTGTGGGGAATGTGTTAAGGAATTGGTATGCATTAATGGGGGTATTTGTAGCCTTTTATGTTGACGCGTCCTCTTGTTGGGCATGAGGATTAGGTATATTCCATAGAGTGTCAGCCTCTCATGCTATTACTTGATGATGGAGCTCGTCAGCCAATGAGTATATTATCTGCATCCATGGACCAGATGAAGATGATATGGAAGCCGGAGAAAAATACAGGACTTTGGATAAATTGAGTGTCTGTTGGTGAATTAAGTCACTTAGCCCATGGATTTTATGGTGGCCATTAGGAGCCTGCTGGTAAATTCATGCTTGCACATGGCTATGGTGGATCTTTGCATAGGTATAAAGATGTTGGAGTGGATTCTAGAAATGGACAACCTTGGATAATTCTAGCTGGTTATTTTGCACCCGTATCTGACTTGACATAGCCATGATGTGGTGAGAGTCTGCCAGCAGTTGGTCCTGACCAAAAAGGTTCTTGTATTTTTATCAGTGTTAATCCAAGTAGTAGAACTTATATGTCTTGTTGGTTGACATTTTCCCTTACTGTTGGCTAACCCTTTTGCACATCAATGCTATATATGTAGACAACACTTATATCTACTTCTTGGATGAGTCAATTCAACCCAGGGGATGTGATTTGTTAGCGCGACATCGCTTGTTCGCAAATTCATGAGATTAGCTGCGTGCCATTCCTTTTGGGTATTGGGGAACCACCAGTTGGTTTTGCGGTGCCGAGGGAAAGATTTTCAGAGTCCTTGAAGCCCTTTCATCATTCTTAAAGATCTGGTAAGAAGCAACTTTGTTGAAACTTGAAGATCCTGAATATTCTAACAATGTGCAAGTCCTTAGAGCAATTATGTCTGTCCTTGGTCGCTCACAGGAATCTGGAGAGGAGAGGTTGCATTAGTTATTATACTTGGGGTTATTAGCAAATTTTAGGTAATCTTGCAGTTAATTGTTATTAGTTCTTCACGATTCAGCAGTAGCTTGTGGCAGAGAAGAAGTTATTATATTTATCTGACAGAGTTACGCCGCGGGTTGGTTGGATTAAGCCATACACAGATAGTCAAATAACACCAAGAAACATAGAGATGCAAAAAGATCCAAATCCTATTCTAGCTGAGTCTCTCGTGCTCAGTCACGCTTTAGATCCCGTTCTCAAGACCGCCCAAACCACGTGTTTGGGACCGCTCAAAGCTTGCTTCTGAGTGCGACCTACACTACCCTGGATCCACGCGCCCAGGTACACTCGAGATCCCGTTCTCGAGACCGCCCAACTACGTGTTGGGAAACGCTCAGGGCTCATTCCTGAGTACGCCCAGGACTTCGCTCCTAGGTACGCCAGAGCTACACGCTCGGAGTGCCACGGACCACTCGTTCGGGAAAACTGAAGTGCATAAATGGGATAAGACGTCTTTTTACACCGTCAGCCATTATTTTTTACTTGAGGTGCTAACGGGTCAATTTGGTTATAAAGATGAAAAGATGAGAAAGCTAACGGGTATGGTCCAGACTTGTCCAAAAATTAGAAAAGCAAGTCCATACCAGAATTCTACTACATGCCTCTAGCCCCGGCATGCAACTTAAGATCTTATATTGATACCCCAACACCTAAAATCGCAAGCCTTCTATCCTAGGTTGAATTGCTAGCCTGACAGGTTATTTAGCAGGAATTAACGACATGAATCTTATGACGAAGCACACGTTTCCCCCGTACTCTCTTGGTCGGAAGACTGAACCTAAACCTCCTACGAAGGGATGGTTCTACGTTAGCAGGCTGTTACTTTAGGGAGGGATGAGCTTTTCAACATAATACTTTTGAAATGGGCCGGGAATAGAAATTGATATGGAGACGAGAGTTAATAAAGTAATTAGTGCAATATAGCAAGCGAGAGAAACACACCTAAGTTCTTACTACAGTTTCTATTTTATTAGCGTGGCCCAATCTTATTGCTCTGATACCACCTGTGACGCCCCGTGTTATTACCCCAAGGGTAATGCCACTTAGGCATACAGATTACTATTCGTTTGCCCAGTAGAACACTGCTCTAACAATAGTAAGCCTTTACCAGAGTCACGCAGCAGAACAATAAGATATAAACTGTACACTTTATTCCAGTAATTAGCCACGCAAGGTTATGGTTCTTAGTACAAGCATTATACAACTACAAACGGAACCTCTCCGCTTCTTTCGCCAACCTTGAAGTACTGGCTGTCTATTCGTCCCACGCGTCAAACATGGCGCCCATTTCACCTTGGTCCTCGTAGTCTGTGCCTTCTCCTCCTACGGTTGCTTCGCTACCTGCATGTCCTTCATCCCACACAGGATAGCTCCTGGCCGAACTAGGATCTACAAAGGAGAACACTAACAAGGTTGAGTACACGAGCGTACTCAGCAAGCATTAATAGCAAAGGATGCACAGGATGCACTATCTCTAATTGTTATCACAATTTCTAAATCATCTCATTTAGAAAGTAGATCATTAAAACATTTTAGGTGGTAGATTTTAGTACTGAAAACACTACTAGTCAATCGGAGAGACGATAGACCCCCTGTGGTTCCGTGAGAGTCCAATCACGAGGCGGCATGAATTCATAATTTTATTTAGCATCTTGCAGAGCTTTGTACCATTTACCCATAGCTATTCGAACTCTCTATAAACAGGTTCACCGCATTTCCTTTAATGCGCCGAGATCGAAATCTGAGAATGTTTTCGAGTTACGTGAATTAATTTCTCCACCCACTACCTTCCGCGGTGTCTGGCGCACCCAGTCCTCCACCGAAGTTCGGCAATGTTGGTTGAGGCAGCTTCTATCCTGCACCCAACACTCCACCTTAGCGCTATAGCGCCTTGGATCCCCACTTCCGGTCTCTCCTCACGGTTCTGGGTTCCTCCATCACACACACACACACACTCACACCTATTACTTACCCATTGTGGAGAGTATAGTCACGTAACAAGGTATCATTTTCTGCCCGTCGAAACGGGAAAATGGTTGGTACGAAAATTACGGCATCTGACCGAGTAAGAGTTGGTTGGTCCTTATATTTTAACCATATGTAAAGGGGTCCCACTTCGTTGCCTCATCTCTTACCTGCCAAGGGTCCCCTTTACCAGCCATAATATTCTCATTATCTCTTTCATTCATTCATTCTCATCTCATTCATCATTCTCATTTCTTTCTCATTCATCTTAATCATTTTCATCTCAACCATTTTATTTAAGTTTTGAGAAACAAATTTTGATGCAATACGTATAATAGTACAAGATACGGTTTACATTTAAATGAACTATATTTATGTTCAAGAGGATCGCTTGCCTTCGTATGCGCAGGACAGGTTGGTGTTGATGAAACTCTGATCAACTACTTCCGTCGGTGCCGGAACGTCTTCTGTAGCAATACGAAAATACGAATAATAATATAAGTAAATACGTAGTGGATTTTTGAGTGATATAATAAATACCTAGGTTAGTGACTTCTAGATGTTAGCACAAATTAATTTAATTAAAACTTTTCGAGATCTACACTAAGTCAGCACTCCACACAATAATCGTTCTACTGAAAATGCGCGCTAAGGTTGACAACCCGTGGTCCACGCTTAACTGATTACACTAACCGAATTAAATAGCTCAACTACCTAACTAAATACTCGCGATGCACAAAGTTGCTACACAAACTAGTTATTTTATTAATAGCAGAATTAATAACTATTCGACTTATCTGGCAATTTTAATTCACAGATTAATTGCAAATTGGTTAATTAGTCGAGATCTAAGTTAAGTTATTTAATAGCAAGAATTAAACAGCTAGCAGTTAATTAATTAATAATAGCTACTGAATATACAAATGATTGTCACAAATAATTAAAGGCTACACAAATCCTAATTCCTCACTAATAAAAATTCTAGTTCCAATCTACCCCTAATCTCTCTCTCTCTCTCTCTCTCTCTCTCATTCCTACCCCCATTCGGCCGAAACCCACAATCCCACGCACACACACATAACCTACTGCTACCTATCTTCTTCTCTCGGAATCTCACTGTCTTCCTCTCCACAGATCCCTCTCTCTCCCTCTCTCCATTCCAAGCCGCCGCCAGGTCCCATGGTTGGCCCAGCTCCGCCGCCTCGCCCTACTTGCCCGCCGCTCGCCACCACCCCGCTCGCCACCACGCCCGCTCCCACCACCCAGCGCCTCCGCTGGCGCTCTCCTCTCGGCTCCTCCATGGCCGGCGCCTCCACGCTCGGCCGCTTCCTCCCGCGCCGCTCCCGGCTCGGCAACTCCACACGTCGCCAGCGCCGCCTCGCCGCCGCTTTCAGTCCACGGCTCTGCCGCCTGGCGCTTACTGCTTCTCCTCCGCGCCTTCCTCTCCTTCCTTGGCTCGGCGCCGCCAAGACGCTGCTTGCTGCCCGACTGAGCCAGCGCCGCCTCTCTGGTTTCCTCTGCGGCCGCCCGCCCTCGCTCGAGATCCGGCCCCAAGCCGCCCTATCGACGCAATTTCAAGACACCGGTTCCCTCTACTCTGGCGTGGCCGAAGGCCAGCGCCGTCGTCGTCGTCGAGTCGGCTCAGCCTTCCCAAGTTCGTACTTACCTCAAGCCCACTATGCAATTTCCTTTACCTGCTCTTGGAGACTAAAATGGATTTGGGTGAGTGATTTGCGAGGATGGTGGGGATGATCGTGATGGAGCTGGTGCCGCTAATGATCTGCTGCCACCTTGTCGCCTGGTCGTCGCCGTTGCCCCTGGCTCCTTGCTTGATGCTGCTAAGTGGAGGTGAAGGTAAGAAATGGATGATGGGCAATGGAGCTGTGAAATGCTGTGAATGGAATGAGGGGAGGGGAATGGATGATGGGGGGCTGAATGTTGCTATGCTACCAAGGGGAGATAAATGCTTGTGTTGATGCCTGGGGGATGAATGTATAAGTGCTGCTGGGTGCTGGGTGAATGAATGTTTGTGATGAAGTCTGGGGGAGATGTATGAGTGCTGCTGGTGCTGTTTTTAGGAGTTGAGAGCTCGCTATTGAACTTGTGAAGCAGGGGGGATGAACCTGAGCACGGGACTGCTGCTGAGCTGCTGCTGCTATGTTGAGTCATGGAGGTGAGGCTTTTGAGGGGTGAGAGAAGCAGAGAGATGCTCCAGGGGAGATGGTCCTTGGAGTTGTTGCCTTGACTAGAAAAATAGGGAAGGAATGGATACTGAGATGTTGTATGCTGCCAAATGAATGCTACAATGCTCTAATTTGATTGTTGTAAGAAATCCTATTGTAAAAGATACTTATTGATGATTGATTTATCTAATGAGATTGAATGCGAGTTTAAATATGACTTGAGGCTACTGTTGCAAATGTTGAATATGAATGAGACTTGTGATTGAATGTTGAGATTGGATGGATGCTGATAATGAAAGACTGCTACAATGATGCTATACTGGTTCTGTTGACTAGAATTGCAATGCTCGCTAAACGAACCCACTAACCAACGCGCTGACTACAAACTAATGACTTAATAACGATCGCAATACTATCAACAGCGTACCGCTAATACGAGGTTTATTGTCGCTAACTAACGATTACTGCTACGTGATTAAATCTAATTACGCGGGTTCTCACACTTGTGCTAAAGAACAGGTTCGAACACACATGGCAACATACACAGATTTGGCCTAAAAAACAGTCGCTGTTTTCGTAAAGCATACACTTGCGTGCCGAGCAACCGACTGAATAGTGAATACAGTTGTGTGCAAAGAACAAACATTCGTCGAAACGAAGAGTTCGCTCACCAAATAACTACTACTAATCAGTTTAAAATTTATTTTAAATTCCTTGTAGAAGGAGAAGAAAAAAAGAATTCGCAAGTGCAGAGAGGAAGCAACTTCTGATTATTAATTACAATACAATAAATTAGCCTAAAAAATAGTAAAAAATGGAATGAATCATGAACAAAGTTGTGCAAAAACTAAAGCAATAAAAAAAATTACCATAAACGTCTCTAAAAAAAATCATATATGGAGCAACGTAAATTACTACTGGCTGTCTTAATTTTATATTTCTTTGCGTACGTAAATACATGCGTGTATAACTCATCAAATTGTCTGAGCCAAGTATGCTTGAGCTACGTGCCTCTCCATCGATCTAGTGATCAGTGCAGCAAGAACCCGAGGACCTCCTTGACCCGGCGCTGCCATGCTGGCTCCGTCGCCGTCACGGGCTTGGCGTTGACGATGCCGTCGTTGCCGGCGAGCACGCGGTACTTGTCCTTGCGCGTGAGGCTGGTGCACTCGAACCCGAGCGTGGCCGCGAGTATCCTCTGCACGTAGTTGGCGACGTCGACGGGGCTCTTCCCCGCCGCGCACGTCACTTCGGCCGGGAGCTGGTTCAGGAACGTCACCTCGTAGACCGGCCTCGGGTTCATGAAGAAGAAGATGGGGTCCATGGCCTTCCACCCCCTCGCCGTCGTCGGGTGGAAGAGCCCGACGCGGTAGTTCATCGCCACGGGCACGATCCGGTCGCTGAGCTCGGCGAACAGCGCAGAGAACCGGAGCAGGAAGGGCTCCCGGCACGTCGTGCCCTCGGGGCACACGGCCACGTCGCCCCGCGACAGCTCGGCGCGCATGCGTGCCGCGTCCATGTCCCGGTCGCGTCAGCCGCACCGTCGGGATCGGCGAGAGGATCTCCGAGAGGCGGGAGATGGAGTAAGTCACGGCGGCCACGCGGCGGTTGAGGACGGTCGCGAGAACCACCGGGTCCATGAGCGTCCGGTGCGTGCAGACGAAGAGGACGCCGGAGGGCGAGCCGTCCACGGCGCTGGCGCTGGCGGGGGGAGGGGCGCGGCCGTGCGTGATGATGGCGCCGCCGAAGTAGGGCGCAAGGCGGGGGACGATGTGGATGGGGACGACGATGCCGACGGCGATGCGGACGAAGGCGACGAGCACGCCGAGGGGGAGCCAGAGGAGGATGACGAGGGACATGAGCGGCGTGGGGCGGCACACGAGGCGGCCGTCGTGGAAGATGACCGGCCGGAACGGAGGGCCTTTGGCTTGCCCCGCCACGTCGTCCACAGAGAACGGCGGCTGGAGTTGCTCCTGCATACACGTGCATACATACGAAATCAGATGAAAGTTACTAGTACTTAATAGTAGTGTCATTCTGCATATATTTTTCCTTTCTACTCCCTCCGGCTATAAATACATATTATTTTGGACATTTACACGATCTTCAAAACACAATTTTGATCACTAATTTTTATTATAATATAGTTATAGCACCTAATAAAATTATAATATTATAAAAATATTTTTTGAGACAAATCTATACATATAATTTCATGTATCAAATCTAAATATTTAAAAACATATCAATGACCAAAAATTTTATAAGTTTGACCGCACCTATTCCAAAACGACATATATTTATGACTGGATGGAGCAAGTCGATCAGCTAAATTAGTGTCGTTTCTGCTTTAAAAAATCGGTGTTTTTTAAGTAACAAAATATCAGTGTTATTTTTTGTATTTTTCCCCTGTATTACAAGTTGCATGCTATGGATTTTTTAACAAGGGAAGTATCTACAAATTAATGTGCTATGACTCTTATGGCTGTTGACTCACATGCATAAATGTTTGCAAATTCTAAATAATTAAGGCAATGAGATGTGGCTATGGTTCACCCGTACGTCTTTATTCCATCTGAGATATTCCAAGGAACAGTAGCTCGCACGGACAAGCACCTCTACTTTACAAGCATAAATGGTGCAAATTAATTCCGCTACTGTATTATAGTGTTCCATTGGAAATTTCGAACTACTAAGAATTAATTAATCTTATCCTGTCCTAGAAATATTGAAGAAACGCATTATAATAAAACAATATGTCTTTTGGTCACAGAAAGCTAGGGGTCGACTGGATGAGTTTTGCGTGGTGGCACGAATGAGAGGTGTTGGAAAACACCCACGTATAGATGAAAACACCCTAGTTTTTTTTTTAAAAAAAAGGAAGACAATTTGAAAAGTTAAAACTATATCTATTAACTCTGTTGCGCACCTTGCAGAAGGGCAAGAAGGACCGCGCCAACTCCGGCCGGCCCAGTCCGAGATCTGGCTGGTCGCCGTCGGCGAACAACGCGCGCACGCGGTCAGCGACTGCCTCCTCGCCGCCGCCCCTGACGACGCCGGTGGATCGCATGAGCCGGCTGTACTCGAGCTCGCTCCCGACCACCTCGTGCGCGCCGAGGTGCTCCCTGGCGAACCGCTCCACCATCACCCGGGGCATGCGGGTCACGACGACGCGCCTCCCGCCGCAGGCCCCGAACGCCGCCCACGCCGCCATGTCGACGTCGTCGGCCATGAACTTGGGCAGCACGGCGCGCGCCACGGCCTCGACCTCCGCCCGCGGCACCCCGACCGTTGCCACGAACGCCGCCGCGCACAGCGCCAGGTCCCCGCGCCCCAGCAGCTCCATCGCCCGCAGGGCCGGCCACAGCGCCAGCAGCGCCGCGAACCGCGGCAGCCCCGACGCCTCGAACGCCACGAGCATGAAGTACGGGAACGTGCCCGCGTCCCGCAGCAGCGCGCCCTCCAGCCCCGCCACCACGGAGCACCGCGCGCGCTCCGCCGCCGGCACCATGGTCACCATGGATCGCCCTTTACCGAGCTGCACCTCGCGTAAGTACTGGAGAGTCGAGACGACGTGAAGTGACCGACGAATTCAAGCAAGAAACCAATCAAGGGATATAGGCGTCGCGGAAGAGGTGGGCAGCGTTTGGCTTGACCGCTAGCGCATGGCGATGGCTCGGGTAAGCGGCCCGCAACCACCGCGTCGCGCGCGCGCGAGCTGCCTGGGAGGTGAGACCGTGAGAGTAGCTAGGCGGACGGAGAGGGGTTGCACGCTTGCACTTGCATGCAAAAAGCGCGCGATCGCGCGAGGTGATGACCTAACTCGCAACAAACCGGATCTAGGGGGGTTAAGCGATCGTTCAGCTAATCAGGCAGACTCTCCGTTTCTTTCCCTCGATTTCCTTTTTATGCTTGTGTGATTGCGTCGCGCGTGAAGCGAACTGCGCGTGGTGTGAACTGATGGGATGGCTATGTTTTAGTTGCGTGGGGGAATAGGAATTGTGATTAGTTGCGTGGGGGAATAGGAATTGTGATGACGAGCGAGGCAGACGGCCGGGTTTGAAATTGAGCGCGGGATGCTGTTGACGCGTGCGAGAACATTTACTTACCAAAACATCGCAGGCTAGCCTTGGTAGCATATCTCTGTCTTAGAAGAACATCAGCTGCAGATGCCGTTGGTCAGCACGACACTGTACGAGAAAGGGTCATTTGTGTTGTGCATATCAGATCGCGAGCAGTTAACTGTTCAAATCATTCGTTCTATGAACATATGCAAAGGGGGCAAAAATATGTATGTTGGTCAACACGACAACAACTGTGAAAGAGAAGGTTAGATGTATGGTGTAGTTGTTTGCCCGCCTTTTCTTGCCTTCGTGCCTGGGGTCTAGATCCGAGAGTGAAAGGTAGAGGGAGAGAGGATACTGACCGTCGGAGGTAGAGGAGGAGTTGGCCATCATTGGGTTGTCGGCGACGTCTCCCTGGCGGCAGCGTTTTGATGACGGCGGTGGTGGAACTTCCCGTCGCTGGAGCGCCCCCTTCTCAGATCGGATTAGGGTTTTCGGTGGGGTTTGTGGCGGCACAGTCAACCTCGTCAGACGCGTCACTGCCGACCTCCACCTCTCTTTTATGTGGCGCCGGCGACAGGGCCCACCACCAATTGATTAATGGCGCCCCGATCAGGCGCTGTCAAAGGTGGCATGTAACAGCCCAAAGTTCATTACCAAAATAAAAGTGAATAAAGTTATTATTTTATTGGATTTTCAAATTTGAAAGAGTTTGATTGCTTTATTTGAATTTCGAAGTTTTAAAAGTCAAAAGTAAAATTTATTAAAGTTTTTGAAGTTTTATTTTAGTTAAAGTTGAAAAATAAAAATTAATTAATTTCTAAAATTTTCTGAGATTTTTTTAAAAAAATTATCCCTAATTATTTTAAAGCCAAAATAAATTATGTGCAAAAACTGTTACCATTTAAGTTGTAATTATTTTTATTAAGTTCAACATAATTATAGAAATTTTTGAGAATTTTTCTAGAATTTTTGAACTCCATTTGCTATCTTCTAAAATTGTATTTATTTATTACTTAAATCTGAATTAATTTCGAAAATAAAAAAAAAATTAAAATTAAAAATTTCACGTGGCCAGCCACTTCCCATTGGGTCACCCTCCTCACATTGCTCCAACCCAAGCACACTTAACATCAAAGTTCCCAATGCATGTGCTGCCACTTTCCATCTTTGCATACAATCAATAATGTTCCTTTCTTTATTCCTTTATTCTTTGTCTTTCTCTCTCCTATCTTCTTCTTCCTCACGTGAGTTATCTTCTCTGTTGGTTTTCTTCTCAAAGTAGACAGAGCCCATGGCAGCACCACATACCCCATGGCCGACCCGCCATCTCCGGCGCCACTCACGCGCCAAGATCCTCCCCGCGCCACCACGCCGCCTCCTCTCTCTCCTCGCCGCTCCAATTGCTACAACCGAGTTCAGAGCTCCATTAATGGTCGCCACCACCTCTCTCCCTTTTCTCTTCACTCAAGCCATCAAAATTGATTCCGCTCGGGCGAACGTCCGTATAACGCCACGCGCGTCGCAAAGACCTTCCATTGCACGTTTCCATCACACGCAGCTAATTTAATCGTTTCATTTCGCAACCAAATCGTCGTCCGTAGCTCTTCGCATTCCCAACGATTCGCTTCCTCCGCCCCTATATAAGGGAGCACGAGGTGCCCTCCTCTCACTCAACCCACCTCAAAATCTCTCTCCTCTCCCAATGGTTTGGCCGAATTTGGAGGTTGAAGTTCGAGGCGAACGTCGTTCATCGGTCAATTCGTCCTCTACGGTGAAGCCCGGTACCATCGACCACACCGCTAACCGCCTCGCGGCGTTCTCGCCGTGCTCCTCACCTTCGCCGAGCATCGCCGAGCACCGCCGCCACCGTGAGCCCACGCCACCGACGTCGTCGCCCCGCCTCCGCCATCCGTGCATGTTCCTCCACAACCGAGGTGAGCACCGGCATCCCGTCATCCCTCTATCCATTCCACCCATCGCCGGCCGTCGGAACGCCGCTGGATTCGCCGGCAATGTCGCCATCCAAACCTTAGGCCGAAGCTTCTTCTATTGCGAATTACGCCGCCGTCGAGCTAGCGCCGGTCGCATCGTCTCCACCCCTGGCTTCGCATCGTCGAACTCTCCGTGATGCTTCCTTCCCCTCGTCGTTGTCGCTGTCCGAGCACCACCATTCCGACCGTGCAAGATGCCAACATGTGAGCAATGTTCGTTCGCTGGAAGAAAACCATGAACAGTGAAATTTTCTAGTTTGTACTCTATTTTGTACATAACAATTTTATTCTTTCCAAAAATCGTTCTCTCACATGCAAACTCCAAATCCATCAATTCCTTCACCTAAATTCATCTAAATTCACCTACTATTCCCAGTATTTATTTCATAATTTTTCGATTTTATTTAATTTCCGTTAATTATTTAGTCCATTTTATGCGTCGTTGCCACCGCTTACCAACCGCACTTTCCACCCCAACCGAGGCGAAGCGTTGCATTCCCGCGTTATCCTATTCAAATCGCCGCAAACCTCATCCGCTAACTCCTCTCCGCTTGCCCGCAACGCCGTCGTCCTGCCGTCGCGCCGATAGTTTTCTCCACAAATCAAGCGCCGCCATCGAAGGTCATCTGGTCAGGTTGTCTACACCGATGAGTTTGCCTCAACGCTGTTCAACGTCGTACTTCCTCGCCTTGGACCTAAAACTCTTTCTTTGTTTCCAGTCATCCAAACCATAATTTCCGATGAATAGTACAATTTTCGGAATTTTATTATTTCATGTAACATTCAACCTTCCGAATTTCGTTCTCCTCATAATTAACTCCGATTCCGTCGATTCAACTTCCTAAATTCATAAAAAGTCGATACCTTCCTAGCAGTATTTATGTTATAATTTTTGGATTTTATTTGGATTTTATTTGAATATTATTTGAATTCGGATCGTTTACGCGTATAGATTTCGACGACTTTGGACGACCGGATTTCAACATCGTCTGAGAATAATCCATTAAGCAAGGCAAGTTACATTCTTGATCATATTACACCCATTATTTAAAATTATTCATATTCTGTTTTAAATTATTATTGCATGCTTATTTATATTCATAATTTAAATTCCTGTTTTAAATTCATAGATACACCTAAATTCCTTGTATGGCCAAAGTTGATGATTGAATCAAATACATTGTCACCATAGACAAAACCTGGTTGATACATTAGTATGAACTAGGATCATTTGAAAATGTTATGCCAAGACATGCTTAGACCAAAATGTTTCATTTGGGGAATTTAGCCAACGATTCAAATCTTGTTTAAAATTAAGTTATGGTATTGTTTTACCATGGACTCTTGGAAAAGATTTGAAAACAAAATAAAATAAAATAATGGTTTGTACTTGGGCGAAATGGTTGCTTGGTTGGTGCATGTCAATGCACGGCTCAATCTCGGTTAGGGTTGAAGCCCATGGGTTGTTGGAAAGTTGCCCAAGTCGATTAAGGACCGGTCTTGAGTGTATGATGCTATGCCTATAATGGGCTATGCCACAATCAGACTACCACATGTCCCAAGTATGGGTCGGACTGGTGAATAATTTGCAAAGTGCCATCACTACGATCCCATGGATTGTGTGGGTCCATCTCGGATGGTGGTCGATATGACCTCGTTAGTCCCATCGGCGTAAGAGGGGCCCTACAAACTCTGGATTTCTATCCAAGGAGGGATGCTGAAACCTTAACGGGTGGACTGTGGTGGGATGGCGCATTGTAAAGGCCTTGGCACGTGCTCTAGACTGCTTACCTAAGGTAGTGAGCGGTGGCATAGATATATGCCGGACAAACTAGAGAAGTCGTGTCTTGTGGGTAAAGTTGTACAACCTCTGCAGAGTGTAAATCTATTCGAATAGCCGTGTCCACGGTTAAGGACATGCTGGCTGAACTGCTCAAAGTTAGATTTTGGTTTTTGGTTTCAAAAGACTTCATCAAATGGATTATGCAAATGGGAATTGGGCAGAAGCCTTGTGATAGGAGGTATCCTTCACCATTCATGTGTGAATGTTATCGACTATAAAATTGATTTATAAAATGAATTTTAGTTATAGAATAACTGCTTTGGAACTTAGTACAAGTATTTACGAAAATGATGTTTTATGCAAATTCAACCATATTAAGCTTTCCTTTGAGATATCCATATATGCATGTCATTCATTTACTTTGATTGGTGTAACTTGCGAGCACTAGTAGTTGTGCTCATTCTTGCTTAATGCAAACAAATTTCAGAGGAGAAGGACTTTGCTACGGTGTGGATCTCGACGACTAGGCAGCTTCCCCACCGATTGCTGTGGCGAATCGTTGGGTCTACTACTACCCTTTGCTTCATTGTGTTTATTTTATTATTGGCATGTAAACCTCCTTTGTAATCAACTCTGTTGTTTATTTATTAATAAAGTTGTGATATGATTTTGTTACCATATTTGTTTACTGTGTGAACTAGCTACTGATCATGGGACTAGTTCAGAAATGCACAGAGGATTCGGGAGTGTTAATCCCGGGTCTTACAAGATGGTATCAGAGCCATATCGACTGTAGGTCGTGACCTAGTTAGAATGGCCGTTAGTTAAAAACTTCAAAACTTATTTTATATAACAAGAAAAATAATTTGTTCTCTCCTCATCTTGGTCATCTATCTTATTTCTTACCTAATTCTCTTTTCACCATTTTTTTGTATTGTTAAATGGATCCTCTTTCCCTTGAAAATCTCTATAATGGTCAACACGATTATTAACCCTTACGTTCAAGATTGCAAGGCATGAAGCTGTCAAAGGAGTATCGTCATACAAGAATCATCGAAGATCCCGAGCAGAAGATGCGATGTCAGCCAAGCCATATAGTCTAAGTTGTCAAGACTCATTCTGTGTATTGAGTCGTTTCACCAATTTACGATTTACAATCGATAGAACGTTGTATGATGCTTTTGAGTTGGTTCTTTCGTTTGGGAGTGTTGTTTCGCTCTATCCCCTTAGTTCTTCATATTTGTCTCTTCCCTATCCTTTGTCCCCTTTCCTAAATCTTTGAATAACCTCGATGGTGAACACTGTCGCTCGAAATGGAACCAACCAAAACAACAATGTCCCCGAAATGCCAATAACGGCCAACCAAAGTTTGACAAACAGAAACCCTCCGAGTTTGAACCGGTTTCTCATTACCCAGACTCACCGATGCAACAGATAATGCAAATAATGGATGTCAACAATGTCTCCTCATCTAGTACAATTGCAAAGACTTCAAGAGCGATTACGTGAAGAGTTATCCAAAGATAAGTCACCGTAAGGTTCTCGCCATGAAGGAGCAAACCCACCTCATCCTCGTAAGATGCCACATTTGGAAGTATATTTTCGTTTCATCTGTGGTGGACAAGGACACGTTGCTTACACATGTCCCCGTAAAGGAAAACCGAACAAGAAATTACTTGTGTTGATCATGGTCTCATCGGACACCGTTTCAGCAAGTGTCCCAGAAAAAGGGCAATCCAGCATCGGGTTTGTTATCACTGTGGCAAAGAAGGACACTTTGTCCAACAATGCCCCTTACAAGCACTCTTGACACCGCAAACAACCTCAACACTGGAGTACAGATCAGAAGAATATCAGACGACACATCAAGTAGCAAGAATATCTCCGTCTGTCATAAGAAGCCAAGTGAACCAAGTCAAGATGAGAAGAAGCTCAAGAATCGATAAATGAAATTCGGCCAAGTCAAACCTAAGACGGACAATCTTCACAAAAGGAAGATGGTAGATCAAGAGAAGAATGTTGCAAGAAACTCCAAGGCTCGTGTGATTCAACCCCAACCCAACCAAGCACCAACGATGACCGCACTCATGACTCCAGGATCAACACCACATCCACCGACGCAGATATCCCTCAACATCAAGGGTGGCGAGTCTCAGCAGAACAAAACATCAAGGGCAGGAATACAATGCTTCAATTGTCAGGATATGGGACATTATGCCAATAAATGTCCAAAGAAGCAGCAGACAGCAACTCTGAAGTTAAAAAGGGCAATACTATGCAAGCAAACAGGAAATAGTAGAATTTTGGAAGGAGACATCTGAACAACATCACATCTCAGCCCCTGTCCGATGAAGAGTAGAAGGCAGACAACGACAACTCCAGTTGGCAACCTTGTATCCCAGCTTTTCTTTCTAGCCACTCAATCTCGGGGCGAGATTCTTTTAAGGGTAGTTTGTAACAGCCCAAAGTTCTCATACCAAAATAAAAGTGAATAAAGTTATTATTTTATTGGATTTTCTCGAAATTTGAAAGAGTTTGATTGCTTTATTTGAATTTCAAGTTTTAAAAGTCAAAAGTAAAATTTATTAAAGTTTTTGAAGTTTTATTTTAGTTAAAGTTGAAAAATAAAAATTAATTAATTTCTAAAATTTTCTGAGATTTTTTTTTAAAAAATTATCCCTAATTATTTTAAAGCCAAAATAAATTATGTGCAAAAACTGTTACCATTTAAGTTGTAATTATTTTTATTAAGTTCAACATAATTATAGAAATTTTTGAGAATTTTTCTAGAATTTTTGAACTCCATTTGCTATCTTCTAAAATTGTATTTATTTATTACTTAAATCTGAATTAATTTCGAAAATAAAAAAAAATAAAATTAAAAAAAAATTTCACGTGGCCAGCCACTTCCCATTGGGTCACCCCTCCTCACATTGCTCCAACCCAAGCACACTTAACATCAAAGTTCCCAATGCATGTGCTGCCACTTTCCATCTTTGCATACAATCAATAATGTTCCTTTCTTTATTCCTTTATTCTTTGTCTTTCTCTCTCCTATCTTCTTCTTCCTCACGTGAGTTATCTTCTCTGTTGGTTTTCTTCTCAAAGTAGACAAGAGCCCATGGCAGCACCACATACCCCATGGCCGACCCGCCATCTCCGGCCGCCACTCACACGCCAAGATCCTCCCCGCCACCACGCCGCCCCTCTCTTCTCTCCTCGCCGCTCCAATTGCTACAACCGAGTTCGAGCTCCATTAATGGTCGCCACCACCTCTCCCCTTTTCTCTTCACTCAAGCCATCAAAATTGATTCCGTCGAAGCGAAACGTCCAGATAACGCCACGCGCGCCGCAAAGACCTTCCATTGCACGCTTCCCACACGCAGCTTAATTTAATCGTTTCATTTCGCAACCAAATCGTCGTCCGTAGCTCTTCGCATTCCCAACGATTCGCTTCCTCCGCCCCTATATAAGGGAGCACGAGGTGCCCTCCTCTCACTCAACCCACCTCAAAATCTCTCCTCCCTCTCCCAATGGTTTGGCCGAATTTGGAGGTTGAAGTTCGAGGGCGAACGCCGCTCATCGGTCAATTCGTCCTCTCTACGGTGAAGCCCCGGTACCATCGACCACACCGCTTAGCTTCGCCGCGACGTTCTGCGCCGTGCTCCTCACCTTCGCCGAGCATCGCCGAGCACTGCCGCCACCGTGAGCCCACGCCACCCGACGTCGTCGTCCCGCCCCGCCATCCGTGCATGTTCCTCCACAACCGAGGTGAGCACCGCATCCCCGCATCCCTCTATCCATTCCACCCATCGCCGGCCGTCGGAACGCCGTGGATTCGCGCGCAATGTCGCCATCCAAACCTTAGGCGAAGCTTCTTCTATGCGAATTACGCCGCCGTCGAGCTAGCGCCGGCCGCATCGTCTCCACCTCGCCGCGATCGTCGAACTCTCCGTGATGCTTCCCTCCTAAAATCGTTGTCGCTGTCCGAGCACCACCATTCCGACCGTGCAAGATGCCAACATGTGAGCAATGTTCTGTTCGCTGGAAGAAAACCATGAACAGTGAAATTTTCTAGTTTGTACTCTATTTTGTACATAACAATTTTATTCTTTCCAAAAATCGTTCTCTCACATGCAAACTCCAAATCCATCAATTCCTTCACCTAAATTCATCTAAATTCACCTACTATTCCCAGTATTTATTTCATAATTTTTCGATTTTATTTAATTTCCGTTAATTATTTAGTCCATTTTGCGCGTCGTTGCCACCGTCGGCCAACCGTGCACTTTCCACCCCAACCGAGGCGAGCGTTGCATTCCCCGCGTTATCCTATTCAAATCGCCGCAAACCTCATCCGCTAACTCCTCTCCGTTTGCCCGCAACGCCGTCGTCCGCCCGTCACCCGCTGATAGTTTTCTCCACAAATCTGCCGCCATCGAAGGTCATCTGGTCAGGTTGTCTACACCGATGAGTTTGCCTCAACGCTGCTCAACGTCGTACTTCCTCGCCTTGGACCTAAAACTCTTTCTTTGTTTCCAGTCATCCGAAACCATAATTTCCGATGAATAGTACAATTTTCGGAATTTTATTATTTCATGTAACATTCAACCTTCCGGAATTTCGTTCTCCCTCATACGAACTCCGATTCCGTCGATTCAACTTCCTAAATTCATAAAAAGTCGATACCTTCCTAGCAGTATTTATGTTATAATTTTTGGATTTTATTTGGATTTTATTTGAATATTATTTGAATTCGGATCGCTTACGCCAGATAGATTTCGACGACTTTGGACGAATCGGATTTCAACATCGTCGAGAATAATCCATTAAGCAAGGCAAGTTACATTCTTGATCATATTACACCCATTATTTAAAATTATTCATATTCTGCTTTTAAATTATTATTGCATGCTTATTTATATTCAAGAATTTAAATTCTGTTTTAAATTCATAGATACACCTAAATTCCTTGTATGGCCAAAGTTGATGATTGAATCAAATACATTGTCACCATAGACAAAACCTGGTTGATACATTAGTATGAACTAGGATCATTTGAAAATGTTATGCCAAGACATGCTTAGACCAAAATGTTTCATTTGGGGAATTTAGCCAACGATTCAAATCTTGTTTAAAATTGTTATGGTATTGTTTTACCATGGACTCTTGGAAAAGATTTGAAAACAAAATAAAATAAAATAATGGTTTGTACTTGGGCGAAATGGTTGCTTGGTTGGTGCATGTCAATGCACGGGCTCAATCTCGGTTAGGGTTGAAGCCCATGGGTTGTTGGAAAGTTGCCCAAGTCAGTTAAGGACCGGTCTTCGAGTGTATGATGCTATGCCTATAATGGGCTATGCCACAATCGTACTACCACATGTCCCAAGTATGGGTCGGACTGGTCAATAATTTGCAAAGTGCCATCACGGTCGATCCATGGATTGTGTGGGTCCATCTCGGATGGTGGTCGATATGACCTCGTTAGTCCCATCGGCGTAAGAGGGGCCCTACAAACTCTGCGGATTTCTATCCAAGGAGGGATGCTGAAACCTTAACGGGTGGACTGTGGTGGGATGGCGATTGTAAAGGCCTTGGCACGTGCTCTAGATCGCTTACCTAAGGTAGTGAGCGGTGGCATAGATATATGCCGGACAAACTAGAGAAGTCGTGTCTTGTGGGTAAGTTGTACAACCTCTGCAGAGTGTAAATCTATTCAATAGCCGTGTCCACTGTTAAGGACATGCTTGGTGAATCGCTCAAAGTTAGATTTTGGTTTTGGTTTCAAAAGACTTCATCAAATGGATTATGCAAATGGGAATTGGGCAGGAAGCCTTGTGATAGGAGGGTATCCTTCACCATTCATGTGTGAATGTTATCGACTATAAAATTGATTTATAAAATGAATTTTAGTTATAGAATAACTGCTTTGGAACTTAGTACAAGTATTTACCGAAAAATGATGTTTTATGCAAATTCAACCATATTAAGCTTTCCTTTGAGATATCCATATATGCATGTCATTCTCACATTTGATTGGCGGGTGTAACTTGCGAGCACGGTAGTTGTGCTCATTCTTGCTTAATGCAAACAAATTTCAGAGGAGAAGGACTTTGCTACCGGTGTGGATCTCGACGACTAGGCCGCTTCCCCAGTCGATTGCCTGTGGCGAATCGTTGGGTCTACTACTACTCCTTTGCTTCCGCTGTGTTTATTTTATTATTGGCATGTAAACCTCCTTTGTAATCAACTCTGTTGTTTATTTATTAATAAAGTTGTGATATGATTTTGTTACCATATTTGTTTACTGTGTGAACTAGCTACTGATCATGGGACTAGTTCAGAAATGCACAGAGGATTCGGGAGTGTTAATCCCGGGTCTTACATGGCATTGGCCGTTGGGCCAAATGCCTGAGATCACTCTAACATTCTCCCCCTTGATCTCAATCTATACTTTATCTTTAATTACTTTTGACTTTACACATTCCATCACAGATTAGTGCATAGAACATGTCTCATCGTCACGGTCAATCGCCGATAGATTCAACAGCTACAATACACCTCTCTATACTGAAATAGTTACTTTAATCTTTTGGGCCATCTTTTAGTCCAGGAATCATAGGCTTTCCCTTAAACCCATGCCGGCTACATGTTCTCTGAACATGTTGGGTGGTAAGCCTTTAGTAAGCGGATCCGCTAGCATCTTTGCGGTACTTATATGCTCAAGACTTATAATTTGATCCCGAACTTTATCTTTCACAACATAGTACTTTATGTCAATGTGTTTGGCAAAGACCACTTGACTTATTGTTGTGGGCATACGCTATCGGGTTCATTATCGCAGTACAACTTAAGTGGTCTATTGATGTCGTCAACCACTTTTAAACCGGGTATGAACTTCTTTAGCCAGTTCACCTGCCCTGTAGCCTCATAACATGCTACAAACTCGGCATACATTGTGGATGATGTAGTGACGGTTTGCTTTGAGCTTTTCCACGATATAGCTCCTCCTGCGAGAGTGAACACATATCCGGATGTAGACTTTCTATCATCTCCCGCAAAATTAGAATCTGTATACCCCACTATATGGAGTGAATCGGATCTTCTGTATGTCATCATGAGGCCTTTTGTTCCTTGCAAATAACGCAAGACTTTCTTTATCAATTTCAATGTTCTATTCCGTGATTGCTCGAATCGCCAAGTAACCCGTAACAAATGCTAAGTCGTATGCAGTGTGCACACTTGAGCATACTTGTAAGCTTCCGACACCAAGCATATGGAACCGCTTTCATTTGATCGATCTCATATTGGTTCCTGGGGCATTGAAAATCCCCATATCTGTCGCCCTTGACTATAGGTGCAGGTGAAGGACTACATTTATGCATCCCAAATTTCTTTAAGACTTTCTCTATGTATGTCTTTTGTGATAGTCCCAATATCCCTTTGTTTCTATCCCGGTGAATTTCGATCCCTAGAACGAACGAAGCTTCACCAAGATCTTTCATATCAAAGTTTGAGGACAAAAACTTCTTTGTCTCCAGTAGCAGACTGACATCACTACTAGCCAGTAGGATATCATCCACATACAGAATTAGGAAGATAAACTTCCCATCTTTAAACTTTGCATAAACACAGTTGTCCTCTACATTCTCTTTAAACCCAAATTTTCTTATTGTCTTCACAAACTTCAAGTACCACTGTCTTGAAGCTTGCTTTAACCCATAAATCGATTTCTTTAGGCGGCATCCCATTCTTTCATTTCCTTCCATGATAAAACCTTTCGGTTGTGCCATGTAAACATTTTCCTCCAAATCCCCATTAAGAAATGCCGTCTTTACATCCATCTGATGTAACTCTAAATCATAATGTGCTACTAATGCCATTATGATTCTGAAGGAATCTTTACATGAGACTGGAGAAAAGGTCTCATTGTAATCAATCCCTTCTCTTTGCGTAAATCCTTTTGCCACAAGTCGCGCTTTGTATCTTTCTACATTCCCTTGGGAGTCAAGCTTTGTCTTGTAGACCCATTTACGACCCTCTTGCTTTTGGCTCCTTTAGGAATAATTTCCAAGTCCCGCACTTTATTAGTCTTCATGGACCTCATTTCTCTTCCATGGCTTCAAGCCATTTTAAGGAATTTTCGCTTCTCATGGCTTCTTCAAATGAGGTGGGATCATCCTCCATTTGAAATTCCTCAGATGATAAATGATAATCATCGAAATAGCCGATCTTCTTACTCTTTGAGACCTCCTGGGGCCTCCTCATTTGGTATATCTTCTGCTTGAGGTCACTGTTGCTCCCCTCATCTGTGGCAATAGGTTCTATAGGATCCTCAAGAACAGGTTCCTCATTATCATTCATTGTTGCCACAGAGGAACAATAACAGTCTTGGCACCACAGTTGTCTTGCACTGCTTCGGTGCAAATGACAATGAGTATTGTGAAGAATGGCTCTTGAATCATCGGAGTGGGCGATACACCCGCTTCTCTTCAAGATCAATCTCACGAGCTACCATACTTCCTCTCATCATTTCATCCTCTAAGAAGACAGTGTGTCTCGTTTCTACAAACTTTGTATATCTGTCGACAAGAGAAACGAAAACCTTTTGACTTTTCAGGGTAGCCAATGAAATGACAACTTCTCGCTTTTGGGATCAAGCTTCCCAAGGTTTGGGTTAAATACTTTAGCCTCAAGCAGACTCCCCACACACGTAAGTGGTTTAATGAGGAACTCTTCCTGTCCACAACTCGCATGCGTGTTTTGGGCACCGACTTACTAGGCACTCTGTTGAGAATATGAATGGCGGTTTTCAACGCCCATCCATAAACTCAATGGCGGTGTGGAATAGCTCATCATGCTTCGCACCATATCCATCGAGTACGGCTATGCGTCTTTCACTACTCCATTTTGTTGAGGTTCGCCTGGGTGTAGAATATCACTACTATGCCATTTTCCTGTAAAAACCTTGCAAAAGGTCCAGAACTTGTCCATATGGGGTATGTCGACCGTAGTACTCACCCCCACGGTCAGATCGGACTATCTTAATCTTTAAATCGTGTTGGTTTTCAACTTCACCTTTTAAATATCTTGAATTTATCCAAGGCTTCATTTCTTTCTTTGATTGGATAAATATATCCATAACGGGAGTAATCATCCGTGAATGTTATGAACGAGTCATAACCATTCATACTTTTCACAGGAAAAGGACCACAAATGTCTGTGTGAATAATTTGTAGAACTCCCGTGCTTCTTTTGGCGTCTTTCTTAATTTTCTTTACATATTTTCCTTTAATGCATTCTCTCGCATTGTTCTAAGTCCGAGAACTCTAATGGAGGAAGAATGTCATTCTTAACTAGTCTTTCTATTCTCCCCTTCAAATATGGCCTAAACGACAAAGGCCATAATTTCGACGACGATCTAGAGTTCTCTTTAGCTTTACGCTTACATTTGTAGACGAGGATTCATTCACTTTCGCACGCGACGCTCCCATTATCGCATTACCGACATTCACATCATCACGTAATGATAACAAATAAAGCTCATTTTGTAAGATGGCAAGACCAACACATGCTTTATTGAACATTATTTCACACTTGCCGCTTTCCAAAATGACAATCATAACCATTATTGTCCAAACATGAAACACTAATCAAATTCCTCTCAGAAGAGGAACATAAAGAACATCTCTAAGTAAAAGAGTGAAGCCATCACTAGCTCTAATGAAAGATCGCCAACGGCTTCAACTTCAGCTTGACTCCATTTGCGACTTTAACGATCTTTCTTTTCTTTGCATAGTCCTCGTCGAACGGAATCCTCAGAAAGAATTAGCAACATGAACAGCTTGTTCTGAGTCAATCCACCAAGTAGATTTCAATATTGTACATACAGGATTCATTTATAAAGGTAATAATGTTCTCACCTTTCTTTGCCATTATCATCTTTAAGTAATCGGGACATCCTTCTTGTAGTGTCCTCGCCTTCTTGCAATGAAGACACCGATCTTTGTCTCTCGCAAACTTATTTTGTTGAGGCCGATGGACATGAACTTTTCCTTGTTCTTTGAGGAGAAGTTACTGTTGAAGTTCTTTTTCTTGTTGTCCTTCACATAGTTGATAGAACCACCATGTGAGGATTTAAATCTTTCCTCCTCTTGCACACACATAGCTATGCACTTTTCTAAGTCCCATTTCTCGGTCTGCATGTTGTAGTTGACAACAAAGGTGTCAAACTTGTCCCAAAGGAAGCAAAATCAAATGAATAAGGAACTCATCCTTGAGAGCCAAATCCATTGGTTTAAGCTTGATGCCAAGTTGCTCATCCTTAGTATGTGCTCTCTTATGCCACCGCCACCACCAGAGTACCTTTCTGTCACAAGTCGCTTAATTAGTCATGTAGTATAAGTCTTTGAAGAGCCAAGAACCGACTCTTTATTTTCTCAAGGTACTGTGATGAAACACTCTGCGATTGAGCCTGCAGTGCAGGCTCAATCGTGTTTTTTATCACACCATACATTTCTTGTTGGTCAGGGTCCATTTCTTATGCTCAAGGTCATAAGACATCCGTAAGGGAGCATGGTCCTCTCTGCCTTTTCTCGCCAAGCGATGTCGTCCTCATTTTCTTTTCTCACCGGGCGCCTCGGGCTCAAGTGGGGCGTCTTGTGGTGAGGACCCGACCCACCTCACCAAGATAAACGCTAAGTCTATCTTTTTCTTCCACTCTCCATAGTTATCTCCTTTGAGAGTGGGGATCTCTTTGATACAACTCATCAAGTTGTATCCGCCTGAAAAATAATTCAAATAAAAGTGAGAACATAACTGCAAAATTATATGCCTTATTTCCAACGTTGGTAAAAAATACGACATACAATTTTAATCTATACATTAAATCTACATCACCGTTGGTAAAATAGAAATGATGCATAAAAACATCAATTAAAAATTATAATATCGTTATTATCAACGCTTGGTCGAAAATAACAATATCATAATTCACAACAATTCTCAAAATTAAATTCTCCCGCTGGTTCAATTTAATTTAAAGAGTAATCAACATTAACTTTTGCAATGAAATCGTAATTATTCTAAAATAATTCATTATTCAAGCATTATATCAGACACATTTAATCTCTGGAAAAATTAACACGTTGGTGCAAAAATTTCCAAAATTTGATTCAAAATTGCATTCAAATTCACTCATAAAAGCTTCAAATAATAAACTTTCATTTAGTAAGAGTTATCAGTGCAATTTCCCATTTTGGCCCATATTCTCTTTTGGCCCATTACATCCGCATGCCCAAAAACATACCGCCGCCGGATCCCATCCGACGGCCTGCATGCGCCTCGACCAAACAAAGGGCAAAACCCTAACCCCACCCGAAAAAACGGTCATAGCTGCTCGGCTGCTCCGTCTTGATGCGGGCGGGCGGCGGCGGCCCTGCTGGCCCAATGAGCACGGCTGGCGGCGCAATGGCGGAGGCGGCCCCGAGGCGGCTCAACCATGGCGGCGTTTCATGGAAGCGCGATGGCGGGCGGGTCTGTCGGCCCCCGACGGCCCCATGAGCACGGCACGGGGCGGGCGCGCGCGGCGGAGGCGGCCCGAGGCGTTCAGCATGCTGGCTGCTCAAGGCAATGCGGCGCGTGGCGTTCAATGGGCGCGCGCGAGGCGGCGATCAGCGGCGGCGAAGACTCCATGCCTCGCCGATGCGATCTCGAAGCCCGAAAGGGCGGCGCGCGGACGCCGCCGGCCCGGGCGCAAGAACCGTAAGGCTCGATACCATTGTTTGCCCGCCTTTTCTTGCCTTCGTGCTCGGGGTCTAGATCCGAGAGTGAAAGGTAGAGGAGAGAGGATACTTGACCGTCCGGAGGTAGAGGAGGAGTTGGCCATCATTGGGTTGTCGGCGACGTCTCCTGGGCGGCTTTTGATGACGGCGGTGGTGGAACTTCCGTCATTGAGCGCCCTTCTCGGATCGGATTAGGGTTTTGGTGGGTTTGTGGCGGCACACCAACCTCGTCGTGCGTGCCGCCCGCCTCCACCTCTCTTTTATGTGGCGGCGGCGACAGGGCCCACCACCAATTATTGGGCGCCCCGATCGTATGCTTGATCAAAGGGTGGCATTTGGCCGTTGGGCCAAATGCCTGAGATCACTCTAACAGTAGTATGCAACATATCAGACCAAGCAACTAACGGCTCAAATCGTACGTGCTAAACATTTCGCAACATCCAGCTCTTCCTGTAAACTAAATGTACATATGTAGCCCACTTGGCAAAAATGGCAAGGAATACACACTGCTAAAACGACTTTGTTTTGCCGACTTATCTGAGATCTGAATTTTGTTTTTCTCAGCGTCTTCAAACCGGCTGCTCTGATTCTAATTTGTTTACATGCCAACATGCTATCCTGAAAAGAATTCGATAGTTATCTTGTCATCGTCTTAGTAGAACTTCATTATTCTGAAAAGCACTTGAATTAACTCTCCGTCGCAGTTTTCCATCGACCTGGATCAACGAGACACGCAGCTGCCCACGTGGCGCGGGATGTGGCATGTGAAAACGAAGACACGAGCTGCAGTCTTCCACATTTTTCTCCGGGTAATTACGCTGATCAGCATATATGGATGAAACTAAGCAAGTAGAGGTCACCAAAATCGCTTTCAGTTTCAGGGTGTTTTCACACTTTGTTTCCGGGTTTGGAGAGACTAATTGCTGCCCTGTTGATTAACGGAAGCTTTCGATTAGATCATTTTTTTTTGGAGAGGTTTGAGTACCACATGTCTGGTTTTTTAATGGACGTTAAGGATCAGTGTAATGCATACTTCCCTAAGTTCTAGAGAATTCTCGAATTAGCAAGAGTAAGAGATTTTTTCTAGGAATGCTCTAGAACAAATTAACTAGCCATGCTTCTTAGCAAAGTATAGGTTATCTCTTTACTAATAAAAAACAGAGTTAACTCTCGCACAGCAGGACGATGGTCCCACCCAAGATATAGAAACTGCTATAAACCCCATTCTCCCATTCCAGAGAAAATAACGGGCGCCGCCGCCGGGTGGACCATCAGTCGTCCCGGTTGACTCGCTCCTTCCTAGCTAAGCAAGTAGAGGTCACCAAAATCGCTTTCAGGCACTACTACAGAACAGCACTTTTTGGTCCCTGCCTAGTGGCTCTAGTCCCTAAGTTATAGAGCGGACTAGAAATCGACTAAATGTTCATTTTAGTCCCGGTCCTAGGCCCGGACTAAAGGTCGATTTAGTCCCGGTTGGTAATACCAACCGACTAAAAGGTTGACTGGTCAGCCACGGTTCAGCCTTTTAATCCGGATGGTATTACCAACCGACTAAAGGTGTTTTTTTTTCTTTTTGTTTCCATTTCAATTCATTATTGATTTTGGTTTTACAATTACATTAGGTTTTCAAATGCGTATTCTTCATTTGCTAATATATGTATACGCCCACATATAATTTAGTTTGGAACATTATTACACACAAATAAAGTATGAAACTATATATATTATGGAGCTATATATATGTATAATATATATATATATGCACATAAAATTTACAACATTATTCATGCATCCTTGGTATTTACAACACAAATGTTGTCCTCCACTTAAATGTCATACAAATGTTCGTCTGGTTTGGCTTCAATTGTTCATCTGGGTTAAAGTAGAACTCGGTGCGGGCTTGAGGACATGCTCATTAAGAAATCCCGCGATTGTCTCTTGAATTCCTTTGAGGCGGTCCATATCCAACACTGCTCCTTCAACCATATCTCCTTCAATTTGCATTAAACGAAAGAAGTATTAATATACATAAGATTTATTTAATAGCAACAAATAAATAAAATGGATTTATTATATATACTTGTTACGCATTTCTCGCATCTGAGATGGGTTCTTTTTGCATACACCGTGAGGAACTCGCAAACGTAGTATCCACACAAATTGTTGCCCGGTGGTGTAGTAGAGAATCCATCAGACGATATAAAAGATTACTCTCTATCATCCGCGCGTGAGTCAAGCATGATAAGGTAAAGATGCGGGAGCTAGTACAACTTACACCCGGTCGGTGTGGATCGGGAAGTGGCGCTTTCAGATCCGGACGGTAGCCGAATTGAGCTAACCAAGCCCAAACCCCGCCTAATAATTGATCGTTAATTAACTATTGCAGAGTTAAAGAGCAGAATAAATATTTAAAGATCGGGTTACCCCGGATAATGTCTATCATATCTTGGTAATCTTCTGCGGTTTTCTCAACGAGTCATAGATTAGCAAATGACCGCTTGAGAGATCGAAGACAATCAAGATCCAAAGGAAAGTCGATTTGTTTATAGAGTCAACATATATATCTTTATGTTGGATTGAGTAAGTAAAGTAAAATGTGCACACGATAACAACACTCACCCAAAGTTGTAGGGAAGAGTATAAATCTTTTGTTCTTTTGGTTGATCAAGAACCTCCGAAATTCCTCTCCGCTTGAGGTCTCCATTGATCGTAGGGAGTGTTTGGGTCCTTGAATACGATATATGGATCAACGAAACCAATGTTCTTGTCGTTTCTCGTGTGAGGTCTCTCATCATGTCTCTGCATATGTATAGACATGCTAGCTAGTGTGAGGATAATTACTTATACATATACATATGCTAGAGTGAGATTATTAAAAGAAAGAATCACGCATGCATAAAAGCAAATGATGAGAGATTTGTCTAGAGCGCTCATGTGGCATAGCCGGTGTAACTCATTAAACCGAACCATTATAATGTCATCGCCACTAAGTAATGATGGTTTCTAATTTTGACGCAAATATAGTCATCGCTTTTATGACACGCCGCCATGTACCACTCGTTTAACAAGTACATTTGCATCACAAGTTCCATGAGCTTCTCGAGGTTGTATAGACTCTTGCCATATACATATTCCTTCTTCCAATGATCAACTTCCGAGCACTTTTGATGTGTGCTCACGAGCATTTGGGAAATGCTTAGACCGGCTTCCGCTAAAAATTCATCAAGTTGATCCAAATGCACATTTCCGGATATCTGTTCTAGCACGTTCGTGTTTGAACCATATTCATTCCCAATAACTAGCGGGGGCACTGATTGTTGTGATTGTTCCCCGAGCTGTGCAACACCCTTCCGTGCTCTCTTCTCTTTCTTCTTCGCCTCCTCAATTGACTTGGTGAGAGTGCGGTCATAGTCCGATAGTGGCGAATCCTTACGAGCATGATGTAACTTTTTCTGGTGAGCGTCCACCCTTTGCCTTAGAACTTCTGGACGTACGAAGAAGTACGGCTTCTCAGGGTTTCGCTTTGCTTCACTTTTAGCCTTGACTTTCGCGAAGAAACTGTCCACATCTGTTTTCACTGAAGCATCTATTTCTCGCGATCTTCTCATAGGAAAGTTTCAATGCCTTAGAAATAGTGGTGTTCTCCTAAGGCTTTCTTCTTCGGCGACGGTGGGGCCGCGCTTGCTTGTGGGGTGCGCCTCTTCTTTGGCAGAGGGGCCGGCGGTGTCGGCGTTGGAGCCCGCCGTGGAGGCAATGGGGCGGTGGCGGCGTTGGAGCCCGCCGTGGAGGCGATGGAGCGGCCGGTGTCGGCGTTGGAGCCCATTGTGGGGCGGTGGGGATGCAGTGTCTTCCACTTCATTGTTATCGCCCGCAACACTGTGACTGTGTGGTGAATGGATAATTGGACTTAGGTTGGGGAGGTTCTCACGTGAAAACAACGTGGTATGAGTAAACCGTTATTTAAGCCAATACATAATTAGTGAAAAATGTTTCGCTCACTTTCATCCGCACCTAGGGTTAGGTTGTTGAGGAGGAGGAGGTGACGCCTAGGAATAATGATATAGCGCTTGCGCCAACATATGAATGTCTTCTCCGCTTCTCCTAAAGTCTTCTCCCATCACCTCCTTCAATGTCAAGAGGCACATTGCTATTACCTTTCACAACTCTATCCACCGAGACGCTAGCATATCCAGAGGTATTAATGCCCCATGGCATCTTGGTGTCTTCGTAGGGTCGATACGAGATACAACACCGATAGCCACCATGACCGTGGCATTCCCCTCGAATGTGCACTCACATGTCGTGAGAGGATCGGTGATGTCATCAACGGGAAGCGCAGCCTGCGTCATGTTGAATCACTTGCACCTCCGTGGAAGCGCAATCGCTTTTCAACCGATTAGGGGCCGATGTTGACTCCGGCTCGATGCGCTTTGCCTTTGGATGGAACTTATCGCTATCTGCACTTGCCTTTTGATTTCCTCATTCATTTTGGCTTCAAGTGCTTTTTTCGCTTATCGCTTCACGAGCCACTTCCCGTGACTCAAGAACCATTTCTCCATCCTGCGATCCGCTCTGCCTCCTCGTACTTCTTTCTCTGGCGGCTTCTATAGGTGGCTTTGTCTTTAGGGAAGGCATGCTCCCACGACACCTCCCCATAGCCTCTTGTTCGCCCACCGTGTTCAAGATTTCCATGATGTCACCATCCTTATCTCTGTTCGTCGCCACTGCCACTCTCACCAAGCCTCGAACATAAGCAAATCTTTCTGCTTGCTTTTGGAGTTTTGCGCCATACACTATCTTTCCGGTCTCTAGGTCCAGCTTCCCCATGACCGAAAAACCAATACTTGGCGCTTTCAAAGGCGCTTGATTGATTCTCGTTCGATCCCTTGGCAAGAATCTCCTGCTCCATTCTTTCCCACTTAGGAATGGCACTCAGAGCCACCGATCCCAAGTGATGGTGGTATTTCTTTTGTCGGGCATTCTGCTGGTTCCTTCTCACCCGTTCCTCACCCTCTTCCGATGTCTTGAACTGCATAAACTCATCCCAAAACGGCCTCAACTTGACGTAGGCCTTAGTGTTGAAATCAAGGCCGTGTTCTTCTTGATAAATGTGTTGTACAATTTCTTCTTCCAACACCGGAATTGTGTGGCCATCTTCTTCATAGCCAGCTTCCTAACTCTCTCTTCAAAGCTTCATCTTCAGACGAGCGCTAAATGTTGAAGGACATCTTGCCAAACTAGTGCCTTGTCACGATCAGAGACAAAACTAATATGAGGAGCAACTTTCTTTTGCTTCCATTCACGAGCATTGATCGATCCTGTCCCTTACAAGGTACCCACAAGGGTCGACAAATTTCGTGCATGTGGTCCAAGTACTTTGCTCAGATCCTCCTCGAATTCGAGAGAATGAACCGACCCTCCAACGGCTTCTTGGCCTCGTACATTTCTACTCTTCCCGTTGTTGTCGCCGATCCAGAGGGCTACTTAATGTAGAAACACAAAGATTTAAATAAATATATTTATACGACAAATGAAATTATTCTCAATTTCATGTATACATAAGAGATTGTAGATAGACCTCGCCAAAGATTGTCTTGCTCATCTTCATAATCGGCAAAGCATCGACTCCGTCATCTACTTCTTGATTGTTGTCATCACCTTCAATTGGGCACCTTGTAAGGCGTCATTGTTGATAATATCCATCATGGCATCGCCCATGTTGTCATTCGGTCGACCATTTCGCAAATATATGTGTAGGACGTTAGAACGATTCGTGATCGGTAGGGGTGGATAACGAGTGACTTCGGCTCGGCTCGACTTCGTTAAGGCTCGTTAAGAAAACGAGCTCGGCTCGGCTCGGCTCGTTAAGATAACGAGCAAAAACCCAGGCTCGGCTCGGCTCGTTAAAAACTCGAACTCGACTCGTTAGGCTCGTTAGGCTCGTTAGCGATAAACATGGTGAACATCTTAAAATTTCATGAAATTTTCAGAAAGCAGATGTAAAGAACAATCATTGACCACCCAAACATGCCTTATTCAACCAAACACATGCATAGCAATTCATGAGAGCAAGTGTTCTTTGAACTAAACCCAAAAATAAATGATCTCAACCCTTTCTCTGGAGATATCAGATATGGTTGATAACCATCGGCTTCCAAGACAATCTAGAATGTCAAGAGAATACCGTTCATAAAAGGTGGCAAACTGCCCACTAGAGCTTAATCTTAGAAGTGAAACCGATCATACCACGTTCTTTGCGGTTTGTCGGAAAAAAAAGCCATGAGGATTTCTGTTTTCGATAGTGTGTGGACTATTTTGTACGGTAATAGGAGTATTCTCGAGGACTATTTTGCGGACTCTGGTGCTACAGTCAGCTATAGGATTGTAGACAGTATATTTCTCTCTCTTTATTCTCTTTCATCCACATTAGCTTAAATCTTACGTGACAGAGACTATAGACAGCTGATGTAAACCCATTGTACATGATAGGTTCCATTTAGAACGCTGGAATTCTGCAAGAATCCTACAAACATACACACGCCGTAACAATTCTTCTCGATAAATGGGAGATAAACATTTGTGCTACTTGCGTGCTATAGTTAGGTCTAAATTGTCGAACCTTATTTAGTTCGTATCAACTATTGTCAAGAGGGACTATCTAATTAAACATTGTGCTATGCTATGTAGTTAGGCCATACTTGTCAAACCGCATTTGTGACCAGCTGGTGGAGTGATATACACCATACATATAAATGCCGAATAAATCAGACGGTAGTAAAAAAAATGTTAGATAATTAATGAATCAAGAATCGTGCATAATAAAAATCAAGGAACATCATCAAAATCTGTATAATGAGGACCTATGGTACATCGTCGACATCTTGGGTGGCCTCGGAGGCCGGGACCGGCAGCAGGCTGGAGGCTGGAGCGGCGGAGGAGGAGCCGGGCGAGCTGGAGCGGCGGAGGAGGAGCCGAGTGGAGGTGGTGGCGGGAGTGGGGTGCCACGGAGGAAGGAGGAGGCCGGGCGCGACAGGCCGGAGCGACGCAGCCTTGAGGAGACGGCGAGGAGAGACGGAAGGGGTGGAAGAAGGAAGAAGCCATTTGTTGCTTAAATCTTGAGGGGACCTTTAGTCGGGCGGTGTTACTAACCGGGACTAAAGACCTTTAGTCCCGGGCGTGTCTGGACCGGGACTAAAGGCTGGACCTTTAGTCCCGGGTGGTGCCACGGCCCGACTAAAGGTTTTGCGCGGAGACATATTTTCCAGAGAACCTTTAGTCCCGGTCAGTGACCTTTAGTCCCAAGCAGACACGGACCGACTAAAGGTCCCCACTATTCGATTCCCGCCACAGTTTTCCACAGCTTTGGGTTTTGTATTAAGTTTATTTGTATAAATATGCTAATTCTTGTTAAATGCATAGTAAATTAAATACTAGGCATAAATTTTTTTAAAAATAATAGTTGCATTTCCTTTTATCTTATTGACATTTCAAACGACTTTTATAGTGACCACATGTGTCCTTTTATCGAATAGGAATTTCATTTGAAACGATAAAAACAAGAAAAATATGATAGAAACATCTGGGTTACAATTATTACATAAAATCTCTAATACACACTATTTATTAAACATCACTATATATCAAGCGGCACAGTGGTGAACTTCTTCTTGACGATGACCCTTGGTTATGATCATGCCGTAACCATGGAGTGTCCTCGGCATTTAGCAGATGCTTGGGTCTTTGGTCACATCTTGAAGGCGGGATTCGGTCATCCCTTTCATAATCTTCTCGACTTGTCCGACTTGTCCTCAATTCCCACGATGTTTCTTTTCCCTAAAAGAACTATGTGGCGTTTTGGCTCATTGGTTGATTTGTCGTCGTTTTCCCTCTCTTGGGTTTTGTAGACATGTCTTTCACATAGAACACCGATTCACATCGCAGTGAAGGACTAATGGTTCGCCTTTGTACCCAATATTGTTGAGGTCCACCGTTGTCATTCCATACTCCTTGTCGATTGTTACCCCGCCTCGGTCATCTTCACCCATTGGCACCGGAACAAAGGGACTTTAAAATTAGGTGCGTAGTCTAGTTCCCAAATCTCCTCTATGCGCCATAATATGTTTGCCTCTTTCCATTTGGGTCTGTGGCATCTACGCGACACCACTGCTTTTGGTTCGTGCTCCTTTTATCTTGGGCTACGGTAAAATGTATTTCCATTTATCTCGCACTTTTATGCGTGAGGATGTGCCACGATGGTTGCCTAGCCAACAAATACTGCTTGCTCATCAATATTGTCATCACCACGACATTCTTTTCGCAACCAACCGCTGAAAGTTTCCATGTGATGACGCCTAATCCAAGCTTCATTCTTCCTCGAAACTGGATCGTAGGAACTCCTTGTGTACTCGACATACGGCTCCACCACGGAGGAGTTTTGAAGAACTGTAGTGCGCTTTATTGAAATAATCGTCCCCTGCATCGATATATGTTTTCTTCCCTAGTGTTCCTTTCCACTAAGTCTCCCTCGTGTCGCGATTCAGAACACCAATCGGGTCAAGGTCGGGAATGAAGTCAACACGTAACTCAATGACCTCCTCTCGTCCCGTAGCCCTTGGCGATGCTTCCTTCGCCGAAACACGCCGGTGAACATATTTCTTCAGACTCCATGAACCTCTCAAAGGGGAACATGTTGTGTAGGAACACAGACCGAGAATATTAATCTCCTTGACCAGTGAACTAGGAGGTGTGTCATGATATTAAAGAAGGATGGAGGAACACCAACTCAAAGTCGACAAGACATTGAACCACATCATTCTCAGAGAGTAGCTAGTTCCATTGGATTGATTGCCTTCGAGAAATTGCATTGAGGAATGCACATAGCTTCACGGTGGCAGACGTACATGTGGAGGTAGAATTCCTCTTAAAGCAACCTAAGCAATTGCGTCATAAGCACGTGGCGATCATGGGACTTTAAGTGTAGGAATTTCTTCTCCGCACATTTATTATACGCTTTATATTGGAGGAGAATCCAGATGGGACCTTGATGTCATTTAGGCATTCAAACATGCTTTCCTTCTCTTCTTTGCTAAGAGTGAAGCTAGCGGTGTCTTAAGTAATGGCGCCCATCGTCTGCCTTCTCTGGATGCAAAGTTGTCTCGTTCTTTCATGCGCCGCAAGTCCTGTCGTGCTTCGAGTGAATCCTTAGACTTTACATACACATCCATGAATCCTAGCGAGTTCACACAAAGATTCTTTGTCGGTGCATCACGCCGATCGCGTATGCGGACCTCTAGGACTTGCCAATAGGGTAGCTCCCAAAATATGGACTTCTTCTTCCACATGGGTGCGTGTCCTTAGCATCTTTCGAACAGGTTATCGCCGCCTTGTCCCTTTCCAAAGACTACTTGCACATCCTTGACCATATCAAGTACATCCTCCCGATTCGGTTATGAGGCTTGGTTCGTGTTACGCCTTACCGTTAAAATGCTTGCCTTTCTTTCTTAGTTGGTGATTCATAGGAAGAAAACGACGATGGCCAAGGTACACGACCTTCGACATTTTTTCAAATATATACTTGTCAATGTCATCAAAACATTGTGTGCATGCATTGTATCCCTTGTTTGTCCGTCTCCGAAAGATTACTTAGAGCAGCCAATCATTGATTGTTACGAACAACAATGCTCGCAGGTCGAAGTGTTCTGCTTGTACTCATCCCACACACGCACACCGGTTTGCTCCATAAAAGGGGAGTTCCTCAACTAATGGCCTCGGTAGACATCGATGTCGTTGCCGGGTTGCCTCGGCCTTGGATGAGCACCGCATCATAATGAACTTCCGCTTCATGCATAACCATGGAGGAAGGTTGTAGATACATAGAGTAACAGTGCCAAGTGCTATGACTAGTGCTCGTCCCCAAAAGGATTCATACCATCCGTGCTTAAAGCTTAACCTTAGGTTTCTTGCGCCATCTGCAAACTCCGGAATTCTCTGCCTATTGCTCTCCACCGGGACCCATCGCCAGGTGTCTCAACATGTTGTCTACCTTACGGTCTTCTTTGTGCCATCGCGACAACTTTGCATGGTCCTTGTTTATGAACAGACGTTTCAGGCGTGGTATTATAGGAGCATACCACATAACCTTGGCAGGGATTTTCTTCCTGGGGCGTTCTTCGCCTCAACATCGCCAGGTCATCTCGCCGATCTTATACCGCGACGCTTTGCATACGGGCATTCATCCAAATTCTCGTAGTCCTTGCCACGATACAGATGCGATCATTAGGACATGCATGTATCTTCCGGATTTCTAATCCCAAAGGCGATTTACTGTTTTTGCTTCGTACGTAGTGGCAGGCAATTCGTTAGGCTTCGGAAGCATCTTTTTTTGGATCTTCAGTAATTGCCCAAATGCCTTGTCGGATACACCATTCAGTGCCTTCCATTGTAGCAACTCCAGTGTTGTACCCAACTTTTTTTGCCCATCTTCGGCGGACGGGTATAGTAATTTCTTGTGATCCTCTAGCATGCGGTCAAACTTAGCCTTCTCCTTTTCACTTTCGCAATCTCTTTGTGCATCACGAATGACATCACCAAGAGCATCATCTTCACGAGTGTGTCTTACGCCTTGCCTCTTCTTCACTTTCGCCCATTGCAAGATCATCGAAGTCACCGTATTGAGCAATAATGTCGTTAGGGTCCAATTGTTCTTCTTCACCTTCTTCCATTATAACCTGGTTTCTCCGTGCTTGGTCCAACAAATATAGTTTGGTATGAAACCCGACTTCAACAAGTGTGAGTGAAGACTCCTTGAGCGTAATATTCCTTCAAATTCTTACACAGGCACATGGACAAAGACATGAAACCATCCCGCTTGTTTGCCTCGGCCACTCTTAAGAAATAATGCACGCCATCAATGAACTCTTTGAGCGGCGATCGGCATTGTACATCCAATGGCGTGTCATCGTCTCGCATTATATGACATATCACATAATTAAATTTCAAGTTTCAAATTTTTCCCGGATAGTACACATGATAGAGAGCTACCCAAAATTTTTTAGAATTTTTGAAATTAAGATGAATTTATTTTGAATTTTCAAAGAATCAGCACTATTTGACAAATACAGCACTAGGAGCTTCGCCTTGCCCTAAGTATGGAGTGTCCCTATGCATGACGACGGCGTTCTACTCTGTGTGATTTAACAAAACAGTAAGCTTAAGGAGAAGGGACATCAAGTTAAATGATAATTAATAATTAACTAAATTGCCCAAAGTCATTAAGGGTGAATGACCCTAGGTCAACAATCAATCCAAAAGGCAAACAATAACTAAGTGATTAAGCTAATTAAGAGATTAACTAATTACTTAATAATTAAATATTAAACTTATTTATTAAAACAAAATTAATATTTATTATTTTTACCCAAGAGGTTGGATCTGATAAGATAAGACTTATCTCATCAAACACCCTCAATGCTTAACCTAACTAACACATGTAAAAGTCATTTTTCATTTATTTAAATAATTATTAAATAAGGTGAAAAATAAAAGTCTTCAGATTGATCCCAAAATTTTTGTACAGATAGTTCATAGCCTAATTAGATGGCAAAACAATTTTCAGAATTTTTGGATCATTAATTTAGCCTACAAAATTCATGGAATAATAATTAAATAAATAAGCATAAAATAGGTATAAATTCAACTTTGTCCAAATAGTCTTAAAATTTTTATATGGACTGTTCACAGTGTAACTTAGTGGAAAAACAAATTTCATGATTTTTAGAAATTTATTGTGGCCTACAAAAATCATGAAAGTTCCATTTATGAATTAATTGGCAATTTTATAACATATAAAAATTATTCAAATTTCACATTTCATATTTTTCATAATGGACGGCAGGGTTAGCATCAGAGCTTACCGCGAAACACGCCGGTGAATACGGTTGAGTGAATGAACAGCTCGGCGGTGGTGACAATGGCATGGCGTGGCGGTCCTTGCGACGACGGCGTTCCCGCTCTCGTGATTTAACGCCAAACAGAGTTTAAATAGAAGGACATTTAGTCGGTTGGTGTTACCAACCGGGACTAATGCCAACCTTTAGTCCAGTTGGTACTACAATCCGGGACTAAAGATTTAGTCCCGGATTGTAGTACCAACCGACTAAAGGTTGACATTTAGTCGGTTGGTAACACCAACCGACTAAATGTCCTTCTACAAAGCTCGCCACCGAGCCGTTGGGCGGGGGCGTTTAGTCGGTTGGTGTTACCAACCGACTAAAGATCTTTGGTCCCGGACGCAATTTTCTCCGAGACTATTGCCCATTTGGCAGTTCGACCAAAGGTCTGTTCTGTAGTAGTGAGGGTGTTTTCACACTTTGTTTTCCGGGTTTGGAGAGATTAATTGCTGCCCTGTTGATTAACGGAAGCTTTCGATTTGATCATTTTTTTTGGAGGGGTTGAGTACCACATGTCTGGTTTTTTTATGGATGTTAAGGATCAGTGTAATGCATACTTCCCTACGGTTCTACAAAATTCTCGAATTACAATGCATACTTCCCTAAGGTTCTAGAGAATTCTCGAATTAGCAAGAGTAAGAGATTCTTCCTAGAAATGCTCTAGAACAAATTAACTAGTCATGCTTCATGACAAAGTATAGAATTATCTCTCTACTAATAAAAAATAGAGTTAACCCCTGTGCAGTGGGACGATGGTCCCACCAAGGTAAAAAAGTGTTACAAACCCCGTTCTCCCATTCTAGAGAAAACAACGGGCGCCGCCGCCAGGTGGACCATCAATCGTGCGATTCTTCCCGGTTGACTCGTTCCTTCCTAGACTGCTACCCTCTATCAGTGAAAAACTTTTCGGTTCATTTTTTTTAACCTGGGGGGGGGGGGGATTGGTAAGGCCGGTAACCAGCGAAAATCGGAAATTTCGGTCGAAATTTCCAGTTTTTTTTCCGAATTATTGGAATTTTAAATTTTAAAAATCAAATTCGAACAAAATTCAAGTAAATTCGAGTTTTTTAGACAAAATTTATCAAAACTGATTTGTTTTTTACCGGTTTTAATTCCTACCGGCTACCGCCGGTAACACCGGTGTTACCGGCGGTAACCGGTGAAAGTTTTTCCATGCCCTCTATCCCCTCTTCTCCTACATGCATGGCAGCAACTGCTCCTGATTCTCTCTCCCGTTAATTCAGCCCTAGCATCATATCCTCAAACCAATATGTTATCCTATCGTGCTCCTGGATCGCTGCCAAGGGTCGCGAGGCGTGCATGTGAGGAGATGGCGGAACCGATGCGGTGGACGCCGGTAGCATCTAGACTGCTGGTCGCGGTGACATAAGGGAACAACGGAATCGAGGCGGAGATGTCAATGGTGTCTGAGTCTCGCAGATCTGGTTGCCTCGCCACATCTGTGTTCCTCACCCATGCCTTCGCTGCTCGAGAGCATCACCGGTGCCGCCCGTGCATCCGCCACCTCCGCTCGCAATCATTGCCATAGCCGCCTACGCATCTGTCATCGCTGCCAGCCGTGCGCTGAGTCTCATCAAGGAGAGAATGGTCATCTAGGCCATGATCAGAAGTCTGGCTTGGTGCTGGAAATAGTGAGGTATTTTTTCTCTTCATTCGTTCAAGATTTGTGCGTCAGTTTTCATTTGGAATCTGAACATGTATCACCTACGCATACTACTTTGTGATTGTAACAGAAAGTCCTCTCGATAATATGACCTGTAGTACATTTACTCAAGTATTTTCATTAGCATCAACGGTCTTGAGGCCACGAGCACTGATGCAGGTAGTTGTGTGCCTCATCCCCCAAATTAGCAATTTCTGAATTAGCACATCTCTTTTAATGTTTAGTGACTCATTTTCATTGCTTCAGCTACAAAATCAGTTTTTGAATCGTTGACAGAGCGGGTAAAACTGATAATTACTTGGTAAGTCCATTAGTGGTTGGTTTGCATTTGATACTTAAAGCTAAGATCTTAGTTGAGACGTCCCTATCTGAATGCAGGATTACCCTTTTGGATGAATATCATAACTATAGGGAGATGGATGAAGATGATAACACTACCGAGTCTCATTTGGAGGTAAAAATATGTGAGGGTTTGTTTTATGTGAAGCGTGTGAATTGAATTGCCATTATATTTTGGTGATTTTTTCCAGGATGAGAATGGTTCAAATCATCAAAATTTTTTATTGAATTGTAAGTTAATTTGAATTGATTCTTTCCCTTTGTGTCAGCGCAAATGGCCTCAAATTGGTTACTTCAACTAAGCTTGTCTACAATGGTGACACCAAGACGGCAGCTAGGGAGTCGGGGTGCAGCGCAGGCTAGCTTGGTAGCATAGGCAAGCCTCCACGGGTACAATTAGTACTGCTTGGTTGTTTCTATCGTTTGTGTGTCGGGGTCTAGTTTTGAGTAGTTCTTCAAAATTATATTTTTTTGGCAATAAAGACACCATGGGACATCGGAAGATTTATGTGTGACGGTTATTATAGAGCCTATGTTTTTTTTTGTTCAGGCAGTGTTGTTACCTTTTGAGTAAAAAGCGTAAACCGGTGAAGCATCTATTTTGCAATTTCTTTTTTTTTTTAATGGAACCAGCAGGAGGGTTGTCCATTATATTAATAGAGAAGAAGCGGAACGAAACCGTACGGAGCCATAGTTAAAGAAACAAGGCCTTAATTACAAAGTACTAAAAAACTCCAAAGATTTAGCCCCCGCTAGGAACCAAGCTCTTCCTTCCTCCTTGATGTTAGCTAAGAGATCTAGAGGCGTTGTTGCTCTATTGTTGAAGATTTTCGCGTTACGCTCCTTCCAAGCTCCCATGAGATTAAGATCATGGTCGTCGTCCTAGTCTTCCTAAGGGAACCTAACACCTTTGTCACGTTGGACCACCAATCTAAGATGTTCGTGCAGGGGGACCAGGTGGAGGGTTGAAGGCTTTCAGTTCCCGTTCAGCCCGCTATAAGCTTCCAAATATGACCAGAGAATCGACATTGTGCAAAGAGGTGCAAGGCTGATTCCGGAGTGTGTCTGCAGAGGGGACAGAAGAATTGCTTCGAGCCTGTCTGAGGTCCAAAGCTTGTTTTGAATTGTTAACCAAGCGAAAAGTTTTCCCTTTGGAGGGGCTTGGGTTTGCCAAATTAAAGGTTTGAAGTTGGTTGCTATCGAACCCAAGAAATGTAAAGCGTGGGCTGATCTTGAAGAGTAGGTTCTATTCTGACTTTATTTCCAAAAAATCTCGTCAGGGGTGCCTTGAATCAGTTGGATTTGGTTGATTTTGGTCCACAGTCGTACGAATTGTTCGATGTGTAGGACTGAGAATCCTGTCCTGAGGTTAATGTCCTGCACCCACCGCCCATTCTGTAAGGCCGAGAACACAGTCTGTTTTTTGCGAATAGATGATGCAAAAATCTTGGGGGCTATGTCTTTGGGGGCCTCTCCAAATAACCATGTCGAAAACCAGAATTTAGCTGTTTTTCCGTCCCCGAGGGAGATCCTTGTTGCCGCCGCAAAAAAGATTTCGATCCGAGTCGTGACAAGGGATTTCCATACCAACCTAGGGTTTAGTTGAGTTCTTCCATTCTTGCCAGAGCTAGCGCAGTCTGATTGCCGAGGAGAATTGCGGTAGACTAAGGATGCCTAAACCGCCAAGATGGGTTGGACGACACACTCTTGCCCAGTTGATTTTGCACTTTGCACTCGAGAAATTGTCATGACCAGCCCAAAGGAAACATCGCCTTATTTTGTCTATGGTGTGGAGAATCGCTTTGGGGATTTTGAAGACTGTGAGGAAGTAAATTGGGATCGAGGTGAGAACCGATTTTACTAAAGTGGCCCGCCCTGCTGGAGATAGAAGACGCCCCTGCCATCCTGCTAACCTTCTCGCCACCTTGTCGAGAAGCAGTTGGAAGTCCACTTTGCGGAGCCTTCTGTAGGTGAGCAAAAGTCCCAGATACTTGATCGGGAAGGTTGATTGGATTGCCGGGTAGTCGTGAAGAACCGAGGTAAGGTCTAAGTGGTCACAGCTGATTGCGAGCACTGTACTTTTCTGGAAGTTGGTATGAAGGCCAGTGGCCTTCCCGAAGTTGAGGATGATATGAGTGGTTATGTATATTTCACTTGGGCTAGGATTGATGAAGATAGCCACATCGTCCGCGTAGATGGAGGTTCTGATTCTGGCGAGACGGTTGCGCGGGGGGGGGGGAGGTATCCCAAGTCCGTAGCCACCTCTAGGAGACTTTGGATGGGGTCGATGGCCAAGATGAAGAGGAAGGGTGAAAGGGGGTCTACTTGTCGCAGCCCTCGCCTGTGAATAATCACATTACCAGGGATGCCGTTGAGAAGGACTTTCGACAAGGCGGACCTTAAGAGAGCTGCCACCAAGTTTGTCCATCTAAGGGGGAACCCTCTTTTGTGCAGCAGATCCAGAAGGTAGTCCCAGCGGACTGAATCGAAGGCCTTGGCTATGTCTAGCTTGAAAAAAAGCGAGGGGGTTTTGGTGTGGTGAAGTCTTGTAATCAGGTTACAGACATAGAGAAAGTTGTCATGAATGCTTCTTGTCTTGATGAAGGCGCTCTGAGCTCACGAGACCAAGCTATTGAGAAACGGCACCAACCGCCGCGCTAGCGTTTTAACGATCCACTTGCCAATCCCATGAGTGAGGCTGATAGGTCTATAGTCTTGTACTTTGTCGGCTCCCTCCTTTTGGGATCAGTGCAATATTTGCTGTATTGAGTAAGTGAAAGTGCGACGTGCGAAGGGAGTGAAAGCTATAGAAAAATTTCATGATATCTGCTTTAATGATTGACCAGCAAGATTTGTAGAAATTTGTAGAGAAACCTTCTGGCCCCGGGGCTTTGTCTCCCGGTAGTTGGTCTAGAGCAAGGCGCACTTCAGATTCCGTGAAAGCATCCTACAGATTGTGCAAATCTTGCGCCAGGGGGTGCAGAGCCTCCCAGTTGAGGTCCGTGTCATGCGGAGCAGGCCTAGCCAGCATTTCTTGAAAATGCTTTTGTATTGTGTCTTCTTTCTTTGAGTGCAAGATCACCCATCCTTGACCGTTTTGAAGTTTTTGGATGTAGTTTTTCCTTTTACGGTCATTTGCTTTAATATGGAAGAATTTTGTGTTTGCGTCATTTTCTTTGAGATTGGTGATCCGAGAACACTAGCGTTTCCTGGTTCGCTCAATCACTGCCAGACCCAGGACTCTCTTCTTTAGGTTGGCCCTCAAGATCATTTCAGGTGAAGACAAGTCTCTGCACTCTTGAGCAAGACAATTATGCAATTTCTTGATTTGGTCATAATTGCGTTTGATTTTGGTATCTAAAAGCTATCAGACTTATATTAGTTTTGTTAGTAAACCTAGGCAAGGCAATAACTTGCATCTAAAACATGAAGATGAGTGGACAACGGGCGCCAAAAGTTCAAAATATAATAACTTTCTTGCTCAAATCGATAACTTTCGTACTCTTCATCCTTCAACTAATGGCATCATGCAATATCCTAATCGCCACCTCTGAATGAGACTGCAGCAGACCTCATCGTCGTTGTGCCATCTCCTTCATCACCATTGAGTGAGTCTGCCTCTCCAAGTCGCGGCGCAATCCAATTTTGTTCTGAGCGGTACAACATGGTGACAGCGACGCGAGCAAAGCGTGGTAGCGTTGTCGGACCCAGGAGTAACACCCCCAAATCCTCTATGTATTCTACACTTGTTACTGGAACAGTAGCTAGTGTACACAGTAAACAAATATGGTAGCAACCACATCTCGCATAATTTTATTAATAAATATCAGAGTTTATTACAAGAAAGGCTTACAAGCCAACAATAAAGAACACACTGAAAAAAAGAAGAAATAGTAGAACCCAGCTAATCTACCACAGGCAATCGACTGGGGTAGCGGTCTAGTCGTCGAGATCATCAACAGTTGCGAAGTCCTTCTCTTCTAAACAACATTTTATTAAGCAAAGGAGAGTACAAAAATGTACTCTGTAAGTTACACCCATAACAGAGTTAATGTATGTATGGATATTATCAAAGGAAGACTTATAGGGTTATTTGTGCAAAAGCAATGTTTGGCATTTTAAATACATTTACTAAGTTTCAAAATAGTTTAAATTATATCTAAAATTGAATTTGATTTTAAATGTCAAGTTAGTATAGGAGAAACATCCACACACTTCTGGTGAAGGACTAACCCCCTTACAAAGGCTTTTTGTCCATAATTCCCAATTGGATAAACTATCCAAAATCATAAAATCTTTTGAAATAAAAAACTAAAGTCTAACTTTGAGTGGTTTTACTCAGCATGTCCATGACCGTGGACACGGTTCTTCGAATAGTTTTACACTCTACAGAGGTTGTACAACTTTACCCATAATGGATAATCAACTTTTAATGTCCGTTTGACACACTTCCGTAGGTGTGCCACTAAGTGATTGTCACAACACATTTACAATGCATCATTCCAAAATAGTCATGCCTGCTAAGCTTTTACTTCCTTTTGACTAAACCATCCGCTGGAAGCCACCTCTTGTGCCATGTGGGAATAAATAAAAGTAGGTTATTCTGACACCCACACATCAACATCGCACAACTAACAGTGGAACACTACAAATTATTTGGCCAGGTCTGTCCCATACCAAACTTATGATAGTAGGGATTGGCTTTGCAAAATACGACGCAAAGACCGGTCCTTAACCAACTTGGACAACATTCCATAAACCCTAGACTCAATCATTGAAATGAATCGATCCTATGCATTAACTTGCACCATCCCAACACCCATTTTTCTCAAGTCTAAACCAATTTTAATTTATTTTACAAGTCAAATCATTTTCTAAAATTTCTATAGTAAAAAATTTATTTTACAAAGGATTTTTGTCCATAATTCCTAATTGGATAAACTATGCAAAATTATTTGATAAAATCTTTTGAAATAAAAAAGTAAAGTCTAACTTTGAGTGACTTTGCTCAGCATGTCCAGGACCGTGGATACGGTTCTTTGAATAGTTTTATACTCTCCAGAGGTTGTACAACTTTACCCACAATGAATAATCAACTTTTAATGTCCGTTTGACATACTTCCGTAAGTGTGCCACTAAGTGATTTTCACAACACATTTACAATGCGTCATTCCAAAGTAGTCATGCCCACTAAGGTTTCACTTCCTTTTGACTAAACCATCCGCCGGAAGTCACCTCTTGCGTCATGTGGGAATAAATAAAAGTAGGCTATTCTGACACCCACACATCAACATCGTACAACTAAAAGTGGAATACTGCAAATTATTTAGCCAGGTCTGTCCCATACCAGACTTGTGATAGTATGGATTGGCTTTGCAAAATGTGGCACGAAGACCGGTCCTTAACCAACTTGGACAACATTCTATAAACCCTAGACTCGATCATTGAAATGAATCGATCCTATGCATTGACTTGTACCAGCCCAACACCCATTTTTCTCAAGTCTAAACCAATTTTAATTTATTTTACAAGTTAAATCATTTTCTAAAATTTCTATGGTAAAAATAATACCGTAGTATCATTTTAAATCATAATTGAACATTTTGGCTAAACTCCCTAAATTCAATATTTTTGGTCCAAGCTTTGGCTAAGCATAAAGTTTTTCAACATGTTCTAGTTCATACTATTGTACCAACTAGATTTTCAACTAAGGTAACAAGGGATGGCTAATTCAATAACAAAATTTGCTATACAATGGAGTTGGAATAACTATGAATTTAAAACAGGAATTTAAATTAACTTGAGTATAAATAAGCATGCAATAATAATTTAAAACAAAATTTAAATAATTTAAAATACTATGATCAAATATGATCAAAGATGTAACTTTCCTTGCTCAAATAATTGTTGTTCTGAAACGACGTCGAAATCTATATGCGAAAACGAGCCAAATTCAAACAAAATTCAAATAAACTCCAAATAGATATTTACTTTGGATGAATTTAAAATTTTGAATCACTTGAATCGGAGCTCAAACGAAGGAAAACGAGTCCTCAAAAGTTTGAATTTCACATGAAATGATATAATTGGATTTTCAGAATTTATGGAATTATTTTTCTGAAGAAAAAAACAATTTATTGCATCATGATGATGTTAGCGAGACGATAATTGAATTTCGGCCGAATTGTTTTCTATAGGAAATGCCTTTGAGCCACTGACATGTGGGCCCATGTTTATGGACTGGGTCCATGGATATGTGCCTTGGTCCATGGTGGACCGGCTCATAGAACAGTGTTGGCCACGTCAGCATGAGACGTAGATGGCCACGTAGACGATGGGGTGAGGTGGCGCATGTGTGGTGGCTACGTGGCGCACGGGACCCGGTGGTCAGCAGCAAATGGCAAATGGCGGCAGTGGCGCACGGGACCCGGTGGTCACCAACAAATGGCAAACGACAGCGAGGGGCTCATCGGAGAGAGGGGGACATGGGGAGCATGGTACTCACCTCGGCGGCGACTAAGCACGCACGGACGGATGGCGGCGAGGACAAAGGCGGTGGCGCGATTCGGTTGAAGGCGGCGAGGTTGCTCCGGTCATGAGGAGGAGAGCACGGGGTAGAACATGAAGAGGTAAAGCCGGCGGTGTGGACCACATCAGCGGATCTCCTTCGATGGCGACGCAATCGACAGCAGAAGGTTTACGGCGGTCGTTACGCAAATCCAGCGTAAACGTGCATGAATGAAGGGGAAAACGGTCAGAATGGATGCAGCGTGAATTGAGGCTTTCAATGCTCATGATGGCGTGAGAAATGGGGGAGAGAAACACGGTCGTGGCGGAGCTTCAGTTGGGCGCTAATGGCAACTTGGTGCTCTGGTGCTGGAGGTAGAAGAGAGGAAGGAAGGAGAAAGGGGTGTGAGGCAAACAGCGGGCCCGGGGTGTCAGCGAGAGAGGTGAAGTAAGAGAGGGAGGCGGGTGGGCTGAGGAAAAGGAGAATGGCCCGGGGCGAGGGTGATTTGGCCCAAAAGGGAATTTAGGGATTTAAATTGATTTCTAATTTTCAAAAAATATAACAAATCAAAAGGCCTTTTAGAAAATAGCAAATAGAGTTCAAAAATTCTAGAAAAATTCACAGAAATTCCTTGAATTGTTTTGAACTAAAATTATTTCCAACTTAAATTTGGCTTTTAATTTTGCAATTAAATTATTTTTAATTTCTAGAAAATAGGAAAAACCTTTTAAAATTCCAAAAATTTCAATAAATTAATTAAAAATTTCTTTTTAACTTTAAATCCAAGAAAATCCCAGAAAACTCAATAAAATTTCTTTTTGACTTTAAAATCTAGTAAATCCAAGAAAACCAAGAAAACTCTTTTAAAACTCAGAAAGTTCAATACAAATAATAACTTTATTAATTTTATTTTTGGTAACAGAACTTTGGGATGTTGCAAGCGAGACCGAGGATGGCTGAGTATAGGCTCAGTGTGGTAGTGAAGGCATGACACTCACTGTGACAGAGGGTTTGAGGGTAGAGTACATGCTGAGCACGACAGTGGAGGCACGACACGGGCTGGAGCGGAGCTCGGTCTGGCGATGCAGTGGTGCCAAGGGCATAATAGAGCGAGCCTAGCTACATCGGCTCAATGTACTATGGTAATATGATCTTTTTTAGTCTATAGCAAAGCACAAGCATTGAACTAGTAGAGTTAAATATTTGTAGGGATTTTTCTAGAGTTCAGATATTTTCTGGTTGTAGGGATAGGATGTTGACATGTGGCAACAATCCAACGGTCTTGTACAAGTATAAATAGGGGGTGTCATCCATCTCTAACCATGAGCTACCATAAGCCCTTAGGCCACCATGCCATGGAAAAGAGTATGGTGGCATGAGTAGAGAAGAGAGGTAGAAATAGGTAGCCACCAAGAATAGTGTGAGGCTTGTTGTATCAAGTTTATAGCAGTGGATAAAGTGTTGAGTTATCCTCTTGTGTAAGTGTTGGCCTCTCACGGTAAGTTGTGTACTTCTAGTACTTAATCCTTAGTTGTGAATTAACGTGAGCAGCTCGGTTGTCCGGAATCACAATAGTCTTGGCTTTAACGTGAGCGGCTGTTTGCCCGAAAGCTAAGCAAAACACTAAGTAGTGAGAAGACAAGGTTAACCAACTTTGGATAGTTAGTGTAGTGTGTGTATAGGTTCTCATCAGAGCGGATATTAGGGCCACCTCAATTCCCAACAACTGGTATTAGAGCATGCGGTTCGAACTCGTCAGAGTGGTAGAAGTCTGTGGGAAGTGCTGGGCACTTACATTGGTTAGTGTAGTCTTTGGTAAGCGCATGATACTTACATTGTTCGGTGTAGCACCGATGTCAGGACCCCGAGTAAGCAACCCCGAGACCCTCTGTGCATTCTGAACTAGTCCCATGATCAGTAGCTAGTACACACAGTTGCAACACAGGTGAGATCATATCCACACAACAAACTATAGAAGAAGCAGACAAATTAATATTAATAGAAGCAAAAGACCTTATGGTCAAGGTGTTTACAGAGTTGCCATGCAGGGCTTACAACAAAAGAACTTGCAGCGGAAAACAAAACTCTCGTGGAAGCCATTCGATATGCCTACAGGAAATCGAGTGGAGGATGTCTCCTAGCTCGCAAGGTCTTCGAAGAACTCCTCTTCATAGAGCTCGGAGCTCCCTAGGTCCTCTTCGACGACTGATCAACCAGAGGGCATAAAGCCGTGAGTACTTTGAATGTACTCAGCAAGTCGTAGGGAAATATATGCAAATAGTATTCATGCTAGGCTTGACAAGGATAGCTTTATGGTTACTCTGCGAAGCGTAATTGACCGGAAATCTGATGAAGTAGATTGTAAAGCACAAGTTGAAAGATTAATACATAAGTAATCAAGTTTCTTTGAAACAACTCGTGAACACCCAGTTCACTTCCCAGACCACTCGTGAACGCCCTGTTCACTTCCCAGACCACTCGGAACACCCTGACAACAATTTTTTTAGAAAGTCTACCCCTTGCGTGAAATCACCAAGCATTGTCCATAACCGAGGACATGGCTATTCGAATAGTTTTACACTCTGCAGAGGTTGTACAGCTTTACCCACAAGACACGAATTCTCTAGTTTGTTTGGCATCCGTCGATGCCCCTGCTCACTACCTTAGGTAGGCAGGCTAGAGCACATGACAAGGCCTTTACAAAGCTCTGTTTTGACTCGGTCTCACTAACTAAGGATTCGCCTTCCCGGCCCCCTCTTGCGCCAAGTGTGAATGTCTATCCTAGGTTTCACACTTCCACCAAAACATAACCGAATCAAAACATTACTAATTATTTGGCCAGGTCTGCCCCATAATGAACTTGTGGTTGCACGATATGGCCCAGGTCAATGGCTTACAAGGTTAAGTCCTTAGTGACTACTCAGGCGAGACAACCACATCCCAGTGTGCTTCCTGCACCCCCTTTACTGCACGATCACTCGCCCAAGTATAAAACATTTTGGGTTCAACCCGGCCAAATGACAACCCTAGTCATAGCATAATAAATTTTAGTAGCGGCAACACATGCCACAATTCCATATTCAGTTAGTCAAATTTATCATCATTGAATCATGTGATCGAGAGACATCACATAACTAAAGCATGTCTAAGCAATACACACACTCATGTTGGTATCTCAAAAATGTCCAACTAAGATTACCCAACCTATGGTGTCCAAGGGTACATGTCATCATGTCAATCACAAGTATTCAAGGAGTCATACTGTCGAGTAGGTATTTAGCTATTTTTCAAACCATTTTTATACAATTAGCCATGCATGTTGGTATAAAACAATATAATTTTTGCAAACTGGGTAAGACATGATCAAACATCTACAACTTGCCTTCGTTGAAGAGTTGAGAAGCTTCGGTCGAGGTTGCCGGGTCCAAGAACTCTTCAGAGAGGCCGGAATCTACACGTGCGGAAAGAGCCAAATAAATACAATAAATCCAAATAAAAACCAAAAACTACCAAACTAGAACCAAAAGAAAGGCACTGAAATAGATGAATTAGGAACAGGCTCTCAGGAGGAGGTCCAACTAAGAGGGTGGTCGAGGGAGGTCCTGAGGTCCAACGAAGGGTACGACTACTCAACGTGGTCGTACGAAGAATACAAAAGGGGTACGACTACTCAACGTGGTCATAAGAGGGATACACTGCACAACGAGGTCGTGAGAGCAAAAGGAGAATAGGGCACAAAGATGCTCACCAGGACAGAGAGAGAGAGAGAGAGAGAGAAAGAAAGAGAGAGAGAGAGGGAGAGAGAGAGAGAGACTAGAGAAGACAGGAGGAAGATGGCGAATGACACGGGTGCTTCGGTGAATCCTTCGACGACGAGGTGGTCGAAGACGGCGTAGGCTCTAACAGGCTCCTTGGTGACGAGGAGGCGACGATGCGGCTTCAGTGGATGGTGGCAAAACTTCAAGCACAGTGAAACTGGGCGAGAGCAAGAGAGTTGGGTGAGGAAAAAGGAGATGAAAGATGGCTGCTTAGGCTTTTATAGCCAGGGGAGACGGGGAGAGTCGCTGAGAGACTCAGAAGCGCACGTGATCAAGGGTAGGTGAAGGAGGAGATGGGGGTAGGTAGGAGAGGAGACAAGAGGGGGAACGGGTACTGCAGAAGCGACAACATTTAATGCGACACAATGACATTTAATGCGTGAAGACTTTTGCGTCAGCAGTGACGCGACAGGAGGAAGAAGAAGATGAGCAGGGCTGACAGGTGGGGCTAGTCAAAACTCGGGAGGGTGGTCCAACCAAAGGGGAGGTCGTGACCAAAGGGTGGTCATGACCAAAGAGGAGGTCGTGACCAAAGGAGAGGTCGTGACCAAAGGGGTGGTCATGACCAGTCTCTAGAACCACCCGGAGGTCTTGCAGAACCACCTGGGAGGTCTCCCATGACCACCCGGAGGTTTCCTAGGAACACTAGGGAGGTCTCCCAGGACCACCCGGAGGTTTGGACTGAGGGGGAGGTTCAAACGAGAGGGAGGTCTGTTCTGAGGGGGAGGTCCAAACGAGAAGGAGGTCTGGACTGAGCGGGAGGTCCAAACGAGAGGGAGGGAACAGGACGAACAGAGAAAGGGGATGTTGAACACCCGAGAACTCCAGCAAACTCAAAACAAACCAAACTTTGGATTAGTTGAAGTTGGATTAATTCATATCAGTTGGTCTCAAGCAATGATGGTGTATAATCCTTAGACCTGATATCAGCATGGTTTCCTACATGTGTAATAATACACTTAGGGCTTACCAAACGCTACTCTATAACTAGGTAGTTATAAATACAGCTTTCGGGTATGCTATGAAACATGCAGAGGGATGTGACTGGTCGGATATGGGATTTGCCACTCCAACATAACAGGAGACATATCTCTGGACCCCTCGATGTGGCCGGATAAAGAAAGTGTATGGTCGTACTACTGGTGGTCAAAGATTCGACCACACAAAGTTATCTGTCACTAGATCGAGAGAAAGTATTTAACAATCCATAGATGACAAATTTCTCATCAAGAGTTCAACCAGATATAGTGAAGCAAAAGGAGAATACGCAAGCAGGTCGTTCAGTCCGACCAGATACAAACTGGTCGTATGGAGATATAGACTAGTCGTGAGCTGGTTGTACATTATCACTAACTAGTTGGTGAACTAGTCCTAAAGTGTTACGAACTGGTCGTGACTAGATGCGAACTGGTCATATAGAGATACGAGCTGGTCGTAAGTGATAAGGACCTGGTGGCAGATGATATTGCATAAGGTTCGTCTGATATAATATTTTTATGTATTCAGGAGTCGTTATGTCCTGCTAGGAACCGCTACCGATTTGTGATCGGAAAGAAGTTTTCGAGTCACGACCGATTGTGCATGAACCAATAGGGTCACACATTTAATGGGTTGGAATAAACTAGTTCAGATAGGATCTGTGTAGGACCGAAAAGGCGACTAGAGGGGGGGGGGGTGAATAGACGCTTTCTGTATTTTTCACCTCGATCGAACTCAACACTACTTTCACTACAATAGCTATAAAAGCTATGAAGATCTGTATACAGGCACAGCGGATGACCTGTGTTGAATCCGATCAAACCCCCAAACAAAAGACCAAAAGCATCTCAATGCAAAAGCTTGGTGATTCCACAAACCATAAGAAGCTGAGCCGACAAGCATGCAGAGAAACAGATCGCAGCTGACTTGGTCGCAGCACGCATGAGGCACAAGGCCAGCATCAACTGCAGCCGCACAATCCAAACAGTCACACACAGAGTACCAGCACAGCTCAAGCAAATGGCAAAAACAAAGCACACTGCTGCCTCCGCACACACGCACAGGAAGAGCCAAGAGAAGAAAAAATACGATCCGCCATAAACCACGCATCTCGATTTTTACGTCTTCCGTGGATCGCTCTACAAGCCGCCATATCAACAGATTTCTGGCCGCTACTTTTTTCTTGGCACACAAATTGGGGGCGCCGCCACAGTGTTCTTCAAGCACACACCAGGAACTCTCAAAAACTGAACCAAATACACAGTGAAACCAGGCCGGCATCAAAGCAGTAAACAAATAGAGGAAGCAACAAGCTGTTTCACCGGAAGAACAAGCCGCTTCAAACTACAAGAAACGACAGACCGGCAATAAACAGATCCAAAAATCACAGCACTGGAATCATGATTTAACAGTCTACCCGAGATGGCTTGTCCACTTAAACGCAAAAGGCAGAATCAATACCAACTTGGAGGCCCTTCCGCTGGCGCCGTGCAGTCCGCCACCAGACTCTGCTATTTTTTTACAGGCGCTGCAACAGGGCACTGGAATTTGCGGGCAGGACCCGGCCGCCGCCTAGGGACTTGATTTTGCAAGCAGCTCTCCCTGCGCATCAAGCCGATTAACAAATCCAAACACAATGCAAAAGATCGATGCACAGACCGATGGGACAAGCTGCAGCCAGTTGAATCAATGAAGGCAAGACTAGGCAATAAACAAATCCACCAAGTTGCAGCCAAACCAAAGCCTCACAGATCCGACACAGCGCTCCAGATTTTTACTCGCTCGGCCAGACTCCGGATTCAGATTCCAACAGCAGAGAACCGGGCAATCAACAGAGTAGTCAAAGTAAAAATTGCAGCCAAAGCCAGATCTGAGACAGCAACACAAAAACTGAAATCAAAACACAGCAGGAAACAGCAAACTTGGGAGACAAAACCAACACATCACTCAAGTCACACACGCCGTCCGCGTAAGTTTTTTTTTTCAACAGGCGCCGCCGCCTCACTCTTTTTCGGTAGCTCTCCAGGGTGCCTATCTGATTTTCTTTCCCAGGCAAGGAACATCCGAGTTTTGCTTACCCCCAACAGGCGCCGATTTCTATTTTTCTCCCATGACGAGAGCTCTACAGATCTAGACTACAGGGCGCAGCAAGCAGAGGCCGCCGCTGAGCTCTTCAATTTTTCTCATGGCTGCCCTAATCTCCAGAAGCTGCAATATTGGGGGCACTACAGGCAGGCATACAAGCCGCCACACAAAAGCTCCCCTTTTTCTCTTGGCAACATCAAAACCTAATGTTCCATCAACTATTCCTTTTATAGGGCAGCCCCAACCCTAAAAACCTAATGGGCTTCCATTAAGGCCCAACCTCAACGGAACACACACGCACGCATCTCAAAGCGCCGTCTTCATCGTCGATTGATCTAAACCGCTTCACCATGCGCCGACCCGCGCCGCGGCTTAGTCAAAAGGTCACCAAGATGGTATTTGGTAAAATTACCAAAATACCCCTCCTCGATCATTTCCAAAAGACCGAGTCCATCTGTTGAAGCAATTGCTCGCTTCGCCACGTGTAGGTTGATCAACGGCTCCATGTCGTCAAGTCTCTCCGTCCGGATCCCACCGCACCATCGAGCACTTGCAACGACTCCGCGCTTGATCCATCCAACAAGACCAACCGCTGTTCGGTCATCCTTGTCCATTCTGCGCCACGCTTGAGTCACTGACCTCACCCGCATCCTTGATCGTTACGACCTCGGCTCTCCAAGCTTAGTTCCGATCCTCCTCGCCGTTGACCGTCATTGACCTCTAAGCCACCTGCACAGGAATAGACAAGCAAACACGAATCCGGGAACAAGTTCTTCACAACTTGACCCACGTTAGCCAAAACGTGCAATATGCAACACATATGCAATAACAAATATGGATATGACCAATCCCAAAATTAATTCACCACTTATATGAAGATTCAGCACAAAAGCCGGTCAAACCGCCGCTGACCTGACAGATCTGAAACTTTGTCGAAAACACATGAAACTTCAAACCAAAAGCCACATTGCCAATTGTTTCATCATCCTAAGATCATGGGCATATCCCCATGATATCCACAATCTCCCCCTTGATGAACACATTGGCAATCTCTCAGAAAATGTAAGTTTGTGGTTTGAAAAGTAAAAATTCAGATTTAAGAAAAGGCACAACTTGGTCCATTAGCAAGAGAAAGCAATGGAAAAGACCAAGCTGGCACCAGAATAGCATAAACAAGTGAGATACAGCAAAAGAAAGCAAGAAAGCTTCCAATTCACAGAATCGACAAAAATCTCACTTAAGGTCCATATGAAAGAACAACTGTTCTATTTGACCTTTGATCATTGTGAGTCTTCAATAATTGCAATTCAAGTTCAGAAAAGGCAATAAGACCAAAAGAATGCAATATGAATGCTCCCCCTCACTATGATCATCATTTTAAAAGAGAGAATATGAAATTTCAATTTCTCCATTTCTCCCCCTTACAAAACTTCTCCCCCATAACCAAAAAGCTCTTTATTAACATTACATTTTCACTATATCTTCTTCCCCTTTGACAATGGATTCATCAAGGAATCATCCCTTCCTCTCATCCAGAGATGACAAATGCACAAGCAGGGAAGAAGCAAAAGAAAGAGCATGCATGAAATGCAATGGGGTGGCTTCATTTTTGTTTTTTCAATTTTTAGGTAAAAGAAGCTTTGGAGATTACTCAATTGAAGAGGCTAGCATTTCTACCATTACTCAAGATACAACAAGCCTGACAAAGCTAGCAAGATCATGTTAAGACATATATAGCAAAGCTAGGCTAATGAGCTCAATATATCACAAGTTGTTGGATTAAATTAAGCAATTCTTCAAAATTAGCAAGTTCAACAACAGTTATCCTAAAGTGATAATGGCCATATCAAAATGTCATTGTGAGATCCAGAAGCTAGCAAAGACCATCTTAGAGACAAAAAGTCCTGAATTGAATCATTTAGCTCAATTTTTGTCAAAAACCCAAATTTTCAACTATTTTTCATTTACAAAGAATATTCAAGTTGATTAAAGGTCTATCTTAGTAAAGAAGGTCCTGGACTAGGAGCCATCCACAACCTCTTCCTAAGCTTCAACCAATTTTGACAATTTATATTTTTAGCCATGTGCTAGATCTCAAGCCTCACTACGACCATCCCAAGCAACAAAAGCTTAAAAGAGTGGTCTAGGTCATCCAAAACTCCCCCTGAGTTCATGCCTAGTACAATGGCAGGCCGTCTCATGAGAAAGAATTGGTGAGATCAGTTTTTTCGCACAAAAGAGATCATTTTTTATTTTGCACAAAGGCTGTTTTAGATTCTTTAATGAACTGAAAGCTCAAAGATGTTCGATTCTAGATTCTAGAGCTAACAAAGCAATTTTGACAGGGCCAATGTCACAAAAGGATCACTAATTGTGCAACTAGCTAAAAGATCCACAAATTGCAATTTTCAGTTCAAGTTATATTAAAAGTTCTAGCTCATATAGCAAAGACATTGCTGCACATGTAAAAGCATGATAATTCTAGCAAGTCAAAGAGCTAAACATGATCTTGAGCAAAAATTGAAATACTAAAGCTCAATAGGGTAATAAGCAAAGCTTCATTAATTAAAAGAAAGAAGCGGTAAAGCTTATATTACAAGTATCTTTTTGTGATTTTCCATATGTATGCAATATGATACAATGAGATGCACAAAAGATGTAAAAGCCTAAAAAGATCACAAGGATCAAAAAGATCCAAAGAAGATACCACTTGAAGAAGGTATCAGAAAAGATCCACAAAAGTTCAAATGAACAAGAAAAGTTCAGATGAACAGAAAAGGTTCAGAAAAGAACTAAGAAAGTTCCGAAAAGAACCAACTCCCCCTCAAACCAACCCATAGGGATAAATTATCCCTTACTTGCATCTCAAGGTGGCAAACCTTGTTGGGTCAGAAAGCTCTGAGGGGAGACCTGCCAAAAGTGCCAAGAACTCCACAAAAACTAGCACAAGGACCTCAAATGCCAACACGATCTCTAGGGATGGCAACTCAAAAGGCTAGGGAGCGAAACACCAACACTAAAAAGCTTACAGGCAACTCAAAAACCTGCTAAGACAAGTGATTGGGAGACAAGCTCAACCTAGGCTGTGAGAAGAATGCATCCTAGCAAATCATGGGATAAGAAGAGTGCCTAGAAAAGACACGTGCTAGAACAGAGCCTCCTATCTACCCTGAACACAACAAACCCAACACCTGACACGAACCAGATGCAATGCAAGGTAGACTAGGGATACCATACATAAATGTAGGATATAGAAGCTCGAACCTGAGTCCCACTGCTTGGCAGTGAGATGTAGTCATGATAGATGAAGATCCAATCCTTGAAGCTTCAGAAGGTAGTTGCGCTCACCCATCATCCTCATCTCAAATTCCTTCGTCTCCGAGAAGTGATAGTCATCATTGAAAGCACAAATGAAGGAAGTACCAATTGTAGAACCACATGTTCTTCTTCTCAACTAAAAAGACTACACAAAAGAGACAGAAAAGTCTATGCCTTGGTATTGGGTTAGTGAGACAATATCTAAGGAAACAGTACCAAGACACATGACTAGCCAGGATAGCAGCAAATGATCCAAAACTCATAAAAGCATATAATCAATAATTTAAGACATGAGCATGGAGATAAACAAGACAATTTTAGCACATGCTATCCAAGATATGATAAAGCTCAAACTATCCTTAATCCTCAATAAGGCATAGGAGCAAGCAAACAAGCACATAGCATATCACCCATCATATACATAGTCGAAAGGTAAAGCATGCTAGTGAAAGCTATGGCAAGACTCACGCATCCACAATTAACAGTAAAGCACAATAACCATGTAAGCATAAAGCATTTTAGAACAAATCATGAATAAAGAATGCTAACATGGATATCAGGTGAACATGTGGATACATACAGCAAACATCAACACGAGCAAGATTATAAGGGAACAAGATAGCACAAACTCATGATGACAAAATCAAACTCATACACCCATGGAAATAAAGAGCAACAATAAGATACATGGATATACAAGCAAGATAAAAGAAAAGGCATGATGACAGATATCATAAGAGAAAAATATGCCAATATAGTACAGGTGAGCACAAAGCAAGCACAACATGCCAAGTATGAATAATCATGAAGATAAGGGCATGAAGGTATATGATTGCTCACAAAACAGGTGTAGATGCCGATCAATAAAGCACATGCCTCTTGGAGGCCATCATTGGAGTGGAGAACCATCAAGTGTCTCGATCAAGTAATGAAGCAAAAGATCAGAATCCTTTAAGTCCATGTTCTCCAACCCGCGTTCTCGGTACCTACACATGAGAAAGGCAAGGTGTCCGAGTCTTGGGTCCCGAAGGGTTAGAGAGAGAATGCTTGGGAACCCAAACCTTAGACACACCACCACCAGAGACAGTCGAACCATTATGTGAGTTAGCATGATGCAAATGATGGTCCATGCAAGAAGATCCATTCTCATCCTTGGAGGCACGCCGCGAGTGGACAGCTCGATGAGGAAAACGAGGTCCATCTCTAGAAAAGCGGCGATGTCCTTGCTTGAAAGCACCAAGATGAGAACCAACAGAAGCATCAAAGAAACTCACACAACCTCGCCGTGGGTGTGTACCTCGATGAACAAAACGAGGTCCACCACTTGAAAAACGGCGGAAATCCTGCCTCGGGGCAGCTCGTGGACCAAAACCAAAACTATGCAACCCATGTCCACGGTGCTGTCCGACACCACTAGAAAAAGTGTCAAAGAAGCCATCAACAAATCGAGTCTTCGTGCTTGGCTCTTTAGTGTGCATGTCATGAGAAAGACTATGCTCACTAGGAGACTTAGAAGCATGAGCTCGACACATCTGTTTTGCACGTCGGAAACAAAAATCTACATGATGTCCATTCTTCCCACAAAATGAGCAATGGTGTAAAGGTCTACTAGTAGACACGGTCCGAGAGAACGAAGCACCATTATGGTTCAAAGAAAAAGTCCTGGAAGAACTAGCATCATGACTCGTCCTCGTATCAACACTAGACCCACACATGCCATGAGAAAGGCTATGTGTGTTCCTAGAGATACGACGATGCACTCGACGCTCATGTTTCAAACGGCGAAAGCAAAACCCAAGAGTGTGTCCATTCTTCTTACAAAATGTGCAATGGTACTTCTTTTTTGAAGATTTAGTACCATTTGAGAAAGAAGCACATTTGTCTTTTGAAATCCGTTGGACAACACAAGAAGAGTCCGAAAGAGTCGAACTCACCAAAGAAGAGCTATCCAAAGCGATGCCATAAAAACCAACATCAAGTGACTCACGTTTAGCACAAAAAGACTCCAACTCCGAATGCAAAGAAGCAAGAGAAATCTTAAAAACATCAATCTCGGAGTGAAGGCAAATACAAGAGTCACAAGATTTGGCGCTCATATCATCGTGCAAAGATTCAACCTTGCTCTTCAATGAAATGCAAGATGTGCAAGAAATTAATGATGCATTTGAATTAAGCTTGCAGTTTAAAGCATCAATTTCAGTTTCTAGACAAGCACAATTCTTGCAAGAGACTAAACCATCCTTAAGCAATTTTTCATGTTCTAAGCACATGCTACAAGGCCTAGCTTTGATTTCAATAATCTCAGCCCTAACATTCTCTAATTGCTCAAGGTGAAAGGAATTAGTCAATTTAAGCTTCTCAAAATCAGCAAGCATGCCTACACAAGAATCACAATTATTTCTAGCCATAGAACTAAGATTGCCTATTTCTAACTTAGCATTATCAAGCTCATGATGTAAGGCAATACAAGAATCACAAGGCATAGAAACATTTGATTTCAAAATTTCATTTTCAGATTTTAGGCATGCAAAATAGTTATTCAAGTTCTCCATGTCTACAAGCAATGAATCATAAGCATTCATGGAGGTTTTCAATTCAGAGAGCTCATGAGACAAATCATTCTTTTCTCTTTTTAGCAATTTCATTTTCTTCCTAAGAGCATGAAATTTATATTCATATGAAATCAAGCCATCAATGAGTTTTTCTTTGCTCACCTTGCTTAGCTTGAGTAGGGGATCGTCCTCGAAAGAGTCATCATCATCATCAAAAGGCTCATCATCAAAATCCTCTCCATCATGTTCATCCTCAAAAGTCGCTTTGCATACGCCCATCGGGCTTCTTCTCCTCGGGCTCTAAAAGTGACTCATCCACTAAACTAGGACAATCAAAACAAAAGGATTTGCCACGAGATATCACAGAGACTTCCTCCTCCATCGCCATTAGACTTATCATGCATTCAAATATTTTGCTACGGCCAACACCATTGGTAAAAGAACCACGACAAGATGCAAGGAAATGCTCACAAGTCCTCACACTAGTCGCCATGCTCAAAGATCAATAAAGATCACAAAAGAGCAAACTTGGCTCTGATACCAATTGTAGGACCGGAAAGGCGACTAGAGGGGGTGAATAGACGCTTCAGTATTTTCACCTCGATCGAACTCAACACTACTTTCACTCCAATAGCTATAAAAGCTATGAAGATCTCAGATACTGAGCACAACGGATGACCTGTGTTGAATCCGATCAAACCCCCAAACAAAAGACCAAAAACATCTCAATGCAAAAGCTTGGTAATTCCACAAACCATAAGAAGCTGAGCCGACAAGCATGCAGAGAAACAGATCGCAATGACTTGGCGCGGACGATGAGGCACAAGGCCAAGATCAAGCTGCGATCGCACAATCCAAACAAATCACACAGTACACCAAAGACACAAAGCAAATGGCAAAAACAAAGCACACCGCTTGCCTCCGCACACACGCACAGAAGAGCCAAGAGAAGAAAAATACGATCCGCTTCTGAGCAGCCATCTTTGATTTTTCTCTTTCCGTGATCGCTCTACAAGCCGCCATCACAACAGTTTTACGGTACGCTACTTTTTCTCCTGGCACACAAATTGGGGGCGCCGCCACAGTGTTCTTCAAGAACACACCAGGAACTCTCAAAAACTGAACCAAATACACAGTGAAACCAGGCCGGCATCAAAGCAGTAAACAAATAGAGGAAGCAACAAAATCGTTTCACCGGAAGAACAAGCCGCTTCAAACTACAAGAAACGCAGACCAAGCAATAAACAGATCCAAAAATCACAGCACTGGAATCATGATTTAATAGTCTACCCGAGATGGCTTATCCACTTAAACGCAAAAGGCAGAATCAATACCAACTTGGAGGCCCTTCATTGGCGCCGTGCGATCGCCACCGCACTCGCTATTTTTTACAGTATTTGCAGCGCAACCTTTGGAATTTCTTGGCGAGTCGGCCGCCGCCTAGGGACTTGATTTTGCAAGCAGCTCTCCCTGCGCATCAAGCCGATTAACAAATCCAAACACAATGCAAAAGATCGATGCACGCATCGATGGGACAAGCTGCGACCATTGAATCAATGAAGGCAAGACTAGGCAATAAACAAATCCACCAAGTTGCGGCCAAACCAAAGCCTCATAGATCCGACACAGCCCTCGATTTTTTACTCGCTCGGCGGACTCGGATTCAGATTCCAACAGCAGAGAACCGGGCAATCAACAGAGTAGTCAAAGTAAAAATTGCAGCCAAAGCCAGATCTGAGACAGCAACACAAAAACTGAAATCAAAACACAGCAGGAAACAGCAAACTTGGGAGACAAAACCAACACAGCACTCAAGTCACACACGCCGTCCGCGTAAGTTTTTTTTTTCAACAGGCGCCGCCGCCTCACTCTTTTTCGGTAGCTCTCCAGGGCGCCTATCTGATTTTCTTTCCCAGGCAAGGAACATCCGAGTTTTGCTTACCCCCAACAGGCGCTGATTTCTATTTTTCTCCGGTGGCCAGGAGCTCTACAGATCTAGACTACAGGGCGCAGCAAGCAGAGGCCACCGCTGAGCTCTTCAATTTTTCTCATGGCTGCCCTAATCTCCAGAAGCTGCAATATTGGGGGCACTACAGGCAGGCATACAAGCCGCCACACAAAAGCTCCTCTTTTTCTCTTGGCAGCATCAAAACCTAATGTCCCATCAACTATTCCTTTTATAGGGCAGCCCTAACCCTAAAAACCTAATGGGCTTCCATTGAGGCCCAACCTCAACGGAACACACACGCACGCATCTCAAAGCGCCGTCTTCATCGTCGATTGATCTAAACCGCTTCACCATGCGCCGACCCGCGCCGCGGCTTAGTCAAAAGGTCACCAAGATGGTATTTGGTAAAATTACCAAAATACCCCTCCTCGATCATTTCCAAAAGACCGAGTCCATCTGTTGAAGCAATCGCCTGCTTCGCCACGTGTAGGTTGATCAACGGCTCCATGTCGTCAAGTCTCTCCCGTCCGGATCCCACCGCACCATCGAGCACTTGCAACGACTCATGCCGCTTGATCCATCCAACAAGACCGAACCGCCCGTTCGGTCATCCTTGTCCATTCTGCGCCACGCTTGAGTCACCTGACCTCACCCGGCATCCTTGATCGTTCTGGACCTTAGCTCTCCAAGCTTAGTCCCGATCCTCCTCGCCGTTGACCGTCATTGACCTCCAAGCCACCTGCACAGCAATAGACAAGCAAACACGAATCCGGGAACAAGTTCTTCACAACTTGACCCACGTTAGCCAAAACATGCAATATGCAACACATATGCAATAACAAATATGGATATGACCAATCCCAAAATTAATTCACCACTTATATCAACATTCAGCACAAAAGCCGGTCAGACCGCCGCTGACCTGACAGATCTGAAACTTTGTCGAAAACACATGAAACTTCAAACCAAAAGCCACATTGCCAATTGTTTCATCATCCTAAGATCATGGGCATATCCCCATGATATCCACAATCTGTTATGGACTCTTTATAAGGGGATGCATGGGGTTGTTGGGACATAGGAGTTACACTGCTGAAACCCTAGCCACCACCTCCTCAAATGCCCTGCTGTGCGCGCTGGTGCTAGCACACCTGATATATGGCGTTCCACCCCTATACGTGTGGATATCAGAGAAGTATCTTCTTTGCGATTCTTCTTTGTCTTGACGAGGATTTATCGGGACCTACACAAGGAATGTGATAGGTTGCTGGAGGAGACGATCGGTGTCGAGGACGTTAGACAACCGACTACAGCTACTACATCGATGCGCTCAGCGTTCGATTAGGCTACTCCAACTCTTCTTCCGCCGCACTGTGCATCTAGTGGTAATGATATATGATCTCTTACTTATATGACTTTCTGGTTTATGTGGTAGAATTTTGAATTGTGTGCTACTGTAGCTACCCGTTTCCTTACACTAGTAGAGCACACCTAAGATATGGAGACACCGAAGACGGCTTGGGAGACATTGACAAAGATGTTCTCGAAGAAGAATGAGGTGTGACTCTAGCTCCTAGAGAATGAGCTCAGAGACAACCTTCTTCTTCTTCTTGTCGACCGCCTTCACAAGATGGCACCTCTTGCTCAGAGGAACTCTGTCCTCCTTAGAGTCCTCCTCAGCGGACCCTAAGTCCATCTCAGGGACATCCTAAGGATCTGGAGTGTCGACTTGCTACAAAAGGTCACAAAACAAAAATCAACAAGTAGTCAAATGTCGTACCCGGGATTAACACCCCAAATCCTCTGTGCATTTCCGAACTAGTCCCATGATCAGTAGCTAGTTCACACAGTAAACAGATATGGTAACATCCATAAATCGCACAACTTTATTAATAAATAACAACAGAGTTTATTACAAAAGAGGCTTACAAGCCAACAATAAAGAACACAGCGGAAGACGAAGAAGATGTAGTAGAGTCCAGTTAATCTGCCACAGGCAATCGACTGGGGAAGCGGCCTAGTCGTCGAGATCCACACCGGTAGCAAAGTCCTTCTCTGAAATTTGTTTGCATAAAGCAAGAATGAGCACAACTACCGTGCTCACAAGTTACACCCATCAAATAACAGAATGACATGCATACATGGATATCTCAAAGGAAGGCTTAATATGGTTGTTTTGCATAAAACAACATTTTCTTTAAATACTTGTACTAAGTTCCAAAGCAGCTATTCCATAACTAAAATTCATTTTCTAAATCAATTTTATAGTCAGATAACATTCACACATGAATGGTGAAGGATACCCTCCTAACACATGGCTTCCCGCCCAATTCCCATTTGCATAATCCATTTGATGAAGTCTTTTCAAATCAAAACCAAAGTCTAACTTTGAGAGGCTTTGCTAGCATGTCCTTGACCGTGGACACGGCTATTCGAATAGTTTTACACTCTGCAGAGGTTGTACACTTTACCCACATGACATGATTCCTCTAGTTTGTTCAGCATCCGTCAATGCCACCTCTCACTGCCGAAGGTAAGAAGTCTAGAGTTCATGACAAGGCCTTTACAATGTATCATTCCACCGCAGTCCACCCTCATTAAGGTTTCGCAAATCCCCCCTTTGGATAGAAATCCGCCGGGTTAATGGGTGCCCCCTCTTATGCCTGGTGGGAATAAAGTAGTCATGAAAGATAGGCCATGAAAGACCACCCACGTACATACAGGATCAACCGCGATGGAACTCTGCAAATTAATTAGCCAGATCCTACGCCCCATTCTGAGGACATGTGGTTGCATGGTGAGGCATAGCCCATTATAGGCATAGCAAAGGAACGCTCAGAGGCCGGTTCTTAACTGACTTGGGCGACTTTCCACAAAACACATGGGCCTCGACCCTAACCAGATTGAGCCCGTGCATAAACATGCACCATCCAGACAACCATTTCGCCCAAGTACAAACCATCATTTTATTTTATTTTGCAAAGTCATTTATAAACATCCATGACACACCAATGTATGGATACAATTTAAACAATATTTGATTTTTGGCTGAAATCTCCAAATCAAACATTTTTTGGTCTAAGCATCGCTAAGCATAAGTTTTCCAAATGATCCTAGTTCATACTATCGTATCAACCAGGTTTTGTCTAGGGTGACAATATGTTTGATTCAATTATCAAATTTGGTCATACAAAGGATTTAGGCATAACTATAAATTTAAAACAGGCATTTAAATTATTGAATATAAATAAGCATGCAATAATAATTTGAAAGAGAATTTAAATAATTTGCAATAATAGGTGCAATATGATCAAGAATGTAACTTGCCTTGCTCAATTAGTTGCTCTCAAATGGCGTCGAAATTTGACTCTTCGAAGTCGTCGAAATCTATACGCGTAAACGATCTGAATTCAAATAATATTCAAATAAAATCCAAAAATTATAAAATAAATACTACTAGGAAGATATCAACTTTTTATGAATTTAGGAAGTTGAATCGAAGGAATCGGAGTTCGTATGAGGGAGAACGAATTTCTGAAAGGTTGAAAATCACATGAAATGATAGAATTCCGAAAATTGCACTATTAACTGGAATTGTGGTTTCGGATTGACTGGGAACAAGGAAAGAGTTTTAGGCCCAAGGCGATAAAGCACGACGTTGAACGTCTTGAGGCAAGCTCGACAGTGTAGACGGCTCGGCCGGATGATCTTCGATGGCAATGCAGTCCGACGGAGAAGACCTTCGGCGAGCGGACGTCGGCGTTTCGGGTAAACGGAGAAGAGCTAGCAGATGGGGTTTGTGGCAAAACGAAGAGGGAACCGTGGGGAACGAAACGCTCACCTCGGTTGGGGTGGAACGCGCACGGTTGGCCGGAGGCGGCGCCGACGCGCAAAATGAACCGAATAATTAATAGAAATTAAATAAAATCTAAAAATTATGAAATAAATACTAAAAATAGTAGATGAATTTAGGTGAAGGAATCAACGGATTTGGAGTTTGCATGCGAGAGAATGAATTTTTGGAAGATTAAAATTGTTATGTACAAAGGATGTAGCACATGACTAGAAAATTATTTACTGTAGATTGTCTTCTAGTTTCGGCTAACAGCAAGCACGCATGGAACAAATGGCGGCCGGCGGTGAGAGAGAGGGAGGGGTGGCCGGCGAATGGCAAAAATGGGTTGCTCACCTTGCAACGATGCCGTAGGAGTTGGCGGCGTGGCGAGAAGCAGCCGGCGGTGGTGGCGGCGAGCACACGGCAGTGGCGGTGGCACACGGGAGGCGACGCTCGGCGGCAACGGCGTAGGGAGGGAAGCTCGAGGTAGAGCACGACGCTCTGGCCGGCAGTGGTGGTAAGGGTGGCAGAGACCCACCGGAGGCGGCGCTAGAGGCGGCGGAGAAGCTTTCGGCCGGCGACGGAGAATGGCGAATTCCGGCGAGGTGAGGGCGAGGGAGGTGGGGTGAGTGGTACCAAACGAGAGAGGAGGGCGTGGGGGTCACGATGCTCACCGCGCTTTCTTGGGAGGGCGAGGATTTCGCCGGCAGCGAACTCAAGAGGCGGCGGCGGAACGGGCTTGACGGCGGCGACGGGCTCCGGCGATGCTCCGGCGAAGGAGAGGGGAGCACCGTGTCGGCGACGATGTGGCGAAACCGAACCCAGGGTCGGTAGTGGCGAAGTGGCTTGGACGGCACCGGAGACGAAGAACGAAGAAGCTTCCGTTGCCAACGGAGAAGCTCCAAATTCCGGCGATTGGAGGGATGAGAGGAGAAGTGGGTGATGGGAATGAGATGGTGATGAGAACGCGCACCCATTGCTCGCTTTTATAGGGGCGGAGGGGGCTGGGGCGAGGAGATCGAGTCGCGCGGCCATCACGGCGGTAATGGCGAAAATCCGGTGAATGTGCGCGTGATTGAGGGGGCAACGGGCGGGAATAGGGAGGTGGGGAGTGGCGGTTTGAATGCCATAATTTTCGTGGAGAAATGGGGAGGAAATCCCGGGTTTTGAGAAGCTCCAGGATGGCTTTTAATGGCGGCAGTTCGGTTCTGGAAGGCAACAGGGAAGAAACGCGTTGGGGAAGAAGAGAGAAGGAAAGAGGGAATAAAAGAAAGAAGAGGGGCTATGTTTCAAGAAAGAAAGAAGGAATGATGGTGGTGCATGCATGGTTAAGTGAGGAAGTTACGGGAGTAAAATTGGATGGGTGACCGTGTGGGAACTTTGGGTACCCGCACGGGAAAATAGATTTTTTTTTTATTATTTTTTTCGAATTACTGTAGCAATAACAATAAATTAAATACAATTTTTAGAAGATAGCAAATAGAGTCAAAAATACTAGAAAAATTCCTAGAATTTTTTGGACTTAGATAAAATAATTCTAATTTATAATTGGTAATAATTTTTGCACATAATTTATTTTGACTTTTAAAATAAATAGGAAAAAGTTTTAAAATTTCAAAAATTAATTAAATTTTTATTTTTTCAACTTCAACTCAAATAAAACTTCAAAAGCTTCAAATAAAGCACTAAAACTCTTTCAAATTTTAGAAAATCCAATAAAATAATAATTGTATTTATTTTTATTAATTTTAATTTTGGTAACATAGCTTTGGGATGTTACATCAAAACTACAAACACTATTATCTAAAGATGAAACCAATACAAATATTGGGTACCTTTAGACATCTTGTCCTGTCATCTTCGGATACGACCGCCAGAATCTGAGGAGCTCCCTCTATGGTCGTAGGGGCCTTCTCAGAGATGAGCTTGATCCGAGCATCAACCTCTCTCTCTGGCAAGTCTAGAGCATAAGAATATGATTAATAGATGTGCTTGAATCATGAATTGACGAAATCATATCGATTATAGTATTACCTTCGTTGTAGTCCCTGGTCAGATCATTGACCCCCCGAGTACTCCCACATGGAATATGCTTGATTCTTCAAGGGGCTAATGCGACGTGTGATGAAGTCCTTCACCACATGCCATCCAGATAGCCCTCCTTCTCTTAAGTCCTTGATGTCTCGAATGAATGGGGCTAAGCGATCGAGGTTCTCTAGACTCGAGTCCCAAGCCTTCTTCTTCTCCTCAGGCTTGCCTTCAAAATAGAGACTTATGTCTTTGGTCAAGGTCATGTTGAACCACTTCTTCCTCCATTCCAGCCACGATGACCTAGTGAACATGAGGATGTACTCCCTCGACATCCCATCGTGGATTTGAAAACCACAACTACCCGCAATCGACCGGTGCTTACCTATTCTATAATAGTACCTGTCGACGATCGAGTCGCCGATCTTACAAAATAAAAGAGGAAAATGACGTGATATTTCTTGGGAGAAAATAGGGCCGCTCTTTATTGATATGAACTGGATTTACAAGGGGTGCTTACGACCTGACTAGGGACTAATCCTAATTACACTGAGTGTGAAGATTGCTATGCTCTAATCTAATGATGCTATCTTGCTTGTCTCAGATCAGAATCTCCTTGTTTGCCTATCTATCTATCTCTGTCTGCTTCTGCCTCTTGGTCTTCTGTGCTTCACCCTTAAATAACTTCAGAAGAGGTGGCAGTTACTCCTGGAGAAGGCGTCCCTGGTGAAGCGTTGCGACTAGTCGGGGCGAGGTGTCAGTTAACAATGTGTTAACTGCTCTGCGGCTGAGTGTCTTAGAGACACTCAACCGTATGATGGTTGTTGTTAGTGTCTTTAGGACTATGTAACCGTGTGATATGAAGCATACAACACATGCTATATTCATCGGATGGTTAGAATGTACTTGGGATCAGTTACAAATACCAGTTCATAGCTTTTTTCGAGCAAACTACCGGTGGGAGGCTAGGTCTGAGACCTTGTCCAACCAGGGTACCCTTATGTAACCTCTGGAATCCTTATGACCAGTGAGGTCGTTAGCCTTAAGGGTTGCGACCATGAAGACGTATGGTCTTTTATTGTGTATTAAGATAATACATAGAGATTTTAATCCTAGTCAACTAGCCCCCGAACTTTAAATGAACAGGTCGTGTGAGCACTTTTCTTCCGATGAAGTCGTATCGGGTAGACCCTATTTAATGTCGTGATATACGAAGTGGTCTGTGTTCACTTTAAAGTTAAGAATTTGTCTTGGGAACCTAAGAGTTTTTCTGTCCGTTGGATAAAAAAGAGGCTTTTGTCCGTTGGACTTCTGAGTAAATCCCCATTGCACTTATGGATCTGAAGCTATAAAACCTCCATTGCTGGGCTTTAGAATTTTTTTACGCTTCCAGATCTTTCTCAAATCCTCTTCAATTCCTTGCTAAGAAAATCTTTCCGACCTCTATTTTGTATTTCCGACCTCAAAGCCTCCTCCGACCACTACATATCCCTTTGAGATATTTCATCATGTCGGAGCAAATCACAAAGTGGATGGCTTCGGATCTGAGTGAGAAGAAGCTTGAAGCACTGGAGAAGATGGGAATGCTCCCAAACAAGAATCTGATCGGATGGAGATCAGCGGCCGGGGAGCATTTTCCGAGCCGCAAAGATGGGGAAATTCCAGTCTTCCTCGCTCACATCGAGTGCGGGCTGAGGGTACCGGTACACAAATTCCTTCCTCGCGTTTTAGAGTACCACGCACGGTACGAACTAGAGTCTACTAGTATGGGCCGTCCGAGGGAGAGGCGCTCGAACGACCACAGCTGCAGCAGGAGGGGGCAACTTGTGAGATAGATGCCGGCTTCATCCTACAGCACAGCTCGCATATGCCGCGGTATGTCGTGGAAAGTACGGCTGATCCCTAGCTGATCTGTAGCTCCTCGCCGTCGGCGATGGCCCTCACGTACCCCACGAGGCAGTCGTCGATGTAGTCACCGTGGCTACTGGTAAACAGTACTCAGCCGAAGAGCTACAGTAGGTACGCCGTGAGGTGTCACGACACCTGGTTTTCGGTGAACTCCGGGACCATCCGCTCGATCTAGGCACAAACAAATAATTAGTAAGCCAGTCATATGGCTAGGATAGTGCATTGCTAAACATGAAAAATGGATATCATACGTACCCGAAACTGCGAAAGCCACCGCAGGGGTGGGCCATGCCACTGTCACCCGTGGAAGTCATAGTACGGTGCCGCGGCCTCCACCGGAAGAACCCCCCGAAACATGCCCAGCAGGTCATTGCGCTAGTCGGCAGGCGCGTCCGGTGGGGAGGCAGCATCTCCCGCAATAGGCAGGCCAAGTAGCAGCGTGACATCCTTCAGAGTGGGGGCCATCTCCCCCAAATGGGAGATGGAAGGTGTGCGTCTTGGGCCGCCACCGGTCCACCAGGGCTGTCAGGAGCGACTGGTCGAATGGTAACCGTTGTGACCGCTCCTGACTGGCATGAACCTCCCCGTCGTCCTTGATCGGAGCGTCATCCTCTTCGATGGCCTCCACCATCCGCGCGAGAGGTAGAAAACCGGCATGGCTCAGCCTGCAAAGTATGAAGAAGTAACTACATAGCGGACATATGACACAAAGAAGTGGCACAGCTTGCGGACAAACCTGTCTACCCAGCGTGGGTCCAGTCTCCAAGCCTGTCGGGGTGTCCGCGTATGAACCACCCCCCAAGTCAGTCGTATCGTCCCCACAAACCGGATGCGGGACACGATGGCTCGCGCGGTGCTACGTGTCGACCAGCCGGTCCAGTAGGGCAAAATGCTAGTCCGAACCACCAGGATCGCGAGCCATACCTGCAAATCATTTTTTAGTTAGCAATTACGACACAATTAGTGGGTTCAATTACTTATAGCGTAGCTCCGAAAATTCTAAAAATTAAGTTGCATTATTGTATAAGTCTAGTGATTTTTTGTTCATAACCTGCCATGGTTTCGAAAGTAACCAATCATGATTTTATATGCAAACCTACGACTACACTTTCTAACAAAATATTATGTAATGACTACAAAGATTTTAATAATTTGTTCACACATATTTAAAACTTATTTACCGATGTTAGCAATTGTTATCATCAACACTCCATAAAATTAAGTTGTTTTCGCAACTAAATGTGTGAAGCAGTCAGCTGATTGGAAAAAAAAGCGCAACTAATTATATATAAACATTAAGTATCATCTGAATACAATATTTACAATGCCTGGTTTACCCAACCCTAACATCCGTTCAGCTGATAATTGCTTAATAGCCTAATCTTTACCATCACTGCTATACCCCCACACAAATTTTCTAGCTTCACCACTGATAATATGACACTACACATTACGCATCTAAAGTTTTTTGAAACTAACCTACCATTATTTTATTTGCTAACAATATGTCACTACACATAATGTTGCTTGCTAACCTACCATGGTTTCGAAAGTACACGTATACAAAATAATGCTAAAGATTCGTCGTCGTCGTCGATGCAAAGACACTCCCCCCCCCCCCAATCTTCCTCTCCTCTATTTCCCTTCCTTTCTTCTCCTCTTTCCCTTCTCTCTTCTCCACACGCTCGCTCTTTGGAAAAAATGGCGAACGCCTCGACAGACGCTGTAGCTTTATAAGTGCCCTTAGTCGCCCAACCGTTGGGCCACTAGGGCCCAGCGGTGAGCGACAGGTGTCTAGTCGCTCTGCCGTTCGGCGACTAGGAGGCGAAAGGTCCAGTCGCCTATCGGTTAAGCGACTTGGACACTTGTCGCTCACTCGCTGGGAGACTAGCCCAAGTTGCCCAACTGTGATGCTATAAGTGATTATTACTGTAAAAAAAAGATAGTATTATTTCTGTAATTCGAAATAAAAAACAGATTATTAAAAAAAAATCGTATATTGGGTGGTGCGGACTTGAATGCTTTGTTGTGTAAACTTTCTAAAGCAGAGGGTTTCGAGTCGCACATTTATCTTGTGAATTTAGCAGCCAGAAACACGGAAACAAAAACTATTGATACTCAGAAATGTTTCATTTGATGATGTGATGATCCTTTGATTATCTTCGGTAAAACAAAAGAAGATATCATCAAGTTATCAACTGATATGAAAAGAGGGAGGGAAACTTTTACATACCTGAGGAAGTTTGCAAAGAAAAAAGATGGAGTTTGGGAGAGAGAGAGGGAGGGTTTACTAATTTGGTTAGTGCTCTTGAATGGCATTTCTGATGTGATATGACAAAAACAAAAGGTACCAAATTGAACAAAATATTTTGAAGCGTAATTTTAATACTTGCCAAAATAGATCTTCCAAGCAACCAAGTAACCATTCATAATTATACGTCTAGCAAACGTAGGCAAAGGACGGTAGAAGAAAACGATTTAGCGAAACACGAGGAAAACCAGCAAGTGTAGAACAACTAAGAGGGCTCAGATAAAATAAAAAAAAAGGGAAATTTTGATAAATACCACTGCAAAGTGTCCGTTTCAGAGAAGTGCCATCGCTCATTTCGATATTCAAAATATGCCATTGCAAACATCTTTTTCTTATAGAAATGCCACTGATCTACATATTTCACAAATATTGACGTTATTGTTCCTGTCTTCTTCGATTGCCATGTCACTATCGCTTTCTTCTTCAACACACCGCCGCCGCCATACAGCTCTGATCGCCACTGCATCACACACACACGCCGCGGCCTAGGCGCACACAAAGGATGAGAGGCGCCCAGCGCGTCGCGTTGCCTCGTGCTCCCCTCGTGCCATACGTCCGCCGTTGGCGGCGCCATAGGCGGCACTCGCACACCGCCGCCGCCACAGGCTGCGATCGGCCACCTCCGCCACTCAAGACGCAGTCGCGCCCTAGGCGCCACACAAGGACAGAGAGGCGCCAGCGCCGCGTTGCCTCCCGTGCTCCCCGCGTGCCGTCCGTCCGCCGTTGGCGGCGCCATGGGCGGCACCCAAAGTGCTCAAGAAGCCTAAGCTCGAGAAGAACGACTACGACTTCGCTCATGGCCTTGTCCTCCTCCAACGGCTCCGCCCCAAACCCCTAGGTTCTCCGGCCGGGAGGAGGAGGAGGACATCGCGAGGAGGCGAGGCTTCGCCTCATCGCCCACCGCGAAGCGTGACGTCGAGCAGTGCAAGCTCAAGCTCCTCCACCACCGGCCCACTCGGTACGCGCGCCTCTTCCCGCCCCCTGTTTGTTGGTCTTTGGCGATGATAAAGTTGCGATCTTGGTGGTTCTGATGGCCCCGTGCACCGCAAATTGACACCGCCGAGAAGAAGCCGCCAAGCGCAATCGCTGCTCGCCTGACACCGAAGTTCACGCGCCGATCACAAGCCGCCGCCCGAGCCAGAGGACCCCAAGCTACCGCCGGACAAGAAGGTTCCTACGCCGCGCCCACGGCGGCGGGCGAGGCTGCAGCTTGTCATACTGGGCGAACACCGGCCGCCCTGCATACTGGAGGCGGAGTCAAGAGGGAGACGGCGTGGATGGAGGAGATGCGGCGTGAGCTCTAAAATGGGGAGAGAGCGGTGTGAGGAGTAAGGAAGGAGAAGGTAGGGGTAATTTGGTCCAATACTGATAGAATACGTATATCAATGGCATTTGTAGGATGTTCTAAGCTTTGCAATGGCATATTTCGAATATCGAAATGAGCGATGGTACTTCTCTGAAATGGACACTTTGCAGTGGCATTTATCAAAATTTCCCCCAAAAAAAAAGCCTTCTCTCTTGCTAGGTTGAAGACGTCGTTCCGCAAACTGTCACGGTCATCCCTCGCCGCCACAAAACCATAAACATGCAATGGCCCACCATTGGGGAAGTCACCAACAAACCTCAGCGAGAAGACCTGCAACATTGTTGAAGCAGAGTACTTCTCTCCAGGTTCAGGGTTTGCAAAATGCTTACATCCCCAAGTGGCTGCGAGTGGGAAAAAACATTCAATTAAACATACTATGTTTGCGAATAGTTTAGGGAGATGTAATGAACATGAACAACATATGATAAATATTTACTTGGAGAAGTGTCGCCCATGTGAAACTCCTTGAAGATTGGTGTCACGACCCCACATGACAATTTTTGGCCTTGAAGATTGGAGCCCTTGCCTTGATAAGAAGTTCAGGGTCCCGCGGGTGGATCCAGATAGGGAAGAAGTGTTTGTGTTGGGAGAGTAGCATTCAGATCTCGGACTTCGCTCCAACAGTCGTAGGTATATTTGCGAATTTGTTTTGAGTACTCTCGAGCGAGTTCTGAACATAAACATGCATACATAATTACATATCAGATCATAGACAATGGGCAAATAAAATATGTGCTCAGTATAGCAGTAAATAATATTTACACTAGTAGCGGTTTTTTGTTAAAGCGACCTGTGTTGTGTAAATCAGTAACCGGCCCTCGCTCGGTCACACCCCCTTCAATCTTTGTGCTTGGTCATTTAACCCGTTTTCCTATTTAAAATTTGGGTTTATATATGTACGTTCATATAGCACCGAACACAGACATGTAGCCCATCTTTTTATGTATGCATATAGGCTTGAAAACTGAAAGCTAAGCGATCGCCAACAATGGCTACTAAAAGGATCAACGAGTCACATACACTAACTTCAAATATATATAGTTATATACACACACCAGATGATGGTTGTGTACTTGACCAATTGCATGCATATAAACTTGCAATAAAAAGAAGATGATCACTACATGGGCCGGGGGTGATGCAGTCATGTAAATCGGCAAATACATAATAGACCACAATGGCAAATAAACTTGCAATAAAAAGAAGAGAGTAAACCTGATGATTCATGCTATATATTGCTCCAACCATGACATCATATGGCAGCAAAAGTGCAATATCACGACATGATCACTACATGGGCCGGGGGTGAGTACAGAACAGATGTTGGTAAGAATGTCGACGAGAGCGAATAGTTATGGAGCGTGTTACGTGAATACCAAAGATGGCTTTATTTCGTCCGGCACTATCACGCGTGCGTCCCAATATTCCCAGTAGGGAGTTTGCGCCGGTGCCCGGGATGATAGGCATTACAGAGAAGGCAAAATATCGTCACGAAAGATGCATCTTTCTCAGGGAAAAAAGAAGCAAAGGAACAGCAAAAGAGCGGCACAACGGAAGGATTAACTGACTTACAGCTGCCCTCCTCGTCCGGACTCGTCCTCGTCTCCGAGCGGTTGCAGACGCAGCCGCCGGGGACGGTGCTATGGTGCACGACGGCCGGACAGGGAAAACGCTATCGGACGCAAGACATATTGCTATCCTCCTCTTTCTCTTTCTTTGCCATCTGGCCCGTCGTCGTTGTCATCGTTACTACCATCATCTTCAGGAGAACTGCTGTCTTGAGACTTGGTATAATCAAGGATATTGGAAAGAGTACTCGTTTTGTCATCACTTCTCACAATATCCTCCTCTTCGTCCACCACCGCCTTCTTTCCTTTCTTCTTCTTTTCCTTCTTTGCGCAATTAGGATGTTTCCTCTTTGAAGCCCACAAGTTGATGGGTTTGTCGAGAAAAGCATCACTTGATTTTTTTTTTCATTCACCACCTTAGAGCGTTTGGGAGGAACAACTCCTCCATCCACAGTAGGCTCGTACTCACTAATGGATTTACTCAATCAATCTATGATTAGGTTTTCGCTATCAAAGAGTGCGGTCTCCATTAATATTCCACAAGCATCTAGCTCTGTCTCTTGCCGGTCCTTCTCCATTTGTTGGATGCGAAGCTTCAAATTGTAGTGGGCATAGACTAATTTGTGCAGCTTGGCATGACTGAGACGGTTTCTCACTTTCGTATGAATCAACGCAAACGTGCTCCAATTACGCTCGCACCCACTTGAAGATACATTGCAACACAATCCGCAATGCATATTTTTGCAAAATTTTCACATCTCCTCCATAAGTCCTCCACCACGTAGCTGCAACCAATAGCATATTTGTAGTTTAGAATCATTGAAGCACAATAGAAGTAATGTGGATTAGTGCTCACTTACTTGGAGTCATGTGTGTTGCTACAATCCGTGCCGTACCACCATCAAACATCCCTCTATGAGCACAAAATATCTGAAATTCAGCAAGTGCCTCAACTGCTTCTTCTGGGGAGTCGGCAATCCTCTCTACTGTCAACGTGGGTTCCTTCATATATGTTGAGTTGTCACTTAATCCATATTTGTAGTTGCTCTCAGGATCGAGAAAACAGGCTGCATCAATCTATGAAATCAGCAAGCATAGTTTGTAAATATAAAACTTCATGATAAAGGAGTGTATGTCATATTACCTGCAAAAATGAGTGTGTTCTTGCAAAGATATTGGACCCTCCTCTTGACCACACCCATGAACCTCTTCAAATCTCCTGGACTCTCCTCAAAATGAGCTTCCAACTCATGCATAGCGTTCATCATGGTTGGCATAAAACCAGATATTGTTCCTTTCTTTTGTTGATCGGCGAATCGCAACACACCATAGAGTGGCTTCACAGCATCTATCACCCACTTGACCTCATTCCACCAAGTCCTGCTTGTTAGACAATCGTCCGCATAGTCATAGTCTAGATCGTCAACCCATTCACTGTTCTTCCACTCCTCCGACACAACCCATTGTCGGAACTTGTCTTTCCTGTCCCAGAAACTCTCCAAGAAGATAAATACAATCTCAAATCTCGTGGCATTGGGTCGGACCAACTCTCCACCAATCTTCGCTTTCATCTCCGCATGCAACCTGTTGAGGAAGCGTCGCTGGCGAGTCCAGTCCGAGCAATTATCTCATAAACAAGTATAGAATCATAAGAACAATGCAAGAACACAAGAACAGAATATTAGATTGAACACAGAGATATAGGGGGCTTCTTGCTTCTCTTTATTCCTTCATCAATCGATCAATCATTTACAATGAATAGCACCCCCTATTTATAGGCTAGTGGATGGATGAGGAGTCCACCTGGGCTAGGACTCTCTGGTCTGGGCCCGGTTTCTTAACACTCCCCCTTGGACACACATCCGACATGTTCATGTTTCGTCAAAACTCCATAAAAACCCAGTGGGAAAAATTTGGAGAGAGAGTACATGCATGTGTTCCACTGTGTTGCACGAATTGCCTTGTTAAAAACTTAGCCGAGAAACTTCAGGAAAACTCGTCAAGGGGAAAAAGAGTACAATCCACCCAATTTTATTTAATCTCCAGGATTTATTCTTTGGGTACTCGATCTTCGTGATCAAGCTTTAATAATGAGTTCGTGAAGGTTCTCCCCCTGAATTCTGCACTTCTCTAAGTCTCATCATTCCAATTCCACGTGTGCATCTTTCAAAGCTAGATGCTAGAAGTGACTTAGTGAATAAATCTGCAAGATTTTCACATGACTTAGTATGCAGTACTTTAACTTCATCCATCTTTTGCAATTCATGAGCATAGAAGAACTTGAGGTTGATATGCTTTGTGAGAGGACTCTTCACATAACCTATCTGCACTTGTGCAACACAAGCTGCATTATCTTCATAGATAATAGTGGGGGTTTGTGCGGCATTCAATCCACACGACTGTTGGATGTAGTGAATTGTCCGCCGAAGCCAAACACATTCTTGTAAGGCCTCGTACAGTGCTATGATTTCCGAGTGGTTCGTCGAAGTTGATACAAGACTCTGCTTAGATGATTTCTATGGAATTGGAGCTCCACCATATAGGAATACATAGCTTATTTGTGACTTAGTTGTATGCGGGTCCGACAGATACCCAGCATCTGCATAGCCATTCATAGTTAGGTCTTGGTTCTTTCTATAGAACAAACCAAGTTCTTTGCTTCCTTTGAGGTATCAAAAGATGTCCTTCATTCCCTGCCAATGTCGTTGATAGGTTCTGCACTATACCTTGCTAGTAGGTTAACAACAAATGCAATGGCCAATCTAGTACAGTTTGCTAAATACATGAATGCTTCTATTGCACTTAAGTATGGGAATTCTGGTCCCAAGACTTCCTCCCCTTCTTCTTTAAGTCTGTACAAGTCTTTGTCTTGCTACAAAGATCTCCCAACCATTGACAATTTCAAAGGGTATGCCTTTCAAAATCAAACATTTCTAACATCTTCTGAGTGTAGGTTGACTGATGCTCTAAAATCCCTTCAGGGGCATGCTTACGCTGCAAGCCTAGACAATATATGCTTTTACCCAAATCTTTTATTTCAAATTCTGACTCCAAGTAAGAGCTTGCTTTCTTAATACCTTTCAGGGTTCCAATGATATTCAGATCATCTTCATACACTGAGATTATACAAAATCCATCCTAAGATCATCATATAAATACACAGAGGTAATTCTCATTATCCGTGTAGCCTTTCTTGCATAGAAAGTCGCTTCAAGCAATTATGTCACATCCTACCTGATTGCTTAACTTCGTACAGTGATTTTCTGAGTTTCACACTATACAGATTTCTATTTGTTCTGTCTTGGTTCGGGACAGGGATACATCCAGGTATCTTCATATAAATGTCCGAATCCAATATTCCATAAAGGTATGTTGTTACCACATCCATCAATTTTACTTTTAACTCCAAGTTTACTGCCATTGAGATTAAATATTTAAAGGGTGGTTCCACCCATGACCAGGGAATAGATTTCTTCATAAACAACTCCTGGATGTTGAGTGAAACCTTGTGTAACAAGCCATGCTTTACTTCATTATTTTCATTTATCTTTCGAACAAATACCCACTTATGCCCTACGGGGTGCACATGGGGAGGCGAACGACTTACAGGCCCAAACATCTTTCTTTTATTCAGAGATAATAATTCTACTTCTGTTGCCTTCTTTCAATCTTTCCAATTTGATCTTTTCTTTCATTCAGCGAGCGATACAGGCTCTGGATCAAGATCGATGATTGTGACAATTTTCTTTGCGAAGTAAATATCGACATAGGCTGTTGTCTTATTCATTGATTCTCCCGTGGTCACAAAGTTTACAGCTATTCCTTCAATGGGTGATTCTTCTAATGCTTCTACTTGCTCACCGTTGTTTCTAATTACGAGGGCAAGTCCCTTTAGTTTTTTTAGCTCCGATGTGTGTGCACACATCCATGCTGATGTCTCCCTTCATGGGGACGTTCAATTCTGGTATGCCTTATTCTGAAGGTTCTATACTGGTGCTAGGTCTCAACTGGCTCCTCTTCTAGTTCTGGGGAACTTCGGTGATCGACTGTGTCAAGTGCTTTTTATCCTTTTTCACAAGGCATCCTCGGTTACTTCTGATTCGAGGGGCCAGAGTTCTCATCCTTTCAGAGGCCTTAGGACGGGATTAGGGATACCTTCATCGGTATTTCAACCCTCTCCAATGCATTGCGTGCAGGCACATGCGACTTGGTCACGCTCTTCAAATCACTAAAGTGGTCAAGCAGATGATTTGCTAATGCTTACAAATCAATTATCTTCTAGACTGCAATTATCTTCTAGACTTCAATTGTCTTCTAGACTTCAATTATCTTCTGAACTTCTTTATTTGCTTCACTAGTGCGCGGGTCATGTGCATGGATTTCAACTATATTATGGACTTCAATTATCTTCAAGACTTCTCTATTTCCCGACATTTTCATCAAGGGGTTGATTTCTTCCCCCTAATGATGAGAAACTAGCCTCATCTAATATACTTTCAACAAATCAGGAAGTATGCAAATCTCTCGTCATAGGGTCCAAATACCTGATTATGGATGCTGTCACATAACCAGCGTATATACCAAACATTCGGAGAAGGCCCATTGCAGTTCGTTGTGGTGGTGGTATGGGTATATAAACCTTACAACCAAATCTTCAAAGATGAGAGATTTTCTGTGCTGACCCTTGCGCTAGTTGCATAGGTGAATGGATGTTATATGCCGGTGGTCTAAAATTGATGAGAGTTATTGCGAGCAGGACTGCATGTCCCCAACATGCAATTGGTAAATTACAATTCTTCAAAGGTGGTCGGGCAATAAATTTAATCATTGTAATTAATGCTTCTGCTATTCCATTCTGGGTGTGGACATGTGGTACGGAATGCTCAACTTTAATTTCCATTGCAGTACAATAATCATCAAATGCCTTTGAAGTAAATTCTCCGACGTTGTCTATTCTGGTGGACTTCACATGATGATCGGGGAAATTATTTTTAATTTTAATTATCTGTGAGATTTAGCTTTGCAAAAGCGTAGTTTCTCGTAGACAATAAACATACATGCGACTATTTCGAGGAAGCATCGATGAGCACCATAAAATACCTAAATGGCCCTTACAGGGGCTGTATAGGACCCCAAAAAGTCTTCCTGGATACGGTCCAGAAATGTAGGGACTTCATCCTTCGCTTTCAGAGCAGAAGGTTTAGTAATTAAATTCCCAGGGGCACATGCGAGGCACACAAAATCTTCCTAATTCAGGAAATTCTTTATATTGACATTATGTCCATGTGAATTGTTAATTATATTTCTCATCATCCTAAGACCTGAGTGGCATTATCTATCATGCCAGAGATAGAAAAGGTTCGGAGTTTCTAAATACGGTTTTCAGGGCAGTATGGGCTGCAGATGTCTTAATATTAGTGTAGTATAGCCCAATTTCATATGAAAGAAGTCGTTCTAATTCTCTTTTCCACTTTCTTCATGCTTTGTAATGAACAGGTATTCCTTATCATACTCTTCTTCAGTCTCTACGTGGAAACTATTAGCGCGAATATCCTTGAGAGTTCTAGTCGATTCTGGGTACAACAAAGCTTCTTTAATGACCAAAGTTGTGTCCAACGGGAGTATAATTGTGGCCCTTCCTGAGCCTATTATACAAGTATCGCTGCCTGCGATTGTCATAAGACCACCAGCATTCTTGCTGATCGACTGAAAAAGTTTCGTCTTTCTCAAGATGGTATTCATTGTGCCGCTATCTGCTAAGCACACTTCCTTCAGAGGGCGCCACACGCGTTCTAATATAATATACTTTATTAATATGCAGCAGAAAGCAAGCAACACATAAATAAAATTGTTCAGATATCATAATGTAACTTGCTATTATAAATACGGGAATAAGTCTTGCAGGACTCATGATAAGAATTTAATGCTTTGCTCTCCTAGAGCTTACAACCATTATTCAAAAAATAATTCAATGTTCTGCTTCAATTACGAACTGCAAGTCACTATAAAAGATCCAAGTGTAATGCGTGCACTAGATCGAATCAGCGAAGTATTCAGAAACTTCTGCCTCAATCTGCTACATGGCGATCTTCTTCTTTTGGGCAACTACGGCTGGGGCCGTTGCGATGTCTAAAGGAGGGATGATGGGGGCTGCTACTAGGCTGTCCACATCCATGAGTGCAACTAATGGATGTGAATCCTCCGTGCCTACAATAGTGAGGTGTGCCTTATGCTATCCTTTGCCCTTCTTCTTAGACTGGAAAGCATCAATAACGTGCGACCCACGACCTTACCCTTCTGGCCTCTCTTCTTCGTGAGAGGCTTCATCAGCTTGTAGCTGCTCGCATTAGCATCATGGCCAACATTGCTACTAGGTGACTGTGAGATGTAGTTCTTCCTTAGAACATCATCTTGTGCTTCCGCAACTTGCATGGTGTCAATTAATGCGGCATACTCCTCGTAGCCATCTTGACGATAGTTGCGTGCAAATTGCACCGCATTTGGGTGAAAGGTAAAGAGAGTCTTTTCAATCTTCTGCTTATCCGTGATTACATTATCACAGAGTTGAAGACTTGTACAAATTCTGCACAAATTCTGGCCATGTTAGGTCAGTTCTTCGAACTCCTAGTTCGGGATGCCAGTCATCTTCATATTCATGCAAAGAGTGCATAAGATTACTGCTGGTAATTTACATAAAATGGTTGCAAAATTCTCATAATGTTCTTCGAACTCCCAGTTTGTGATCCCGTATTTTTCTATGTGTTTTTCATGATTTACTGTTATTTTTAATTATTAAAAGCAATATAAACAATCACAGTTAATCAAAACAGTAAATACAACAAATAAATTGTATAAAAATAACAATAACAAAGTTAGACATGCTTCAAATGCAAAAATTGATTCAAAAATTGAATTACTGAGGCCCTTCTTTGCTAGAAAATGAATTTTTGGCGAATTCTGCAATTTTTAGGGGTTAAATCGTGAAATTTCAATTCTGAGAAAACATTTCGTGTAATTTTACAATCTGCAGGGGGGTTTTCTGCAAAATTCCCTTATTCAGGAAAAAATCTCATAATTTTCTGAATTCCGAGGACCCCTTTGCAAAAATCCAGATTTTCTTTTCTCCCGGCTCTGATGAGGACACCGACCCTAAGGATGCAACCACTGCTTCGACCTGCTGCACTGCATCCTCTACTTCAACAACATCCTCTCCAATAGGACCGCTGGCCATCGCAACACCATATTACCCAATTGATCGCGCCACGCCTACATGCCATGGTGCTACGCCTACATGCCATGGTACTATGTTTACATGCCATGGTGCTACCATGATGTGCCAATCAGAGTTCAAGCCGATACATTTTGATCGATCAATTCGGAATCAGCTTGACAGATCGACTTCAAACGCCCATAACTTTCACATACGGCGTCCGTTGGAGGTCCACGGGTACTTGTTGGAAAGCTGATTTCGTCATCTTTCCAACGGATCTAGCCTCACCTCCAAATTCCTTTTGGACTGATTGCAATCATCAAAATAAGGCGTCGTATCACTTGTTTGGGCCAAACTAATCTTTGTAATCATACTGAACTTGGTCCATCTACCGGCGGCCCACCTGGGGCGTGGTTACTGTTCACGTGAACAGTCACCCGCGACCAATAGTACCACCCCGCTAGTTGTTTTCTATGTGTGGCTCCCCCTCCCCTATATAAGGAGGCCACACCTTTTAGTTTTTCTTGGGTTTTTTCTTATGATTATTCTCAAGATAGCGGCCATTGCTTGTCTTGGTTGAGAAACCCCAACTTGTGAACTTAAAGATTTATTCGCATACAATTTCAGATTGCATCTTCTACTCTCTTGCTTGTGTTCTCGATTCGCTTGCAGGAGATAGCCTTCTTGGCGAGGTCAATCGCTGTTCGCACTGGCTGATAACCAACTGAGCAAAGGGTGTAGTGATTAAGTAGAGGTTCGATCTGTTTTGGCCTGAGCCTTTGGATCATCAATGTCAAGTTCTCCACAATCGACTTATCAAGATACTTTCGAAGATCGTGCCACCGCCACATCGCTTGGTATCGAGCAAAGGTTGCCCGTTAGGTAATCACATTTTCCCTTTAGATTAGTTTATGTTCATCGCCCTAAAACCCTAGAAAATTAGCCCCACAAAATATTTGTTCGTTGTGTTCTTCCACCGTCCCATCACCCTTTGAGCCATTGCAATTTATCTTTTCGCTTTTATGCTGTTGAATTGTCGTTGCATCGTGGAGTCGTAGTGCTGGTTTTCTTGTCTACGTTTGTCTAGTTTAGGGTTTCAAGCGATTTCGCCTTGATCCGTTTCTTCCCAAAAAAAAGGCGCCGTCATTAAAGATCGTTTCGCCGCCACCCTCACGTGGCGCCGGTCCAAAGAGGCAACAGCATCTGCTTTTCCAACGCCAAGTCCAACACGATGCATACAAGAATACAACAGATCGGTTTTCATCCGCCGCCGCTGGTCTTGTTGCTGAACGGCTGCTTCGCCGCTGCTGCCCGGCCGCCGCTTTACGCCGCTGCCTTTCGAGACGCTTAACGCCAAGACACCAGCCTGCTTAGCCGACGCCGACGCTGTTCCGCTGGTCTGCATAGCCGCTTTGACCGTGATTCGCCGAGCCGACGCGCTTATCTCCACGGCCTGCAGGCCGCCGCCGCCGCCCGAAGTTGCCGCCGCCGCTTCGCGATCTCTCGCCGCTTCGAGCTGCAGATTCGCCAAGGCTGCGAGAAGCTGCACCTGCAGCCGGAGAAGCTGCCTCGCGCCAGAGACGACGGCCGCTCGCTGCTGGAGAAGCGGCCAAGGCCGCCGAGAAACTGCTCACTTCGCCGCCACCGCTTTTGCACCGCGGCGCCGCTTATCTTGGGTCCGGCGCCGCAGCCACCGCCTGCCGCCGGCCGCCGCTGCCGAGCCGCCTTCGAGTCGCCGCCGAGCACGCTAGAACGAAGGTCATTTTTTTGTTTAATTCCTTTTTGTTGATCGGTTCCAGTGGTTCTTGATTCCAGAGGCTTCTTAAGCTCTTTGACGTTGAAAAAAAAAGAAAAAAAAAGAAGAGGAAACAGCTGGAAAAAAAAGGATAAAGAACAAAGGAAAAAAAACAATTAAATCAGAGAGCTGCCTCTTGTCGAGACTTATTATTATTATTTTTGTTCAGTTTGATCTGGCACTGTTACTACTAGTCGTTCTTGCGAGTTGCTCTAGCTAGACTTGGTTTAGACTAGGACCAGCACTTTGACTAGTACTTTGAACTGCTTTTCAACTTTGCATACTGAGTTGATTATTGCTGATCCTTGCTACCATATTGAAGCCTTCCAAGCTCCACCTACTCTTGATCAGAACAGGTTTCCTCTTGCAATCGAACCCACGCTCGACACGGTATCACGAACCAGCCACCGGTTGTACCACCTGCTGCATTGGTAAGAACACTTGTAAGAGTGTGGTAAGACGCTTGAGAGTGTGTGATTCCACTTTCCACCACCTAGTAGTTGATAGGGATAATACCTTTGTGTTGTCTTGTGTTTTCTACTAACCATGACAGGTGAAACGTCTGATGAGAAAGAGTGTGTTATAAAGGGAGAGCTCATGACGCTCTTGGATGAACAACGCACTACCATTAATGAGGACATCGACAGGAAGCTTCAAGCTACGACGGATACATTGCAGCGCTCCATCAACGATAGTATTGCAAATACCACTACACGCTTTGAAAGAATGGTGAATCGCTACCAAACAATGGACACGAGTATGATCAAGATGCGTGCCAAGATCTTGAGGAGGAGATGATAATGAGAGATTTAACCGCAACGCCGGGCGCTGCTCTTGATGCCCAAGATGCACGCCAACGACACCGCCACATCACAAACCGCCACGGTATGAGAGGTAATAATTTTCAGCACCACAATGCTCGTGTTAATGATGATCCATTTGCTAAAGTTAAATTTACTATACCACCTTTTGGGTGTCTATGATGCTGAAATTTATCTAGATTGGGAGATGACAGTTGAACAAAAATTTAATGCCCATCTAGTTCCCAAGTGTATAGAGTCGTGCAAGCTACTAGTGAATTTAAAGATTTTGCTATCATTTGTGGAATCAAGTCGTTAATTCTGGCTTAACACCGATACATGGGATAGATTGAAGGTAGCTATGCGTATAGATTTGTTCCTCCCGCTTAAACGTGATATGCTTAAGAAATTGCAGCGCTTAGACCAAGGTAATAGATCCGCTTCGAGGAATATTATCAAGAACTACAAATAGGCATGTTATGCTTGTAATGTTGTCGAGGATGAGGAGGATGAGATGGCTCGCTTATGGGGGTTTAAGGCGTGAAATTCAGTGACATAATTGATTATAAGGACTATAATGATATCAATAGGTTGTTCCATTTTTGCTTGTTTGGCGTAAAAGGAATTGCAGGTACACAACAAAGGACTAGGAGCAACTTTGGAAGTACGCCTACATCGAGATCGACACCGGGCAAGCCAACACAACCCCACCTCTCTCGTTTTTCGGTTCCGCTGCCCCTCATGAGTAGGGCGCGTCCCAAAGAAGACCGCCACCACCGCCACGGCACCCGAGACGAAAGCAAATCTACTAGTGTGCAGCACCAAGACGTAATTCTTCATCGGTTGTTTCCACGGGTCGTACGACGGGCATTATGTGCCACCGTTGTAAAGGGATGGGCCACTTCATGAGAGATTGCCCAAGTCACGGGCGACATTGCGCATGTAAGACGGTGGTTATGTAAGTGCTAGTGATGTTGAGGATGAATATGTTTTGCAGCAATTAACCTTGCGTAATGATGACGATCATGAGGCAGATAGCGATGGTGAGGAAATTTTAGGTGCCGCTGCTACGGCGAATTATAAGACCATAATTGTGCAGCGAGTATTGAGCACTCAAAGAGAGCAAGAGGAGAAGCTACAGCGTCATAATTTATTTCAAATGTTCCTCATCGTCAAGGATTGCCGTGTTCGTGTCATAATTGATGGCGGGAGCTGTAATAACTTGGTGAATTCAGGATTGGTCAAGAAGCTTGGCTTGACCACACGTGCGCATCCTCACCCATACCACATTTAGTGGTTCAACAACAGCGGTAAGGTGAAGGTAACACAATCTGCGAGAGTGCATTTTTCCATTGGTTCCTATCATGATGTTGCTGATTTCGACGTAGTACCTATGCAAGCTTGCTCACTTTTATTAGGACGTCCATGGGAATTTGATACCGATGCAACTCATCATGGTAGAAGTAATAAGTACTCTCTTGTGCACAAAGGGAAGAAAATAACTTTGCTACTTTTGACACCTGCTGAAATTGTGAAATATGAAAAAGAGATAGCTGAAAATGAGAAGAAAGAACTTGAACAAGAATCTGAAAATCGGCAAGTAGTAAAGAACGTTTTCCCACTTAAGAAAGAGAAGTTGGAACCTAGTTCTAAGACTAAGGGAATTAAATTAAAGGGTTGTGTCATGCTTGCAACCAAATCTGATGTTGCTGAAATATCCTTGGGACTACCACATATTAGAGGGATTGAGCACCAAAATGATTTAATTCCGGGAGCGACCTTGCCAAACTGTGCGGTGTACAAAGATACATTAGAGGATATTTCTTTTCCTCCTTGCTACTAATCTTTTGCAGAAAGTGATGACTGAGAAACAAATGAGTCGAGGACGACTCAAATTCAAGAAAGGGAGGATGATGAGGACACCGACCCTAAGGATGCAACCATCGCTCGACCGCCAGACCGTGATCCTCTACTTCAACAACATCCTCTCCAATAGGACTGCCGCCACCGCAACACCATATTACCCAATTGATCGCCACGCCTAAATGCCATGGTGCTACGCCTACATGCCATGGTACTATATTTACATGCCATGGTGCTACTGCATGTGCCAATCAGGAGTTCAAGCTGGATACATTTTGATCAGATCAATTCGGAATCAGCTTGACAGCACTAACTTCAAACGCCCATAACTTTCACATACGGTGTCCGTTGGAGGTCCACGGGTACTTGTTGGAAAGCTGATTTCGTCCTCTTTCCAACGGATCTAGCCTCACCTCCAAATTCCTTCTGGACTGATTGCAATCATCAAAATAAGGCGTCATATCACTTGTTTGGGCCAAACTGAGCTTTGTAATCATACTGAACTTGATCCATCTACCGGCGGCCCACCTGGGGCGTGGTTACTGTTCACATGAACAGTCACCTGCGACCAATAGTACCACCCCGCTAGTTGTTTTCTATGTGTGGCTCCCCCTCCCCTATATAAGGAGGCCACACCTTTTAGTTTTTCTTGGGTTTTTTCTTAAGGATTATTCTGCATAGCAGTTTTGCCGTTTGTTCGGTTGAGAAACCCCAACTTGTGAACTTAAAGATTTATTCGCAATACAATTTTAGATTGCATCTTCTACACTCTTGCTTGTGTTCTCGATTCGCTTGCAGGAGATAGCCTTCTTGGCGAGGTCAATCGCTGTCTCGCACGGTTGATAACCAACGGAGCAAAGGTGTAGTGATTAAGTAGAGGTTCGATCTGCTTTGGTCGGAGCCTTTGATCATCAACGCCGAAGTTCTCCACAATCGACTTATCAAGACTTTTCGAAGATCAGCCACCGCCACATCAGCTCTTTTTTCTTCTCCTGCTTTTTTTTTCTTTCTTTCATTTTCTCAACTTCTTTCGATTGACCGATTCTTCTCGCCCATCCAGCTTTCCCGACCCATACAAATTCGCCCACATGGCCGTTAAAGAAGAGTTCACAGGTAGGTTTTCCTACCCCGATTCTAATGGTGGCGCGGCGGCTCCCATGGAGCTTGAGGGAGGCGGTCGGCGATCATGCGGGTGAGGCGGCCGGCGAGCATGCGGTGGCACGTTCGGGCGCGGCTAGCCGGGCGGCATCAGAGGCGGCCTGGTGGTCGGCGGGAGTTGCGCGCGCGCGGTTCACAAGGCGTGGCGCGCTATGCACGCGAGAGGAGCGGCCGACGGGCATGCGGAGGTGGTTGGCCGGCGGCGCCAAGCATAAAGTGGGCGCGTGGAGGTTTAAGCCGGTGGGCAGCGTGCCGCTATGAGCGGTTGGCGGCGGCGCCCCACGGAGGTCCCATGGCGCCTGTGTCGGCTCCGCTATGGTTTGCGCGCTTCAGCAACAAGACGAAATGGCAACCACACGGCGGTTCAGCGGCAACGCCCACGGAGGTGGACGACCGCCACGGCTTCAGCGCGCGCGATGGAACGGCGATCGCCACGGGCGTCCTGCATGTAGCCCAGTGCGGGCGGCGCCGCTTCGCGCGGCTTTCACAGGCCCACCGTCGGCCTTTTTTTTTCTTTTTTGTTATGATGTTATTACGCCATGTCGGTGGCTTCACTAAACCGGTGGTGCCATGGCCATGCACACGGCTCCAGGCTGGTGGTGGTGGCGGTGCTACCACATGCGGGTGGCCGACGTGGCCGTTGCGGCTGCGAGCCGATGGTATCGCGGGCGGCTCGGTCGCGCCAATGCGGCCGCCGCTTCATCACAGGCAAACTTTTTTTTCAGGTAATTGCTCATCCCAAAAACACTGTTCATATGCTGCAATTGTTCGTTCATGCAATTACCGATTAGCTTGGCCAGCGACTTCAAGTCGGTCGCGGTAGATTAGAACGAATTTGCAATTTTCAATCTACGATACAATCGACATCCAATATTTTCATGCAATCTACCGATCGACATTGTGCCATCGACTTCAAGTTGGCTCGCAGTAGATTAGAGCGGATTTACACCGTAGGTTACAATCTAGAAAGCCAAATTTTCAGAATTGAAAAGCAATCTAGAAAACGATTCAATCTACGAGCGTCGTTCATCGACGGCTACCTTTTGATCCGAGGAGAGTCGATCGTACTGATAACGTGTTGAGGAACCGTCGCTGGTGAGTCTAGTCTGAGCGATTATCTTGCAGACAAGTATAGAATCGTAAGAACAATGCAAGCACACAAGAGCATAATAGTAGATTGAACACAAAGATATAAGGGGCTTCTTGCTTCTCTTTGTTCATTCATCAATCAATCAATTGTTTACAATGAATAGCACCCCCTATTTATAGGCTAGTGGATGGATGAGGAGTCCACCTGGGCCAGGACTCTCTGGTCTGGGCCCGGTTTCTTAACACAACCTACCATGATTGTAGAAGAATCTACAAATCCTTTTTGGTGCTAAGGACCACTTTGTCAATTTCATTGAAACGACAAATCTCCTTGAGCATAAGGTTCATGGTGTGGGCAGCACATGGCTGCCACACAATGTGGGGGTACTCCTTCGTGATATGCAAGCAGTTTTTTTGTAGTTTGAACCATTATCTGTGATAATCTGGACAACCGACTCATGGCTAATCTCGTCTACAATCACCTCTTTGATCCCATCATACAAAAAAATCAGCATTCTGAATTTGACCGGTTGCATTGATAGACTTGTGGAATAACATGTGCCCATTGTAGTAAACCATAAAGTTGATGATGCTCATTGAGGTAGGTCCTGTCCAAGAATCGCACATGATAGTAACACCAAATGTGCCCCAATCTTTTTTGAATTGCTCCACATACTTTTCTAGCTCATCAAAGTTGCCTTGTAGGTAGCATCCATCAATTTCGAACCCTTTAGGGATGTGAGCACCTTTACCGAGCTGCTGAGTTAACTTCATTGCACCTCTGAAGTACGGACAATCGGCTTTCTTTCCAGGAATTTCATTAGCATGAAACCACTTTGCCCAAGCTTTACCAATGTCCTCGCGAGCTGTCTTGCTGAACATTGTGTCCACACGAGCCTGCACGGTTGTTCTACTACGTGACACATCTGCATCATAGACTCTACCGGTAGCCCCTGTATTGTGAAACATCATACCAATTCGGCCACTATTACCAGCACCACAGCCACTGCCACTACCACTTTCACTGCCATGATTGACTGTGCCACTCCTCCCCTCCAGTCCCTAGAGAAAGTGCAAATCCCTCATTGAAGTAGCCAATGCCCTTTGCAATTCGTCATCATCAAATGGTGCGCGCCGGTCCACCCCTTCCATAAGCTCATCCTCAATTCTGAGTTTACACTCCTTTGCATCTCTTCTCTTTTGTTTGCCTTTCCTTATGGCTATCCTCATTGCATCTCGAACATCTGGTGGCACAACATTGCATGACATGACATTCCCTGATATGTCGCCTAGGTGCTCCCTCAGTCGAGTCACACCTCCACCTTTCTTCATCCAATAGCAGTATCTACACTTGAACCCAACACCAACTCTTAGGCCATGATTCCAGGCATTGTCAATGTTTCCATCATCTACAATTCCTGTAATAAAAAAACTATCAATGAGTAATCTGTCGGGAGGCGGTCAACAAGCATCAAAAGCCAAATCCACTCGATCCAGAAGCTTGTGTTACGGATTCACCAATTAAATGCACCAAAAAGTTAAATGGATCATTGCAGAGTATATACTAAGGATGAACCTTGTAGATCAAATTGAGAATTTCACTGTTTAGTGTACTTATCAAAATACCAATCTCACTGTTTAGTTACCAGCAACCTCAAAACAGACAGAAAAGACAAGGATATTTGATTCTTGAGTATGTCATAATATTCTATTTCTCCAAATTACTTCTCATAATTCACAGAGCTCATATCCTATTCTTATTCCACGCTTCTAAAGATATCTTATTAGCAGATTGAGTGTACTCTTGTCTGTCAAAAGTCAAAACACTAATTAGATTAACATATTCTATTAGTCTGATACTAGAACCAGTGTTTTATTGCCTTCTTGGCTAGCAACGGCCAAAGACTTCAGCCTTCGTGGCAAGCATAATTTCACCATAACAAAATCGATCAACAGAAGTTTCAGGGCCTGATTTACCCAAGTCATCTCGCCATGATAGTGTTCGCTATGCACCCCATCGCTACCACCGCACCACACATCCTCAGATTCCCACCAACGACAGTGTTGTTGCCACGACGGTCTATGCCCCTAGCGACTAGAGAAGAGAGGAGTCCCGTCAGAAGAAGAAGATGGCAGATAGGGAGATAGGGACTAGGGAGAGGAGCCATGGATCACAGATCACAGATAGAGCCATGGAGGTCACCTCACAGAGGCCAGACTCACCTCACGGAGTGGAGGCGCTCGGGTTGCCGCCACCAAAGCCTCGCTGCTCGCTTAAGGCCCTCGCCGCAAGCGCCCTCGCCTTTA